>JAQPPZ010017010.1:3600000-4200000 GCA_028583015.1 Wollemia nobilis | reverse complement strand
CATTGATCAAAATAGAATGATACAAAGTGCTATAACAACATCTAATCTATTTATACTAACCTTGATCAAAACCAAACTTTTTGAGAATATCATGTAGAAAACTCCAACAAATTCTATCATATACTTGGTTTATATCTAATTCCATAAGCATACTTGATTTTTTCATGGAGATAATGTATGGCCCCTTATGCAATGGTTACATCATCAAGAATTTTTTTTACCATGAACAAAACCACCTTGATCCTAAGAGATAACACATTCTAGAATGCTTTTCAACCTATTTGCCATGATTTTTGAAATAATTTTATAAATCATATAATAAAGGCTTATTGGAAGAAAACTATCACAACATTTTGTCTCATCTTCCTTGGGAACCAGGGTAATAAATGTGACATTGATCTTACATAATATAGCGTTCCATTTCCAGTCCTTTTCAATTATAACCAACATCACTCCTCCATAAATCCCAAAATTTTTGAAAGAAAATTGCACAAAATCCATTGGGGCCAAGTGCCTTGTTAGGATGAAAAGAGAATCTCATGTAGCTCCTCCATATATATGTATTCTTCATTGAGATTTTGTCCCCGTGAGATAATTGTTGGAATATTTTACAAAAGCTCACCTTGTGCCTTGTTGGAATATTTTACAAAAGCTCACTTTGTGCCTTCTTATCTTGCCAAGCGTTTGACAAAATATTTTTGAAAGAATTAATGGCTTCCTTCTTGATATTTTCTTCATCAAAATTTCCTCTATTTGGAGTTAAAATATTTTTGATGTGACAAAATAATTATTTTTCTGTAGCATGAAAAAAGTTTGTATTTCTTTCTCCTTCCTTGAGCTATTTCTTCCTAGATTTTTGGAATAAATGACTCCTCCCTTTTCAATAGGTTTTGATAATAAAAAAGTAAATGTTTTTCATGTACTTAAGAATCCTCATCAATTCCATTGATTTCTACTATCTCTTATAAATTTTTAAGCTTGGATTCAATTTTCTTCTTTTCTTTATATATGTTACCAAATATTTGGCATTCCAAATTTTTATTTGCCCCTTTAGATATTTTATCCTTTGAACAAACTACATGATCCTTTAAATGGGTCTTGAAGTCACAAACTATAAGCAAAATGGCTTTGAATGGCCATTATTGAGTAAATCCTATGTCGAAAAAAATGGGTTTATGGTTTAATCCTACTCAAAATAAAATTTATGAAAAGCTTGCATATTTTGTTTGCATCCATGTATTGGATAACAAAAATCTACCCAATCTTTCTACTATACAAAGGTAAAGAAGGTTAAGTAGTTTTTAATATCCATGAGAACATAGGCCATATGAGACGATCCTCATATATGATATTGTTTAGCCAATGTGTTTATCCAACTAAACTCCAGTGACCAAAGTATGACATACAAATCTATCCCCATTAGATTCAAACCTTGGACCTTCTATATGAGTTTGCCCCGTGTGTATATTATCCTATGTATATTGAAAACTTGAAGGAATAGCATCCCAAAGGCCATTTGAATTGACAAATGAAACAAAATCTAGCATTGATTTAGACCATCCAAGAGTGCCACCGTTCTTTTCCAAAGGAGATGGAATTGAGTTGAAGTCACCTCAAAGAATCAATAGATCGCAATTATAAATCATCATTGCGTTTGACAAAAATATGCTAAGGTCTTCCCAACATCTTTCATGAGTAACTATAGTTGGAGCATATATATTTATAACCCCATATTTTGATGTTTTCCTCTTCGTTGCAAAATAGTCCAACAACCCAATTACTTTTTGCTTCTAATAATTGTCCATTCCATTTGTGTTTGTCCCATGTTGTCACAATATCCACACAATACTTATATGGAAGAAACTACCACACAGTAACCCATTTTCCAAATCTTTTTAAAATCATCCTTACATTCCTCACTAATTTCTTGTTTATTGTATTAGAACAAACTTAGGACTATAACAACCTATTAATTCTTTAATAACTCTTTTTTTAGAGGTCATATTCATACCCCTAATATTCCACAATACCTTCTCATCTCTTTGTACTTTTATCAACATGCTTAGCTCCACTTGTTAACACCTATGCTATTTGTTTTTGGTTTCCCAAACCAATATCCCTTTATCCTTGTTTTTGTTTTGATGACTTCCCTCTCATTTTTTCATTCCCACCAACACTTTCATCTTCATCAATGTCTTCTATTTTTTTCATACTCTTCATAATGAGACTTGCATTCGAAAGATTTATGTTTTCTTAGAGATTTTGAAATATAAGGAATAGTCTCATAAACACTTTCTTATTTATGTTGCCCTAAAAACCCTAAAGTACAAGGATGATCCTACACAGTAATTACTCTCTTATGTTGCCCTAGAAACTCTAAATTTTCATGGATACCTCCATATGTATTTCTAGATTATATTGCTCTTGAAATCGTAAAGTGCAATGAATACACTCTACTACTTTTAATTTGATATAAGAAGAGGATTTTATGCTACTTGAGGAAAATGAAGCTGATTTACCTAGATCAACAATGACCTCCTTTGTCTCATTTGCTTTAAAATTTTCCTCCCCATCTTCCTTCATACCTTTAAATCCTCTTGAATTTGAGCTTAGGCATTGTACTTCTCCACATCTTGCATCAATTTTTTCTTCCAATGATTAATTCAAGTAAATTATAGTGGCCTTTGTCGTTTGATGGTGTAAAGAGTTTTTTTTGACCACTTTTTTTTTTTTTTGAATTTACATGGTGGAATAGGTAGCCACCACGAATTCAAGCAGGTTGTCCAGCTTTTATGGCCGCCACAATATTCTGCGCTGTCTGCCCTAGAAACCGCCACACAGATCTTCGCGCAGTCCGCCCATATAACCACCATGCCACAATCATTTTAAACCTTTTATGCCACTGAAAGCACCAGGGAAAGGGACAAGCGTTCAGTCCGGCGAGGCCCGAGATTTGAACCTTGGACCTCCACCCCCCTTATGGGGTTTGGATGAACCAATTGGTCTACACCTCGGACCTTTTTTGACCACTTTTTTGGGAGTGGAAAACCCTTGATTTAATGCAACTTCTACTATGATATGATCTCTTTGATTCATATTGAAGTTTATCTCATGCTCCAAAATTTCCATCTTTTTCTCCATTATTTTCACTTCACAACCTCTTGCAATGACATAAGGATGCAATGTTTTCATAATGCACTTGTTTATCCCATTTTTTATTCTTAATTAAGTGTAATGGAATATGGTAAAGGCTTTGAAATATCTAGGACAACACATTTGAGTATATACAATACACCTTCTCTCCTCAGGAGTTGGTCCCTCCTAGGTGGACTCCCCTAAAGTATTGTCGATATTATTCAAAACCTCCTTATTGATAAGTTGATGAGGAAGTCCAAATAGCTTAATCTATACTAGAAGCTTTTTAATTGTCTTTGTCTCCATACAATTATTTTTATTCAATGGTCTTAAATATAATGCACCTTTACCCCTAAACTAAGGGTTGCCATCTATTATTTTATCCTTGATTTTTGAAGTAGATAAGAATACGAGAAAAAATCCTTTTAGATAAAAATTGATGGAGTAATTTGAATTCAATCCTCGCTTTTGCTTGATCCAATTTTGAATCTCTGAAAATCCTAGCCAGTATCCATGGAACTTACATATTAACCCTTTGCTTTTAAGAACTATTATATCATGCTTGATCATCTCATCCTTGATAATCACTTCTAGTGTAGTATTTGCTACCTAGATAGGGTTTGCCATAGATTTGCTCTTCCTCTTGTCCCTAAGTAGGGCATACATACTTCCAACTAGGGCATCCTTACTTCCAAAAAGGATTTTAAAAAATGACTTTCTTACCATGTTACTAATATTTTTTGACAAGAATCCTTTAATTTTTGAGTTTCTCTTAAGATATGGGATAAAAAGAAGTGGCTCTCTCTCCTTGCTTGCACTTTGCTTCCTACTCAAAATTGCAAAACCTATTGCTTTCTAAAACAAGAAAAATATGTGGTTCATTCCCACCCACACACTTCCATCCCACACTTAATGCTAAAATATTAAGGTTCCCCTATGGGCATTAGAAATTTTAATTGTAACTTAGTTGTGTTTTACTATTTTAAATATTTTTTTGATAGGGTGAAAAAACAAGGTTTTGAAAGGGCCCTACCCCTTTTACAAGGAAGCCACCTTAACCGAGCACGACAAAACTAAGAAAAACCAAAGGCCCAACATAAAACAACCAGAGAAGTAGGCCAACAAAACAAAACAAAGAGAAGATAATGCAGAAGGTCAAAATAGTCTTCCGCATCAAAAATCTAGGATCGAGACAACAAAAATAGATTGAAAAACACAAGAAAACTCTAATAACACTACACAACCCAAACTTCGGAACCAACAAAGAAAGCCAAATAACAGGGAATACAATAATTTTAGAAACATCCATTACTAAATTTAGCAAACCAATCCTAAGAGACCAGCACTCTATCAAGGCAAATTTGAATAAGAGCCTCACCCAATCTTCTGTTCGACCATGTATATTTCTGCCCTCTTAAATCAACATCCATGAGACCACTAAAAGAAAAAAACTAGGGCGAAATCCTCCATGCTATTAGTAAACTCCTCCTAAGGTCCGATAACCTCTCCCAGACTCTTCTCCCCATGAGGAAGTTGGGGTCATAAATATTTGTAATAATCCAAGAGAAATAAAAACAATAGAATAGAACAAAACTAAAATAAATCTATCATTCTTCTTAATACAATCACCTAATAAATTTCTCATATTTCAAAGGGTCCAAACGTCCCTAGAGGCTCATGTAGCTTCACTTGTTGCCCACTCTACATTATTCCAAATAGCTTTCTTTATAGATTGCATGTTTCCTTCAAAAATTTTAGTTTCTTGAAACAGTAAATTTTTTGGATGATTATTACTCCTAAGGTCCTTAATCACCAGGGCAATCATTCCTCTGACATTCCACAATATCAACTTCATTTTTTAGACCTGTTGGGGATTTTAACCACCAAGATTTGAAGTTGCTTGGGTACCATCTGCCACCCCATTTTTCGTCTCTTGCTACCATAATTTATGGTTCGAGGATCTGCACACTTTATTTTCTTTCCCAACATTGATTGTCTTTTTAGCTTGTTGCTTTAGTCTCTTGCTTAACTCTTTTTCTTTCTTTGTCAATCCAATATCCATATCCTTGAGCTCCTCCCCATTATCCATGGATTGGATCGGATAATTTTGGGGGACTTCAATTTTGGGGACTGGATCATTGGCATTCCTCGATTTCTTTTCCTTCCAAAGACAACCCCTTGAACTACCTCTTGGGGTTACTATTTCCATTTGGTTCAACTTCTCCCCCTGTTGTAAAATAGTCTTCTCCACATCCCAAAGAGAGTCTCATTTCCATCTCAACTCTTTGTTCTAGAATTACTACCTTTGTGATATTCTAGAGCTTTGGCTTTGAAGTGATCAAAATTTTCCAATGATAACAATTTTCCTTGAAAGACATTTTGGTCATTTGAGGCAAGAGTTTAGAAAGAAGAGGATATCATAGACCTTATAGGTGTGCCTTATGTAAGAAGGATCTATAATCATCATATAATTTAATTCTTTATTTTTCCTTTTCTTAAAGGATTTAGGGTTTACTTTTTGAAAGAAAGAATGAGAATATAATGTGTAGATTGATCAACATTGAAAGAGTTAATGAAATGTTGCATTAATAGTTTCAAGGTTAAAGCATTATACATTTGAAAGATCGCTCTTAAAATTATTTATTGGAATTAATATACCAAAATAAATAAGTATATATATAATAATAATAATAATAATAATAAAATCTTAAAATCATGTCCTATTATTGTCTATGTTGTACAAAGTTTATGGACATGGTGTTCATCATGAGAAATTTCAAGTAAAGAAAAAGAGGTGCTAACCTCTTATCCATGGAAGGATTAACTACAATGATAAAGTTAACACAAATTATCTACTTTGATCTATTTTATAATGGAAACACCTAGAAGTTAGGTTTATCATATTAATTTTGATATTGTTTCTAAAGGAAATATGAGAAATCTAGTGGAGGTGGTGCTTTTTTTTTTAATAATGAAGAACAATTCTCCTTGCTTACTTAGAATCATATGGAACTACAAATAACAACTATGCAAAGTATAGGGCACTTTTTATAGGGATCAAAATTGTCATTCATAATGGACGAAAAAATATTTAAACCTAGGAGGATTTATAAATTTAATCTACATGGATTCATAAATTATTTTTATTGCTACCAATAAAAATAAATGTAGGGATTGGATAAAAAATAACATTATGTTTAATGTTCATAAATTATTGTTGAAGGCGTTATGCTATAGATGTATAGATGTCAATACAAAAGAAAATCATGTAGTAGATAATTTAGCCAATCACGATGTTGATATTTGTCTTGACAAAATTAAAAATTTAGAAGGCAACTAGCCAAGTGATATTTTATTTCTTAATGAAAAATGATACCAAGGAGTTAATTGTAGAAGGATAATTGTTTGAAGAAAATAAAGAAAATCTTTGATGAAAAGAAGCTGGATATAATTTAATAAACTTGATAGCAATGTAATGTTCTATTATTCTAATGAATTTGTCCCTCATAGAAGCCAAAAATAGATTATTAAAACTAAAAATAATGTTATTAATACATATATATTTTAAAAATGAACCAATAAAAAATTCTTAGCTGTTGAGTGCGTTGATCAGTTACTTAGAGACGTGTTGGAGAACCCTAGGGAGAGCTTGAACATGTGTGGATGCAAAGGTAAAGGTAAGGGTAAAGAGTTATTGAAAGTAGATTGAAGGTTGCAACAAGTTTTTAGATCTTCAGTCATGGCAAACGAGTAGCTTATTCATCTAGAGTGTATTGATGCTTTAAACCCTTACCATGAATGCATCGAATATTATTTCTAGAAAATCATTGAAGTGAAGGAATGCCAGGAGAAAGAAGAGATAGGAGCAAGTGTGAACCAGGAGGGAGTGTAAGATGAGAGGGAGATCAAGCTGAAAGTGAGTGTAAGCCAAGAGGAAGTGTGATCCAGGAGGTAGTGTAAGCCAAGAGTGAACCCCACTAGTTAGTATGGAAGGTAAGTCATATTTGAAAGCCCTAATGGGAAGTCAGGATGTCCTAACTAGAAATTGAGATGCTCTAGTCGAAAGTATGGATTCCCAAGTTGGAGATGAGTGGAAGAGCAGATATATGACAAGTTTGATCTGGGTAACAAATGTTACACCAAAAGTGACTATTAAGGATGAGATGATTAAGCATGATATAATGGTTTTTAAAAGTAGAGGGTTAATATGTAAGTTCCATAGATATTGGCTAGTGTTTTCGGAGATTAAAAATTGGATCAAGTGGAAGTGGAGATTGAATTCAAATTACTTTGTGAATTTTCTTCCTAAAGGTTTTTTCCTCATATTTTCAAGTTCAAAAATCAGGGATAAAATAATGGGTGGTGGCCCATGGTTTAGGGGGAGAGATACCCTTTATTTAAGATCATGGAATGAATTTTTTTCTATTGAGATAAAAAATATTAAAAAGCTTTTGGTGTGGGTTAGGATTTTTGGACTTCCATATCAACTTATCAATATTTATGTTTTAAAGAATAATGGAAATACCCTAGGGAAATTCATCAATGAAGGACTAAATATTAAAGAGAAAAATCATGCTATATAAACCTCAATATGTGTTTCTATAGATATTTTAAAACCTTTGCCACAATACATTAAGATAAAATCTAAATCAAGAGAATGGGATCAACAAGTGGATTATGAAAATATTGCATTTCAATGCCACAACTTTTATGAGAATGGACACATGACAAGAGTTTGAAAATTGAAAACTATGAAGAAAGAGAAAAATTTCTAATCATGAGATCAACTTCAGGATGAAGCAAGAAAATCATACAGTAATAAAAAATTAGACTAGATCAAGGATATTCCACTTCAAAAGAAGACACAAAGAAAGCAAAGGCTACCATAGTTCACTCGGATCAATTGTTAGAAGAAACAAAGAAGGATACAAAGGATGAGAAAATACAATGTGTAATTTCAAGTTCAAAAGTAATTAAATATGCAAATAAAGATGAGGAGGAAAATTCTAAAACAAAGACAACAAAAGAGGTCAAGCTTATTCTAGGTAAATCATCTTAATTTTTCTCAAGTAGTATAGAATGATCTTTTGGTAATAAAAGTGAAAGTGATCTAGAGGTTATCCCTTACACTTTAGGGAGGGTAACATAATAAAAAAACGAGGATGGAGAAAATCCATAACAATTTAGGGGTTTTAGGGTAAAATTAGAAGGTAATTGCTATGTAAGAGCATCCTTGCACTTAAATATTTCTAGGGAAACATAAAGAAGAATATTATTTTAAGGTTATTCCTTATACTTTAGATCCTTTAGAGCAATACAAACCTAGAGAAGACAAGTCTTGTTACTAGTAGTGTGAGAAGATTGAAGAGATTGATGAAGATGAAAGTATTGGTGGAGTTAAAAAAAGAGAGAAAGATCCAAGAAACAAAACAAAGAGAAAAATGAAATCAGAGATATTGATATGGGGGAACAAAAACAAATATTGCAAGTGTTAATAGGAAGTGGGGATAAATACACAAGTAAAAATAAAAATTAACAATGAAAATAATATCTTCGAATATTAGGGGTATGAATAAGAACCTTAAAAAAGGTATTAAGAAATTGACAGGTTGTTATATACAATATATTTATAAATATGAAAATCGAGAAACAAATATTCTAACTATTCATAGCGCTGAATTTCATCTTGACAAAATTAAAATTTTAAAAAACATCTATATGAGTGAGATTTTATCTCTTAATAAAAATGATATAAAGGATTTGATTATGGAAACTTAGTAGTTTGAGGAATATGGTGAATATCTTTGATAGAAATGCAAATTGGATATGGTTTAATTAACTTGATAGAAATGTAATGAGAGCAATGTAATATATATATATATATATATATATATATATATATATATATATATATATATATATATATATATATATATATATATATATATATATATATATATATATATATATATATATTATAATGGGAATGGCCCCCAATAGAAGCCACATATAGATTATTATATCTATAGCTATATCTAATATATATATTTATCTTAAGATAAAAATATCAAGAGCAAGTGCAAGTCGATAACTATGAGCCATGAGCAAGCCTCATTAGGTATGTCATGACCCGCCTTGGCAGAACCCTTTACATGATGAACTAGGACCTAATTCTTAGTTTTGTAATTTTTTGTGAAGTCAATTGATGCTTTTGTGAAAGATATATTTTAGGAAATATGTTTTGGGAAAAATAAAATAAAATCAATTAATCATGGTTTAACTAATTTAATTGCATGTTACCTCATTAATTTGGTAAGTTTTGGAATGCAATTAGGTGCTTCACAAAACGTGTCTAATTTTGATTGGACCAAAAGAGCACTAAGATAATTTAATAATATAATAATTATTTTATTGAATTAGAAGATTATTCATCCTCCTCCATGATTGCTTAATGACAGTTAATTTTTAAAGGATATTTTCCATTTTCTCCTTTAATAGTTTTAAATTTATCAATATTCTTGAGAATGAGGGCATGAAATAAAGGGACATATCACCTTATCTCTACATTTTGATTTTATAATATTTATCTTGTCTCTTCCTATAATGGGGAAATTAGGAGTTTAATGGTAGGCATCTTGCTTTATCGAGGAATAATGCCTTTAAATAACCCTAGAGGGGTTTTTTTCATGCTAGACAAGCACGAGAAGTCTAGGAGGTCTCAAGGAGGAAGAAGTCCAACCTATCAGGTGGAACAGGTTGGGACTTTCTTTACCATTGATTGGTTTGGAAGGTTGTAATGATGTTTGAATTTCTTGGCCTTTAAAAATCCTTTTTTTGATTCTTGCTAATGCATTATATTTATGCCTCTAATCTATTGCAAATATTAAGGTGTTAAGATTTTAATCTTTTAATATTTCCCTTCTTGGATTGATTACCTCGAATGATAATGTAACCAACCTCTATGTTGAAATTCCCTTGATCTATTAATAAAACCTTTCTTTTGCATAATATTTGCTTTAAATATACATTGAAATACGATTGATAGCAATGGCATTGATAGCTAATAGTAATGGCTGATAACATTGGCATTGAAAAACCTATTATTCACTTGATTTATGCTTGAAGCCTCCCTATCATAGTCATTTTTACATAACCTCATGTGTTGCGTAGATTCATTTCCTTGATCTGGCAGTGGAGACATCCATGACAAAGTACTTATACTTAAAAACCTCCTCTAGTTGACATTTTAGCTCCTATGTTGCATATTTAGTGCCATCTAAAGAGATTTGTGACCTTTGTGTGTTGTCCTGATGTAGGAGCCTATCTTTCGGAGGGCATAACTTTTGATCCGACCCTTAGATCGGCTTAAAAATATATGAGGAGCTAGACCTTTTCGAGATTTTTCTAGGCCTTAATTCCTTCATCTAGTGCCCCAAAAATGGATTTTAGTATTTTTTTTGAAAAGTCACATGTAAAAATTTAGAATTTAATAACTCCTTATTGAGGTATGGTTAGGTGTTGATATTTTCTAGGATGCTTAATATGGGTGATACAATGATGTGTATTAATTTAGAGGGCTATCCGAGTTTTTATTTTTTATTTTTCTAAAAAAAGGTTATTTTGGCTAAAAATGTAAATTACTCAAAAATAGTAATTTCTTATCTTTAGAGATTTAAGATTTAGGGTTTTATTTTAGGGTTTATTTTGGGATAATACTTTTGGCATCATATTGTAAAGGGGGTGAAATCCAAAAATGAGAAAATAAAATATGTTTTGGTTTATTTCCATTGCAACTCTTATGTGATTGAGGGATTTACCGCTTTATTTCTATTTGTCATAATTTTTATGTGATTGGAGGTTCTTGTTTTGACCTCTTGCAGCTGTATTTACACCATTTGGTATCAGAGCAAGTTGGATATTGTTGGGGGAGAGAAGGTAATCTTGTTGGTTACAATTATTCTGCTATTCTTTTTTTTTCTATTTGGAACAAATCAGATTAGCATGAGGAGAGGAAGAGGATGTTATACCCATATCAACAGGAATATGTAGAAGCTGCAGGTACAAGTTTCTCAATTGACTAGAATGATAGCCTATATGAGGGACAAATATCCTATAAAATTTGCTTATTTGAATTCTGATAATGAGACTGTGGAAGGAGACAACAAGACAAAGGTTCGTGTAGAGGAAGAAACAGAGAAGTGAGAGTTTGAGGATAGGCTAATTAGAGCCTTGGAAGGAAATAAATATGGGATCAAGATTGATGTCGCTGAGTATGCAGGAGGATTGAAACCTGAGGAGTTGATAGACTGGTTGAATAACATGGAGAAGTTCTTTGAGTGGAAAATCCTTTTAGAGGAAAATAAAGTGAAGTTTGCATGCACGAAGTTGAAATGGTATGCATTTATTTTGTGGGATCATCTACAGAAGGAGAGACAAAGAAAAGGAAAGGAAAATATTAGGGTATGGTGTAAAATGGAAAAAAATGGAGAAATTCTTGCCCAAATATTATGCCCAAACATTATTTCTTAGAATTCAAAACCTCAGACAAAAGGATCAAAACATCAAGGACTACACCAATAAATTCTACAAGTTATTATTGGAACTGAACAAGAAAGGCATACATATTTACAAGTTATATTACAATATATAAGCATCAATCTTAGGAGGGAGATATGACAAGTGTCATAAGCTCCACTCCAAGTGTCTTTCAGAAGACACCACTCCAACTCAAACTGAAGACAGGGACAAGTGGCAGAAGACAAATGTCAACTTGTCAATTATAGGCATAGTGCACATTATAACAATAATAATATTCTAAAATTCCCCCTTAATGTGCACTATCCTAAAAAAATAAGTCAATATT
The DNA here is from genome assembly GCA_028583015.1 of Wollemia nobilis. Taxonomy (NCBI): domain Eukaryota; kingdom Viridiplantae; phylum Streptophyta; class Pinopsida; order Araucariales; family Araucariaceae; genus Wollemia; species Wollemia nobilis. The sequence goes on along the minus strand of JAQPPZ010017010.1, from coordinate 4,188,002 downwards.
AGATAACATTCCCCCTTAATGTTGAATTCTTTTACATAGATATAGCAAATTGCTAAACTGAGAAAACTTGTCTTTCCCAAGTGACTTGGTGAAGATGTCTGCTACTTGATATTGAGTTGGTACATACTTCATGTGTATAATGTCTTATTGGACCATTTATCTAATGAAGTGATGATGGATCTCAATGTGCTTTGTTCTAGCATGGAAAAATGGATTCTTGGTCATCTTGATGGTACTTTGATTGTCACAATATATATATGTTGGACCATGTATGAATAGCCCAATATCCTGAATTAATTACCTCAACCATATTGCCTCCTTAGTTGCCTCAAGCTAGCTGCTCGTATATTCTGCTTCTATTGAAGATATTGAAAGCGTGATTCTGCTTCTTTGTGCTCCATGAAATAGAGCCTTGGTCTAATTGAAAGCAATAACCTGATGTAGATCTTCTAGTTTTAGGACAACTGGCCCAATCTGAATCTGTGTATCCAATCAAAAAAAAATTATCACTTGATTTATACATAAGACCATGATGAGGTGTGGCTTTTAGGAATCTCACAATCCTCTTAGCTACTATCCAATGGCTCTTCTTAGGATCCTGCATGAATCTAGAAATAAGACCAATTGAATAGCAAATATCTAGTCTAGTTGAAGTTAAGTAGATCAAACTTCCAACTAGTTACCTGTAAAGTGTACCATCAACCCTTTCTTCTTCATCATTATTTACCAATTTTAATCTAGTTTCCATGGGAGTTAGAAAGGGCTTACACTCCTCCATGCGAAACCTCTCCAAAATAGACTGAATGTACTTAGCCTATGAGATAAAAATATTACCAGGATGTTGTCATACCTCTATTCCTAAGCAATAGTGGAGGAGGCCTAAATCTGTCATCTCAAAGTTCTTGCATAAGTTCTCCTTGAGCAATCTTATTCCTTCTATGTCATCACCTGTAATAAGAAGATCATCCACATACAATGTAACCAAAATGATGCGGTTCCTCCAATGTTTCACATAGAGAGTAGATTCTGCTACAGATCTAGTGAAACCAAGGTTGAGAAAATAGGAGTCAATATTTGCATACCAAGCTCGGGATGCTTGCTTCAACCCATATAGAGCTTTCTTTAATCTGAGGACTTTGTTGTTTTGGCCTTCAAATGTGTACCGTGGTGGTTGTTTCACATACACTTCCTCCTTCAAATGACCATTGAGAAATGCACTTTTTACATCCATTTGATATATTGGCCAATGTTTTTGTGCTGCCATAGCAATAACTGTCCTGATTGTAGTCATCTTAGCCACAAGAGCAAAGGTCTCCTTATAATCAATTCCCTCATGTTGCTTATAGCCTTGAGCTACTAGGTGAGCCTTGTGGTGATCTAGTGAGCCATCTACTTTATATTTTGTTTTGTATACCCATTTTGTGCCAATGGTATATTTTCCTTTGGGTAAATCAACTAACTCCCAAGTGTGATTTTTTCAATGGAATCTAATTCTTGATCCATGGCATGAACCCATTTAGGATAACCAAGTGCTTCTTTGAAATTATAAGGTTTAGTTTGGCTAAGGACTTTGGCCATTAAGGCATAATTCACTTGGTGTATTAGGGCTGAAGGCCTTTTACCTATATAGGTGGGCAAATGATTTTGGGCTTCATCTATTGTGGCTTGAACCCACTTGGGTAATGGATTGGATGATGTTATTTGATCATTAGGAGGAGAAGATGGAGGACATGGATTATTTATAGGAAGTTCTTCTTGTGGATGAATTTCTTGATTTATGAGTGAAGGAGAAGGATCAAATGATATTGTATGCATGAATGGAGCAACTATTTCATTAGTTATTTCTATAGTGGGGGCCTTAGGAGGATTAGACGGGGGGAAAGGTAACATCCCTAGATAAAATGATTTTCTTGGAAATAGGTTCATATAATTATATGCATTGGCACTATCACTATAGCCAACAAAGATGCATTTTTGGCTCTTATCATCAAACTTCTTCCTTTTCTTTTGAGGAATATGAGCATAGGCATCACATCTAAAGATTATTAAATGGCACACATAGGGCATCCTTCCACTCCATGCTTCTTCAGGTGTTCTTTCATGTAAGGCCTTTGTGTATTACCTATTAGTCAAGTATGCAGCAGTAAGAACACCTTCTCCCCAAAATGAGTTAGGTAACATAGCAGCATGTAACATTGACTTTGCCCTATTTGTGATTGTTTGATTCATCCTCTCAGCAACTCCATTTTTTTGCAGGGTATAAGGGGTTGTGAATTGCCTCCTTATCCCATGAAACTTAAAAAAATTAAATAATTCATTGGAGACATATTCTCCACCATTATCTGATCTTAAGGTGGAGATTTTATAGCCACTTTATCTTTCAACAAGTGCAATGAATTCTTTGAACTTATCAAGGGCTTGCCACTTATATTGAATTAGGTAGATCCATACCTTTCTACTGTAATCATCAATGAAAGTGATATAGTATTTAGCCCCAGTATAAGATTGAACAGACATTGGCCCACAAATGTCTGAATGAACCAATTGCAAAGGTCTATTGGCTCTCCATGCCTTTCCTATTTCAAATGGTTACCTATGGTGTTTGGCTATTACACATGGCTCACAAAAACATTTTGACTCCTTAAGATGTGGAAGTCCTTTAACTAATCATTTTGTAGCCATCATTTGAAGATTATTAAAATTTAAATGTCCCAATATTTCATGCCACATGTACTCCAAAGAGAAAGTAGTTGTTGTATGCAAAGATGTTTGTGTTACAGATTTTGTAAGGAGGTAGTAAACACCATCCCGTTTCACTCCCATGGCCTTGAAATTGCCATTGGGTTCCTTAATGTAGCATTTGTCTTTTTAAAAATAGACATTATAGCCCTTATCTGTAAGCTGTCCAATAGAAAGAAGACTCCTTTTAAGACCAGGCACATACAAAACATCTGTTGCTGGAACATTATTACCATCATGCAAAGTAAGTGGTGTCTCCCCAACACCTTCAATGGGTAGAGCACTTTCATCACCAAAAGTAATGAATTGATTTGATGTAGGCTGAACCTTGGTCAACCAATATTACCTTCTTGTCATGTGCTTTGCTGCTCCAGAATCAATATACCAACATTCCTTATCTTCAAAATTAACTTGGTTGGCTGCATACAATGTGTTTAGATTATTATTTTGTGGTTCTCCCTGTTCTCTTTGCCTTTTATAGCAATTAGCAATATTATGATTCCATTTTCCACAATATTCACACCCTTGTTGATTGTTCTTTTGACCCCCTTGAGGTATTGTTTGCCATCTTTGCTGCTGCTACTACTACTGCTGATGTGGCTTCTGATTTGGTTGTTGCTAGTACTGTTGCTGATGTGGTTGTTGTTGGTATTGTTGATTTAGCTGCTGCTGGTACTGTGTGTATCTATGATGTTGTCTACCCCTTTGATTTTGATTATGCTAATTTTGATCCTTGTTTTGTTTAGGCTGTAAAGTTGCCTTGGTGGCAAAATCTGCTGATGTGGCTTCAATTTCTTCATATTTGATTAGGGCTTGCTCATGTTTCTTAAGTAGGATCTCAATATCCTCAAGTGTGGAATTAATTGTTTTACCACTCAAGTCTAACATGGTAGCATAGGAGTGAAACTTTGAAGGAAGACCATGCAACATTATTGGAATTAACTCATTATCATCTAGGGTTTTACCAGCAGCTAAGAAATCATTCTTAATAGACTTCACTTCCATAAGATAATCGATAAGTGAGCCTTTCATACATAGATTGTATAATTTTTGTTTGAGATACAAAATATTATCTTGACTTGGCCTATCAAACAATCTATTGAGAGCATACCATGCTTGTTTAGGTGTTTTTGCAGCCCTTACAGTTTCTATGCATTGAATTCCTGTATCTAGCTTGATTAGACTTAAAGCTATGTTGGAATTTTTCTCAAATTGTGCTTTTTCTTTAGGGTCTGTAGGTGCAGTGAGTGGGTCTTCATTAGCCTATCTATCTTTCACAAAATCCCACATGTCATTCATCATTAATATTGATTCCATCTCATACTTCCAATTTGCAAAATTTTGTGCTCCTTCAAGTTTCTTTGTAAGTCCACTTAATAGATTTGTAGTAGCCATGATTTAGAAAAGGATCAAAAGAAAAATGAGCTCAACAAAGGATGAAGTAAGAACAACAAATGCCAAATTAGAGCCCTAAAAAAAAATCTAGGGTACACTGCTGAAGATCTAGAGGAGGGTTCACCTAGTTTTTCCACTCTGAATCTTCAAGAGATTCCAACAGTGGGAGGGTTAAGTTGAACATAAGTGCATTTTTTATCCAAAGAGAGTAAGAATTAGAATTTTTCCAGACATCTATACCAAACTTCTCAATATACCCGCCCTTACGTGAGGGAGCCTATAAGCATTTGAGCAGTTGATATGTGGAACATAGGCGATTTTGAAAGGGAATAACCTGCAGACCTTTATACCAAACTACTCAATATACCCGCCCTTACGTGAGGGAGACTATAAGTATTTGAGCAGTTGATATGTGGAACATAGGCGGTTATAATAATGTGATGCTTGCTTTTTGTAGAATTGTTACAATAAATGTGCCAATGTATTATTGATTTATAAGAATTTGTATGTGTTTTCTTGCTTGTATATGGCTTAGTGTCAAGTGTGTATGAAATGGAACTACACTTGATTACAATTATAAAACCCATAGTCATGCAAGGGTAATAGTAAGCATAAAAAGCCCAAATAGAAGATGCAAGCAACAAAAACCTAGTGGCCAAGAGAGTGCCACAAAATGAATCCATCGATAAGGGACAAGGGGCCCTAAATCATCCCTTAAGTTGATGATTTGTATTTGGCTAAAAAAAAATTAGCCCTAAATGTGCCTCCAAAAGATGAGACAATATCAATGCCTCCTTTTACAATATTTCCTTCAAACTTGCCAAATTCAATGAATAACTTGGCATAATGTCCCCCCAAAGACTTAGAATTGATTCCCTTACTATTTTGCCAAATTATCAACCAAGAGTGTCGGATGCAACCAAAAATGCACTCTTTTTACAATCTCATATTTGACTTAAAATTCAGTTGAGTAAATGATCTCAAAACTGAAAACAAACTGCACCAATAGATTCCCCTCAAAAAATTCTTTCCAACGACTATATATAAGGCTATAGTCGGTTACAATTTGACCCTTGATTTTAAGAAAATACAACAAGACTTTTTAGAGGCAAAAACATGACAGATTGACCTTCATAAATTTGAAATTTTGGCTTGAAACTATTTCGGCGAGAAATTTGAAATGACTGAGAGGGAAATTTTTAATGACTGAAAAAATTTACAATCTATATTATTTGAAATTAACGGCAAGAAATCAAATGCCGAGCTGTAGACCGCTGCATAAATTGACTTCACTGCTTGTATACGGTAAAGGCCTCTTTAGTAATGCAAAACTTTACTTCCACTGAGCATATTGAGCCTCAGAATAAATGCTCCTGAGCACAAACTAATGCTGCAACTCAAATTTTTCAAACTTCTCTAGTTAGGAAATTTCAAAAGCAAAGCTTCACTTCAACGGCTCTCCAAGACTCGAAGCTCGTTTGGTGTCGAAACCTATTTGCTGCGTAGAATCTCTTGACTATTTGATGAGGCCTGGATCAGGTGCATTGTGCACTATGCGGGGTGAGCTTGGCGAGCTTTGCAAGGTTCACAAAGTTTGAATACAGCCAAAAAAATACGTGCGTTACAGTTTATTTCACGGGCATCTACAGAGAAGGTTCTACATACTTACAATGGGACGATGATGTCAAACACTGAACAAATTTTTAGCTTTCAACAAAGCTAATGTTAATGAGAATGCTATGTATGTGTGGGATGATTCCGACACCGAAGCTGCCCCTGTTCCTTCTTGGTCTACTCTTCCTAACAAATCTTTGTTATGCAGGCCGCTTCCCCTTGATATCGGGCATTATACATGCTATATTATGAAAGAATGGTGTGACAGAATGGACCATTCTCCAATCTATTATCTCTATACAAATGAAGGGCATGGGAGACAGGATCACAAACTTGCTATTGCTCATCACAGGAGAAGAGGTGGGCGGTCAGAATTCATTATTGCCCAGAGTTGCTTTGGTATCCTCTCACAGTCAGATGAAGGTTATCTGTGAATGGTGATAGCCAACCTTGTGGGCACGCGGTATCATATTTGGGATCAACAAAATTCCCTAGACTCTCAAGGAAAATACTCTAAGCAACTTCTTGGGGCTGTAACGTTTGTGCCCATCGTGACTATATTGACCAGAAATTTTAGAAGTATGAGGGCGTGCATTCCAAAGCCACAATCTATGCGGACGAAAAATATAACTCAGCATATCAATGGGCTTGCTATTGATTGGGAAAGGTTGGAAAATCAAAATACATAATGGATTACAGGTTCCCCCTGAGTGGCTACCAAGATTTTGGTAATTGTTTGGCATCCATTGATTCCAAGCTGTGCTGCTCTGTCTAATCTCCACAGGCAGAGTAATTAGAATCCATTGTTTTTCTTGTAACTTCTTGTTAAAGAATAATTAAAAGTAACAATTTTTAGATCAGACTGATTGATTGATTACACATCTCGATTGATAATCCCATGTCATTTCAAATAATATGTATTGAAGCTTTAGCATATGAATTGCATTATCTAGCCACACATATGAGCTGCTATTAACAACTCCACCAAGCTCCACGCCATTATGCTGCTAGGAATATTTCAGATGGAAATATAGCATCTGAGATTGTGGCAGATCTTCCGTATTTGGCACAGGTTCAAATTTCTCACCCCCAAACTGGTCAGCAAAGATTAAAACCAGAAATAAAATAAATTTCTTAGAAAAACATATTGAAATACTAAACCTCAATGGAAATCTAGAAAGAGGCATGTCCTCGGATGGCGAGGATTTTCCTCTATGGAGTTTCTAGTTTCTGATCCACTCAATGAGTGGAGAGCATACTCCCTAACTCCATAAACTAGACTCCTAAACCCTAAGGCCCCTCAGGCATATCTCATTACTCTGATACCAAATGTTGGAACTGAACAAGAAAGGCATACATATTTACAAGTTATCTTACAATATATAAGCATCAAGCTTAGGAGGGAGATATGACAAGTGTCATAAGATCCACTCCAAATGTCTTTCAGAAGACACCACTCCAACTCAAACTAAAGATAGGGACAAGTGGCAGAAGACAAATGTCAACTTGTCAATTATAGGCATAGTGCACATTATAAAAATAATAATATTCTAACATTCCCCCTTAATGTGCACTATCCTAAAAAAATAAGTCAACATTAGATAACAGTTATCAATTTGAGTTGGACTTGAAGAATTAGAACATAAGGCTACAAGGTATGTGAATGGATTAAATTATGCCATACAAGATGATTAAGTATGCTTTGGACCCATAGTGTAGAGGATGCATATCAATTTATATTAAAATCAAAAGAGAAACATAAGAGGAGAGGAGTGAGGAAAGGACCATTGTCACCTCCAACTAGTGGGTGTGGTGGATTTAATCCCTCAAAGGGAGAATATTCCAGTACAAAGAAACAAGAAGAGTTAAGGTAGGGTCAATATAACCATTAGAGGGGTGGAGGATTTCAAAGAGGTAGAGGCTATAGTGGAGAACAAAATTGGGATGTCCACAAAGGTAATATACTTGTTATAGATGTGGTGAGGAAGGAAACAGAGCTTTTGAGTGTCCACACTATCTTGCACAAGAAATAAAATAAGGAGAACAATCTAGAGTCAATCTAGTTGAGGTAGAAGAGCAAACTAAGATATAAGTTACTGCAGACATGGAGGAAAATATCATGATAAAGAGGATGATGATCGTTCCAAGGAAGGAGAAAGCATAAGATAGTGATGATGGTGATTCCTAGCTACATACATATATCTTTCGAACTAGGTGCATTTCTAGAGGAAATGTATGTAAGATGATTATTGATAGTGGTATTAGTGAAAATATGATTTCAAAAGAAATGGTTGAGAAACTTAACTTGAAGTGTGAGAAGAACTCGTATCCCTACGACATATTGTGGTTCAAGAAAGGGAACAAGATAATTATAGATAAGAGGTGTCTAGTTAAGTTTTCAATTGGGAAAACCTACAAGGATGAAGTATGGTATGATGTAGTTCTAATGGATGCATGCCACTTATTTTTAGGGAGGCTTTGGCAATATTATAGGAAGGCTACCCATGATGGGGAAATGAATACTTACATATTCTGGAAGGATGGAGTAAAAGTGGTCTTATTACCACATAAGGAAGAAGGGTAGAGTGAAATCCTATTGATGACTAAGGAATTTGTCATAGGGATGAAAGAAGTTGGGTCTTGTTATGTGATGACAACAAAGAATGTGGATACTAAGGATGTTGCTATACCACCTATAGCAACAAAGTTGTTGAAAGAGTATGTAGATGATGAGCACATGCAGGAATTGTAGGAAGGAGTCAGAAAGAAGTTGCAATATTGTAATACAAAGTACATATAAATAGTATATGTAATCCAAAGAACAAAATTTGGAGGAATTTGATCAGAGGAACTCGTAGGAGTAGAGTTCTCTTCAACCAGAGGAGAATGATGCAGGAGCCTACTTTTCAAAGGGCATAACTTTTGATCCGATCGTTGGATCAAATTGAGATTTTATGAGGAGCTAGAAAATGAGGAGAAAAATGCCATGGCTAGGCCACAAAAGGGCGTATATTGCCATTTTTAGGTATTTTCAAGATTTTTTTGACCTTAATTCCTTCATCTAGTGCCCCAAAAGTGGATTTTAGTTTTTTTTTTAAAAGCCACATGTAAAACTTTAGAATCTAATAACTCCTTACTTAGGTATGTTTAGGTGTTGATATTTTCTAGGATGCTTAATATGGGTGATATGATGATGTGTATTAATTTAGAGGGCTATCCAAGTTTTTTTTTATTTTTCTAAAAAAAGGTCATTTTGGCTAAAAATGTAAATTGCCCAAAAATAGTAATTTCTTATCTTTAGGACTTTAAGATTTAGGGTTTTATTTTAGGGTTTATTTTGGGATATATACCCTTGGTATCATATTTTAAAGGGGGTGAAATATAGGAATGAGAAAATAAAGCATGTTTCGATTTTTTTCCATTGCAGCTCATGTGATCGAGGGATTTATTACTTTATTTCTATTTTTGATAATTTTTATGTGATTGGAGGTCCTTCTATTGACCTCTTGCAGCTGGATTTACACCATTTGGTATTAGACCAAGTTGCATCTTGTTGGGGGAGAGAAGATAATCTTGTTGATTACAATTATTCTACTATTATTATTTTTCTAATTGGAATAACACATATCAGATTAGCATGACGCGAGAAAGAGGAGGTTATACCCAACTCAATAGAAATATGCAAGAGCTATAGGTACAAGTTGCTCAACTGACTAGAATGATGACCCGTATGAGGGAAAGATATCCCATAGAATTTGCAGATCTGGATTCTGATAATGATACTATGGAAGGAGATAACAAGATAGAGGTTCATGTAGAGGAAGAACCAAAGAAGTTGTTGAGAAGCAACACACCCCCACTGAAAAATGCATTCCAATCCTCTTGAAAGCCCTGAAATTCCATTTTTGCAGCAGGGACCCTCTTGATCATTTTCAGGTTTAATTCCAGTTTCTGCTTGCCTGCTTTTAATGTTGTGCTTTCTCTTGTATTCTAGCTTTGATTATCCCAGACTTCACTTTTGCATGCTAGAATCATTCAGGCATAAAGAAAATCTTGCACCGGTACCGAGAAAATCCAGAAAACAGTTGCATAAATTCATGAAAAATCAAACTTTCCATTTTTGGTAGTGTCGCGATATCGCGACACTTCCATTTTCGAAAATGTCGAGATATTGCGACAAGAAAATACAAATGCAGCTAAGTCGAAAAACGTAGCGAAATCGCGACACTTTCCATTTTTGGAAGTGTCGCGATATATGGAAAGTGTCGCGATATCGCGACATTTCCATTTTTGGAAGTGTCGCGATATCGCTACAGGCCGGAGGAGAGAGAAGCAGATCGTACGGAAGGGCGCGATTTTGCGACATGTCGCGAAATCGTGACATGTCACATTTTCGCGATAGGAGAGAGAAAGTGGGCATGAAAAAAATCAAAACTTTCCTTTTTAGGCAATGTCGCGAAATCGCGACACTTCCATTTATGGAAATGTCGCGAAATCGCGACAGGAAAATAGAAAACCCGCCAAGTCATTTTTGTGTAGCGAAATCGTGACACTTTCCATTTTTGGAAGTGTCGCGATATCGCGACATTTCCATTTTTGGAAGTGTCGCGATATCGCGACATTTCCATTTTTGGAAGTGTCGCGATATCGCTACCGGCCAGAGGAGAGAGAAGCAAGCTGTACGGATCAGCGCGAAATCGTGACATGTCGCATTTTCGCGACAAGAGAGAGAAAATGCATGAAAATCGGCTAAGTGCCAGAAAGGTCGCGATTTCGCGACATGTCGCGAAATCGTGACACTTTCCATTTTTGGAAGCGTCGCGATATCGCGACATTTCCATTTTTGGAAGCGTCGCGATATCGCGACATTTCCATTTTTGGAAGCGTCGCGATATCGCGACATTTCCATTTTGGAAGCGTCGCGATTTCGCGACATTTCCATTTTGGAAGCGTCGCGATATCGCGACATTTCCATTTTTGGAAGCGTCGCGATATCGCGACATTTCCATTTTTGGAAGTGTCGCGATATCGCGACATTTCCATTTTTGGAAGTGTCGCGAAATCGCTGCAGGATGATGAGAGAGAAAGCTGGAAAGGAGAAAGATGCGCGAAATCACGACGTCGCGAAATCGCGACAGGGAGAAGAAAAGTTGCAGCGATGCGCTGCATGTTTCCAGGTGAAGGGAGAAAAGTTGCAGCGATGCGCTGCATGTTTCCAGGTGAAGGGAGAAAAGTTGCAGCGATGCGCTGCATGTTTCCAAGTCGAAGGGAGAAAATTACAGCGATGCGCTGCATGTTTTGAGGAAATTGTACGACGGCCGGCAAGAGGTGCGATTTCGTGACATGTCGCATTTTCGCGGCCGACAGAGGGAGAAGCAGCGCAGCGCTCTTTGGAGACGTCGCGATTTCGTGACATGTCACGAAATCGCGACATGTCTCATTTTCGCGACAGGAGAGAGAAAGTCTTCAGAGGGCCCGAAAGTGCATTTCAGCTGAAACAGAAGGCATCCTGGGGTAGCGACACGTGTCAAAGCGCGTATCAGGCAGAGCAAGGTCGGCATGCAAGATTATTTTGCTGATTTTAATCTGTTTTAATGCTTTAAGCTTTGATTTAATGTTTATTAAAGTGCTAATATGCATCTTTTGTCTTTCATGCAGGATTCCATCTGGCACTTACGGGACAATCAGGAAAAGCCATAAAGTCAAAGTTAAAGTGCAGATTTGATCAAGGACCGCCATGCTAGAGGAAAAGAAGCCGATAAAAGCATTCAATAGCAAATTTATGACAGAATTGATAGCATGGAGATAATTTCAACTCGGGATGGCTTTGCGGAGATCAAATTGATGGAGAAGTGGTGACTCATCCGGCTCACCAACAGAAATTAATGAGAGCATTCATTTCCAGTTGTGGATGAATGCAAGTGACATTCAACTCTATCTTCTCCATTTATGGCAATTGACTGCACAGATTTGCAGAAGGGTTAAGTTCTATCCGGACTTTGATTTTAAAGTGGCTTTATATTGTAAAACCCGGTCCCAGGGTTTAGAAAGATAAGATTTGCAGTTTGGGGAAGAAGATATTTATGAAAAGATCAGGGTCTGTCCTGAATCTATAAATACTTCTTCTCTATGTAATTGCGGGAGGCGGAGACTTAGAAATAAAAGGCTTATAAGCAATTTCTTGCAAATTTTGTGAAATCCTTTATTTTTGGACTTGGAGCTGATGTGCTTTAGCTTTTCTGTGATAGCATGGCCAGGAGCCTAATCTTTTGCAGAGTGTGATAAGTGTATCTTCTTTTGTTATCCGTTCCATTTTAAAGTTTGTTAGATATATGTTGTGAATCTGCTGTTATCAAGATTAAATATGATGTTAGGCTTCAGTTGTTCTATTGTCTGCTAGGGGAAATTACAAATTTGAGGTTAAGTTTGTTCTAATTGCTCTGTCTTCACTGTGTGAGCTAGGCTGTCGGTGAAAGATACCAGTTTTAACCAGCTTCCCTTTGGTTTATAATTTTCTGCTAGATCTGTTCTACTTTGCCTTGTGCTCTTGGTTGAAAGTGATCTTAGACTGATTGGACACTTTCTTCTTTGATTTGTTCTGTTGTGAAGCTGATAGCATAGATAAGATTTATAGTTTAGGGTTTTACAGTTAATGTTTGATAAGCTTCTCTTTACGCCTCTACCCTACCCTCTCTTTGTTTTCGGTGAATGATCCATTTTTATTTTTTTTGTTTGTCTTTTATTTAAATCTGCTGACCCATGAGAGCTAGATCAAGAATTCAAGTTAAATCTGATCAACAACTGACAACTACTGAACAAGTTCAAGAACCCCCTGTAAGGTAACAAAGCAGTCCATATTGAAATCTATTCCAGAAGCGAAAAAGAGTGAATAGCAATTCGACCCAACTCTGTAACTCGCACCTTGGATAACCAGCCAGATCCTAAAGTGAGTGGGATTCGTCTCGTGGATGTCTCCGGAGCTTCCTTGCTTCATCCTTCCCGGGGTGTGCATGAAAGCGGGACTCAACACCAACATCTAACTGGCGCTAGAAGGAGGGCCTGAACCTCCGTTCAAGATCAGTAGTCTGTTAAGAACTGTAAAGTTGTATGTGCTGAGCCTGGTATTTTATCTGTTGAATCTTTTTCCCTCCTCCTCAGCTCTTTTAAATTTTGTTTTTTGAGTTTTTGCCTGAACAGCGGGACTCAACACCAACATCTAATTGGCGCTAGAAGGAGGGCCTGTTGAACTCAGTTCAAGATCAGTAGTCTGTTAAGAACTATAAAGTTGTATGTGCTGAGTCTGGCATTTTAACATTTAAAAGTGGCTCAGTTTCATAAATTATCAGTGCAATTTTTTTTAAATTGCCAAAGTAGCCTCAGAAGGGCCAAATCTCTGTCACAGACAGTTTTATCTTCACTTGCAGTTATCCAATTACAACTCAGAACATCACTGTCAGCCAAGTAATAATGGAAAATTGGTTGGGCCCCACTGCTTTGAACATTCCGGGTATAGCCCATGACCTACCCAAAAGCCCGGAAAGATATATCCCCAGATACAAACATGACGGGACAAGAACTGCAGAAGAACATCTGCTAGCTTTCAAAAATGCTTTAAAATTGTTGAATATACAGCATGAAGATGTTGCCTGCAGATTGTTCCCGTTCACTCTCCAGGAGGGAGCTTATGACCGGTTTTTAAACCTCACCAGCAATTCCATTACTAGCTGGGATGATCTTGAGAAAGCTTTTATATCACAATTTGGGGAAGTGATAAACCCCAGTGTGTTATACCAACAATTTTGCAGCATCAAGAGAGAGTCGGGAGAAACTGTCAGGTCTTTCAATATGAGGTTCCAAAGAGCTTATGGTAGAATGACTGGCCATTACATCCCAAATGCAAATATGGCCTTAGAAATCTACAAGAATGCATTGGATTCGGTGACCTCTATTTTCCTCAAGAGAGACATTAATATCACAACCCTGGCAGGTGCTTATAAAGAAGCCTTAATTCTTGAAAGACAGCTAGGACCTCAAATTCTGAGCAGTCCTTTGATATCCTATGTTACACAGAACATGCCTATTCTAGATCCCATTCCACATCATGAGTTAGTGCCAACATGTCATGCTCTACCCAAGGAGACTCCGTTAACTGTGACATCCACTCAGCATGTGCAAAATATACGAAAGAGTTCGACAAGTTCAAAGTGCGAAGTGCTTGAACCGAACAGTTGTGATCTGGCACCACCCAAATCTGAAGTTTTTCCTGGTGAGTTAAATTTTCCTAGAGATCAAAGAAATATTGATATTTCTAGTTCACCCAAAAACAGTACAACCAGGGATTCAAATTCTTTCACTTTTCCTGAAGAGACAGAAAGTCTTGTACAGACTCCTGTGGATGAAATGTAAGATTTTCAACAGTTCAAAATGGACAGTTATAATTTGAGATGTCAGAGTCCAGAACCTAACAATGATCCTTCCTCATCAGAAGATGATGAAAGTGAGATTCAATATCACTATGCAGAAGTAACTGAGGAGGATAACATCATTGAGGATATGAGGGAACTTAAAGTCGACATCACCCTCTATGAATTGCCTCAGATTGTTGAACAAAAGCTTAACTTGATTGAGGCTTACTCTGGACCACCTGTTGAATTTCAAGAAAAAGAGGAAAAGATAGTAAATATGAATGTGGTCAGCCAACTTGGAATTGGTGAACTGTCTCAACATAAGCCTACAACTTCTGAACATAATATCAAAGAGAAGGCTATAAACTATGTTGATGCAGATATTGGATCTTATAATTTGGCAACTGAGGAAGTGAGAACAATTATAGCTCTAAACCATCACAACAATGACAGTTGGATATTACATATTGATGAGGTTAAATCTAAGCAAGGCTCAGGTGAAAAGGAAAATTGTAAACATTCTGCTAGATGGATAAAAATTGAAATCCTAGATATTGAAGCAGTACAACAACCACAAAATGATCAAGTTGTTAAGAACCAAGGCATACAGATAAAACATGATTTCTTTCAGTTGTCACATAATTTTGAAGATGTGGTGGTCTGGGTCTGTCAAGATTTTAAGGTATTTGATCCTGGGGGTTTTTACATTTAGTCATTTTGAAAGAATTCTGCAAACCCTTCAATTAGAAGCAGAAACATGTTATCATATGATTTGTTATTATATGATTTGTTTGATTTGAAGGAGTTGCAGATTTGTTTTTCAAATGGGACAGGGAAGACAGTAAACACAAGTCTTTCCCAGATAGAAAATTTTTGAAGCACAGTCTGGAGTGCATTTCGTCAACAGGACCTGAAAGGTAATTTTTTTAAATTACTTGCACATGGTCAAAATTTTTTTAAGGCACCATTTCTCTGCTTTCCCAACTGCTGCAATTTTGAGTATGAAGGGAAGTTGTAATATGTGTACATATTGTGAATAGCTCTCCCAGTTTTATTTTGTTCTAGTTTAGTTCTTTTAATAGCTCTGTACAGTTGCTTTAGTTGCTTCTTTTTAGTTTTAATTGTGTGCTGTCTGTACAGGTTTGTTTGTTAGATTAATCCTTGCTTTCAGTGCAGTTTTATTCCTTTGTCTGTACAGCTGTGCAGTTTTCAGTGTTTAGTTTAGTTTATTTCAAGTCTGTGCAGTTTTGATTCTGTTTTGCTTATAAAGCCTGTGCCTGTCCTTGGAAGCCTGTACAAAGTCCTTCAGCTCTTGAAATCTGTCCTTTAACCTTTGCCTGAGCAATCAATGAAAAGTCAGCCTGCTAAAAATTGTTTATTCTAAGCTGATCAATCCAGCCTCAATCCAGTGCCCCATGCTGTTCACCATTCTAACAGAGATAGTCTGCTTGCACTGAACAGTAGAACTATTTTTTTATCTAGGATAAAGGTAGAGAGATGATTGGATCTTGTGTCTTACTTGCCATAGTTGTTTTAATGATAGAAAAACTGCTATGCTATTTTGTTGGAGGAACTCCCGAGGAATCCAAGAAAAGCTGGTTATAAGAGGGGACTATGGTTCATGCAATTATTTGGGTGTCACCAGAGGCTATCAATGCCTAGACTGAAACAGTTCCAGATTGATCAAATGATAAAAGAAAATTGTAATTTCTCTAAAGCATTTCAGATATTGATATATTTCAGAGGGAGAGATAAAAAAAAAAAGAAAGAAGAAAAAAGAGAAGAAAAGAATTACATAATGAAGAGGCAGCCAATATTAGATTCTGCCCTACAGTTGTAAATTTGGGTCATGTAAATCTAAAGGGTAACTCTGTCTAGGCTGTAAAAGGCTAAACTAGTAAACAGAGCTCTACTCGGTTTCCCCTTTTACAATCTAGAAAAAGCTGATCAGTCCAAAGTTCATCATTCAATTCAGTCATCCTTGAAGAAAGTTTGTACCCTTTGAAATTGCACATCAGAAATCTTCCTTGAAGTAATCCAGCCTAGTATGTCCTTGGGAAATTTTAACAGCTAGCAGTTAGCAGTCAATTTATTGTGAAGAATGTCTGTGGCAAGGCATGATGCATGGTCTTTTTGTTTTGAAACCAGAGTCTTGGGTTCTAAAATAGTGCTACTATTTTACCCGCAGATATCGCCATTTGTTGAGAAGCAACACACCCCCACTGAAAAATGCATTCCAATCCTCTTGAAAGCCCTGAAATTCCATTTTTGCAGCAGGGACCCTCTTGATCATTTTCAGGTTTAATTCCAGTTTCTGCTTGCCTGCTTTTAATGTTGTGCTTTCTCTTGTATTCTAGCTTTGATTATCCCAGACTTCACTTTTGCATGCTAGAATCATTCAGGCATAAAGAAAATCTTGCACCGGTACCGAGAAAATCCAGAAAACAGTTGCATAAATTCATGAAAAATCAAACTTTCCATTTTTGGTAGTGTCGCGATATCGCGACACTTCCATTTTCGAAAATGTCGCGATATCGCGACAAGAAAATACAAATGCAGCTAAGTCGAAAAACGTAGCGAAATCGTGACACTTTCCATTTTTGGAAGTGTCGTGATATCGCGACATTTCCATTTTTGGAAGTGTCGCGATATCGCTACAGGCCGAAGGAGAGAGAAGCAGATCGTACGGAAGGGCGCGATTTTGCGACATGTCGCGAAATCGTGACATGTCGCATTTTCGCGGTAGGAGAGAGAAAGTGGGCATGAAAAAATCAAAACTTTCCTTTTTAGGCAATGTCGCGAAATCGTGACACTTCCATTTATGGAAATGTCGCGAAATCGCGACAGGAAAATAGAAAACCCGCCAAGTCATTTTTGCGTAGCGAAATCGCGACACTTTCCATTTTTGGAAGTGTCGCGATATCGCGACATTTCCATTTTTGGAAGTGTCGCGATATCGCTACCGGCCAGAGGAGAGAGAAGCAAGCTGTACGGATCAGCGCGAAATCGTGACATGTCGCATTTTTGCGATAGGAGAGAGAAAATGCATGAAAATCGGCTAAGTGCCAGAAAGGTCGCGATTTCGTGACATGTCGCGAAATCGCGACAGTTTTTGGAGAGAGAAGATGAGCTGTACGATGCGTCGCGAAATCGCGACACTTTCCATTTTTGGAAGTGTCACGAAATCGCTGCAGGATGATGAGAGAGAAAGCTGGAAAGGAGAAAGATGCGCGAAATCGTGACGTCGCGAAATCGCGACAGGGAGAAGAAAAGTTGCAGCGATGCGCTGCATGTTTCCAGGTGAAGGGAGAAAAGTTGCAGCGATGCGCTGCATGTTTCCAGGTGAAGGGAGAAAAGTTGCAGCGATGCGCTGCATGTTTCCAGGTGAAGGGAGAAAAGTTGCAGCGATGCGCTGCATGTTTCCAAGTCGAAGGGAGAAAATTGCAGCGATGCGCTGCATGTTTTGAGGAAGTTGTACGGCGGCCGGCAAGAGGCGCGATTTCGTGACATGTCACGAAATCGCGACATGTCGCATTTTCGCGGTCGACAGAGGGAGAAGCAGCGCAGCGCTGGAGACGTCGCGATTTCGCGACATGTCGCGAAATCGTGACATGTCTCATTTTCGCGATAGGAGAGAGAAAGTCTTCAGAGGGCCCGAAAGTGCATTTCAGCTGAAACAGAAGGCATCCTGGGGTAGCGACACGTGTCAAAGCGCGTATCAGGCAGAGCAAGGCCGGCATGCAAGCTTATTTTGCTGATTTTAATCTGTTTTAATGTTTAAATGCTTTGATTTAATGTTTATTAAAGTGCTAATATGCATCTTTTGTCTTTCATGCAGGATTCCATCTGGCACTTACGGGACAACCGGGAAAGCCATAAAGTCAAAGTTAAAGTGCAGATTTGATCAAGGACCGCCATGCTAGAGGAAAAGAAGCCGGTAAAAGCATTCAATAGCAAATTTATGACATAATTGATAGCATGGAGATAATTTCAACTCGGGATGGCTTTACGGAGATCAAATTGATGGAGAAGTGGTGACTCATCCGGCTCACCAGCAGAAATTAATGAGAGCATTCATTTGCAGTTGCGGATGAATGCAAGTGGCATTCAACTCTATCTTCTCCATTTATGGCAATTGACTGCACAGATTTGCAGAAGGGTTAAGTTCTATCCGGACTTTGATTTTAAAGTGGCTTTATATTGTAAAACCCGGTCCTAGGGTTTAGAAAGATAATATTTACAGTTTGGGGAAGAAGATATTTCTGAAAAGATCAGGGTCTAACCTGAATCTATAAATACTTCTTCTCTATGTAATTGCGGGAGGCGGAGACTTAGAAATAAAAGGCTTATAAGCAATTTCTTGCAAATTTTGTGAAATCCTTTATTTCTGGACTTGGAGCTGATGTGCTTTCACCGACAGCCTATAATTTTGTGAACCCCCTATAAGGTAACAGAGTAGTCCATATTGAAATAAATTCCAGAAGAGGAAAAGAGTGAATAGCCATTCGACCCAACTCTGTAACTCGCATCTTGGATAACCAGCCAGATCCTAAAGTGAGTGGGATTCGTCCCGTGGATGTCTCCGGAGCTTCCTTGCTTCATCCTTCCCGGGGTGTGCATGAAAGCCGGACCAACAGAAGTGAGAGTTTGAGGATAGACTAATTAGGGTCTTGGAAGGAAATAAATATGGGATTAAGATTGATGTCCCTGAGTATGCAGGAGCATTGAAACCATAGGATTTGATAGACTGGTCAATAGCATGGAGAAGTTATTTGAGTAGAAAAGCCTTTCAGAGGAAAAGAAAGTGAAGCTTGCATGCATGAAGTTGAAAGGGTATGCATTTATTTAGTGGGATCATCTACAGAAGGAGAGGCAAAGAAAAGGAAAGGAAAATATTAGGGTCTGGTGTAAAATAGAAAAAAATTGAAGGAGAAATTATTATCCAAATATTATTCCCAAACCTTATTTTTAGACTTTAGATTCCCAGAAAAAAGGATTGAAGCATCGAGGACTACACCAATGAATTCTACAAGTTATAAATTTGAGTGAGGCTTGAAGAATAAGAAGAACATGATGCTGCAAGGTATGTAAATGAATTAAGTTATGCCATACAAGATGAATTAAGTATGCTTCAGAACCATAGTGTAGAGGATGCATATCAGTTAGCATTAAAAGTAGAAGAGAAACATAAGAGGAGAGGAGTGAGAAAAGGACCATCATCACCTCTAGCTAGTGGGCATGGTGGATTTAATACCTCAAAGGAAGAATATTCCAGTACAAAGAAAAAAGGAGAGTCTAGGAAGGGTCAAGATAACCATAAAAGATGTGGAGGATTTCAAAGAGGTAGAGGCTATGGTGGAGGACAAAATTGGGATGGTCCACAAAGGCAATATACCTATTATAGATATGGTGAGAAAGGAAATAGAGCTTTTGAGTGTCCACACTATCCTACACAAAAAATAAACAAGGAGAACAAGCTAGATTCAATCTAGTTGAGACAGAAGAGAAAACTAAGATAGAAGTTGTTGCAGATATGGGGAAAAATATTATGATAAAGAGGATGATGATCATTCTAAGGAAGGAGAAAGCATAAGATAGTGATGATGGTGATTATTGGCTGCGTACGAATATATTTCAAACGAGGTGCACATCTAGAGGAAATGTATGCAAGATGATTATTGATAGTGGTAGTAGTGAAAATATGATTTCAAAAGAAATGGTTGAGAAAATTAACTTGAAGTGCAAGAACAACCCGTATCCCTACTGCATATTGTGGTTCAAGAAAGAGAACGAGGTAACTATAGATAAGAGGTGTTTGGTTAAGTTTTCAATTGGTAAAACCTACAAGGATGAAGTATGGTGTGATGTAGTTCCAATGGATGCATGTCACTTATTGTTGGGGAGGCCTTGACAATATGATAGGGAGATTACCCATGATGGGGAAAGGAATACTTAAACATTCTGGAAGGATGGAGTAAAAGTGGTCTTATTACCACATAAGGATGAAGGACATAGTGAAATCTTGTTGAATACTAAGAAAATTTGTCACAGGTATGAAAGAATTTGGGTCTTGTTATGTGATAAGATCAAAGAACGTGGGTACTAAAGATGTTGCTATACCACCTGTAGTAGCAAAGTTACTGAAAGAGTATGCAAATAATGAGCACATGCAAGAATTGTAGTAAGGACTTAGAAAGAAGTTGCAAGAGGGTAATACAAAGTATAAAGCAATAATGGATGAAAGCCAAAGAAAAAAAGTTGGAGGATTTTGATAAGAGGAACTTGCAGGAGCAGAGTTCTCTTCAACCAGAGGAGAATGATGCAGGAGCCAACCTTTCAAAAGGTATAACTTTTGATTCGATTGTTGTATCAACTTGAGATTTTACGAGGAGCTAGATAATGAGGAAAATGCCATGGCTAGGATAGAAAGAGGTTTGGACTACCATTTTTTAGGTCTTTTCAGGTTTTTATTGGACCTTAATTACTTCATCTAGTGCCCCGAAAATGGATTTTAGTGTTTTTTTTAAAAGCAACATGTAAAACATTAGAATTTAATAAATCCTTATTTAGGTATGGTTAGATGTTGATATTTTATATGATGCTTAATATGGGTGATACGATGATGTGTACTAATTTAGAGGGTTATCCAAGTTTTTTTTCTAAGAAAAGGTTATTTTGGCTAGAAATATAAATTGCCCAAAAATAGTAATTTCTTATCTTTAGGGCTTTAAGATTTAGCATTTTATTTTAGGGTTTCTTTTGGGATATATACCCTTGGTATCATATTGTAAAAGGGGTGAAATCCAAGAATGACAAAATAAAGCATGTTTCAATTTATTTCCATTGCAGCTCTTATGTGATTGAGGGATTTATCGCTTTATTTCTATTTATCATAGTTTTTATGTGATTGGAGGTTCTTGTTTTGAACTCTTACAACTAGATTTACACCATGGCCCTTGAGTGATCAAAGCACACTAGTACATGGTTGGATTTGCTAAGGTGAAAGTCCTGATTACCTTTCGCAAGCATTGTCTTGCATAGAATGTGCTCGAGCAGCAATAGGCTTTAAAGGGAGCTTGAATCCCTAAGCCTTTCGACCACTAAGTGATGGTTAGGAGACCAAGCCACTTGGTGGATTATTAAGTTCTAGTTGGAGGCACATGTGGTATATGTTTGCTTGATGTTACCACTTGGTTGCTTGTCCTCACCCCAATGTTGCCACTTGGTTGCTTGTCCTCGCCTTGATGTTACCACTTGGTTGCTTGTTATTCGTTGACTCTTGTGTGTTTGTAAGTGTGGTTTAAACTTCTTTTGTTTCTTCTATGGGATCAATTTATCCCACATTGATCATGTGGGAGATCGAGTGGGGTATAAAATGGGAGTCACTCCCCTTAATGGGTGACCACCACTTGGTGGTTAATGAAGCCACCAAGCGAGGGCTACCCTGTGCTAGTTGGAGGTACATTTACACATGACTTATACATGATGATCACTCTGTTGATTAGTATTCTTGCTGATCTATCATTGGAGTTATTTATCTACCATGTGGATTGATGAATGTGGCTGTTGACTAGGGGTAATTTAATCCAAAATATTTTTTAATAGTTATATGTAGGAATTATCCCATATGCTCCTTGTGGGAGTAATTGGAAGGTTGAAATAGGGGCAGGTGAATCTATTAGCCTAACCACTAGGTGGTGGTTAGGGTAGGCCTAGCCTGGTGGATGCTGAGGCTAAGCTTCAATGGTGGATGTCTCATTGACTATTTGACTTGGATGCCTCATTGACTGTTTGACTTGGATGCCTCATTGATTGTTTTTCTAGTTTGAAAATCAAAATTTTTGGATTGAAATATGGCTTGACCATTGAATTATGTTGACCATATTTTATCACCCTTTTGAATAATTGAAAATCCCTTTTATTTTTGAGGATTTGGCTCAGATTGAAACCTTTCTTTTTGCAATTTAACCCTAGGTTTTTGGAGACTAAAATATAAAGGAAACAAATCTATTTTTGCAATGAAAAAATGATAGAGTAGTCTCAAAATGGAAAATTGATCAAATTGGGTATTTTTAAAAGGTAAACCTTGTAGGGGAATTATAGGATAATTTTGTGGAGAAATTGTAGGTTAACTATAGGATAATTTTGTGGAGAAATTGAATATTATTGTGAAACAATTTTGTGGAAAAAATTTAATTTGGCAAAAAATTTGTAGGAAACATTTATGATAATTTTGTGGACAAATAATATGTTAACTAGGATAATTTTATGGAGAAATTATCGGTTAACTATGGGACAATTTTGTGGAGAAATTGAATATTATTGTGAAACAATTTTGTGGAAAAATTGTAATTTGGTAGAAAAATTATAGGAAAACTCTAGGATAATTTTGTGGAGAAAATGTATGTTAACTAGGACAATTTTAAGGGAAAAATTGAATGCTAGTTGAAGGAATGATTTATGGAAAAATTGAATGCTAGTTAAAGGAATGTTTTGTGGAAAATTGAATGTTATATTTACAAACAATTTTGTGGAAAAATTGGATGGTTTATAGATCAAAATTTTATGGAAAGATCAGTGCTTGATCCATTAATTTAGGGTTATGCATAGTGGTGAATATTCACAAATTGGGTGAATATTAGGATTTCCAAAATTAGAAATTGGTGAATATGAGGACCCTCGACGTCGGCCCATTCACCTAAAATTTTTGAGACCAATTGTTTCTTAGGATCAATTCACCATAATATATATCTAAACATAGGTATATTTGTACTCATTGGAAAGCTCTTTTTGAGCCTGATATAATGCTAATTTTTTTATGAAGTTATAAAGTGATTTAATAGGTCAAAATTTACCTCAAATATGACCTTAATTTTTAGGGCTTCAAATACCCCAAATTTTGGTGTGAAGATGATTGATTTGATTTGCTTAGGATTCACCTTGATTTACCTTGATTTTAATTAGAATTCACCATTTTTATACAAGTACATTTTGAGTCCAACCCCTTATGCATAACCCTACATTTATTTAAATGCTATTTCTTTGTGAATGGAAATTAAAGGAATTTTCTTCATAAAAGTACCTTCTAGTTATGTTTAGGAAAGAATGGATGGGGTTTTCATTCTTGTGGGAATTATGAAAATTCCTCGTGTTTTTGTATGAACTAGACTAGAAGTATTTGCTTGAATTGGAATTCCTATAAGTTTACTCTAAAAGCATATTCTAAGTTATGAACAAGAAAGAATGGGTGGGGAATCTATTCTTTGAGGGAATTTATGGGGTTATCTCTTGCTTGGACTAGAAGTTTTTGTAATTGTAATTGTTCTATCAAAGGAATATTATTTTGTGTAAAAAGGGTATGTAGTAAAAGAACAAATGTGGAATTCATTCTTGAGGGAATTATGGGGTTCCTTCATTAATTTTGTATTATGAATTAATTTAGTAATTCATGATTTTGGGGACATAAGAATTATGGGGTTCTTATGTATATTATTTGGAAAAAGGAATTACGAGATTCCTTTATATCATTGTATTTGAGATAGTTAAACTTATGAAATGAAAAGAGATGTCTTTGAGGCTAGGTTTTTCCCTTAGGGATGTCCCAGGATACATTTGTGTTGTATCTTCATTTGTGATCCTACATTTGATGCTTACTAGATCTAGTTATTGGAGTTATGTTTACACTTCAAGGAGTTGTTTATTAGAATAAATCATGGTCATGCATTTCATTTGAATATATATGTAATGTTATTTACTTGGAATGCTCAAAGAGGAAGTATTTTTTTATAATCAATTATGAATGAATGTTGTAGTATTTTACATTGTTTAATGATGAATGGCTTATGATGCTAAAGAAATATCTTGTGCAACCTTTGCTTATGAAATTCCACACTTAAAAAGAAAAATATATTCTCTCTCATGTGTTGTTTTGAGTAACAAGTGGATCATTACAAGGTAGCATTGAAGGAAAGACATATTTCAAATCTCTATATGAAATTTAGCATGCCCTACATGGAATTATGGATATCCAAGTTGGAGGTAAGAGGAAGAGCGAATATATGACAAGTTTGAACCAACGTGTAGATGTCTCATTAAAAGTGTTTATCAAGGGAGAGAGTAGATGTCACACCAAAAGTGATTATGAAGGGTAAGATGATCGAGCATCATATAATGGTTCTTAAAATAAAAGGTTTGATACATAAGTTTCTGGTGAATATCACGTTACACAAGCAACACCAAACAAATGATACACATGTGTTTTTCCTTTGAATAAGCCAGATGATAGATTAGGTGCAGGGTGCTAACAAAAACTAACTTAAAAAATAATAACTTAAATTGCAGCGGAAAATAATTTAATTAGAATGTACCCCTCTTCAACCTTACATTAATTTGATAATGCACATTATATAGTGCAAAACTTAGAAGGGAGATAATAGGGGAAAGGAAGCGTGGAGGGATAAGGAGGTTGGAGGAATAAAGGGAAAGGAGTTGGAGAGATAAGGGGAATGGAAGGCATGGAGGAATAAGGAGAAGATAGAGGAGGGAATATAGGAGAAGAAATAGGAGGGGAGTTAGGGAGAATAGGGAAAAAGTTGCCGACAAATCTTGCCGACAAAATTTGAGATTTTTCACACTTAGGACTAGAAAAGAGATTTTTCTAAGCCACTTATGGAGAAACCCTATTCACACTTGCAAAATTCTCCCCCGTAAAGTTGAGAGGACTGACTACACAGTCTCTCAGCTTTACAAATTGAGCTTTAGTCATCGCCTTGGTGAAGATGTCCGTGACGTTCTCCAAAGTGTGACAATATTGAAGCTCAACAATTTCATGTTCCACCATATCTCTGATGAAGTGGTACTTCATATAAAAATGCTTCGTTACGCTATGGTGGATAGGATTATATGCCAACTGAATGGCACTGATGTTGTCACAGTAGATTCTGGTTGGACCACTTTGCTGTTCTCCAATCTCTTCTAGTACTTTCCTTAGCCACAAGGCTTGAGTACTTGCATAAGTAATTGCTATATATTTCGCTTCTATTGAAGATAGCGCTACTACTGTCTACTTTTTGGAACTCCAAGTTATTAGTCCTGATCCAAGACTAAAACATTTCCCTGATGTTGACTTCCTGTCATCAATATTGCTACCACAATCACTATCACTGAAGCCTACAAGCTTTATAGTGTTACATTTATGGTACTGGATTCCAAAATCCAATGTACCTTTCACATATCTCAAAATTCTTTTAACTGCCTGCAAATGCAGCTCAGATGGGTTAGCCATAAATCTAGAAACAAGAGACACAACATACTGAATATCCGGTCTGGTGTTGGCGAGAAAAATCAAACTCCCAACCATGCTTCTGAAAGTGGTCACATCAACTTTTGGTGCTCCATCATCTTTGCTTAATTGGATCCCATGTCCAACTGGAGTTGCAACTAGTTTGCAATGCTCCATAGAAAACTTCTTGATCATGTCCCGAGCATACTTATGTTGATGAGATGAAGATCCTTGTATCTGACTGATGAACCTCCATTCCAAGGTAGTAGTGCATTAAGCCAAGATCCTTCATCTCAAAGCTGCGTCATCATGGAGTGTTTGAACTCCATATTCATTTTTTCATTACTACCCATAAAAATGAGATCATCCACATACAAGCAAACTATGAGGATGTCATTACCTTGCTCTAGGTAGTAGAGTGTGGGTTCATTTTTGCTCCTGGTGAACCCATAATCTTTGAAGTACCCATCAATTCATGAGTACCAAGCTCTTGGTGCCTGTTTAAGACCATAGAGTGCCTTCTTCAATCTGTAAACAAGGTGTTCCTTACCTTGCTCTTCAAATCCCCGTGGTTGCTCAACGTACACTTCTTCTATCAAGTAACCATTGAGAAATGCACTCTTTACATCCATGTGTTGGACTTTCCATCCTTTGTGTGCAGCTAAGGCAAGAAATGTTCTGATAGTCTCCTGTCTAGCTACAGGAGCAAAAGTCTCTTCATAATCAATTCCATATTTCTGAGTAAAACCCTTTGCTACTAATATTGCCTTGTGTCTCTCAATGCTTCCATCAGCATTAAACTTGGTCTTGAAGATCCATTTACAACCAACACATTTCTTTCCTTTAGGAAGCTTCACGAGCTCCCAAGTGTTGTTGTTTTTTATAGAGGTTATCTCCTCTTTCATGGCATCTTGCCATATTTTTTGAGTACATGCCTTCTCATAACTAGAAGGTTCAAGCTGTGCACTAGTTAACAAAGCATAGTTAACTTGATCTCCCCTAGGTTCCTGCTGGGAGTCATCATCACCATACAAGTGCATACTTTCTAATCTGTGTAAAACAGATTCCATTTCACTAGCTTGACTCCTAGTATATCTTCTTGAAAATTTTTTATCCAACATCTGAGATGATGGATGATACTGTAGAGTTCTCTTACCTTTGGATGGAAAATCAATGTCCATTGATGAGGAACTTACTGATCGTTGTGGAGAAGGACTTGGTGAAGAAGTTTAATCAAAATATGGACTTGGAGGATGTGTGGGAGAAGACTGCTTTCCTTTCTGTGGTATCTACGGTTGCACCTGCTGAGCAACTATATCGATGGCTTCAACATCACTGAATATTTGGGGCTTACCCAATTCTCCCCCTTCATCAAAAATCACATCCCTTGAAATAACTATCTTTCGAGTCGTAGGATTGTAGAGTATATAACCTTTTGTGTTTTCATAATATCCTACAAAAATGCATGCCTGACTCTTTGGATCAAACTTCTTTCTCAGCTCATCAGGAATGTGAGCATATGCCAATGAACCAAATACTCTGAAATAATTCACATTTGGTTTCTTACCATACCAGGCTTGGTAAGGTGTCTTCCATTTCAAACTTGAAGTAGGACTTCTGTTCAATATGTGAACACTAGTCCTTGTTGCATCTCCCCAATATGAATTACTCAAATGCTTTGTTTGAAGCATTGATCTTGCCATCTCCACAATGGTGTGATTCTTCCTTTCTGCTACACCATTTTGCTGTGGAGTGTAGGCAGTTGTGAACTACCTCTTGATGCCATGATGTTTACAAAAATTCAAAAAATGATTAGAGGAGTATTCTCCTCCTTTATCTGATATAAGACATTTTACAGAATATCCACTCTCACTTTCAAATTTTGCTTTAAAATCAACAAAGCATGCAAATGCTTCATCCTTATGCTTCAAAAAATATATCCAACACATTCTTGTGAAATCATCAATAAAAAGTAGGAAGTAAGAGTGGTTACCTAGACTCTTGGTCTGCATCGGACCACAGATGTCTGAATGCACTAACTGGAGTGGATATCTGGCCCGCCATGCTTGTCCATGAGGAAATTTTGATCTGGCATGCTTGCCCAAGACACACCCTTCACAGACTTCCTTACTATCTTGAATTTTGGGAAGTCCAGTTACCATTGCTTGTGAAGTTAGCATTTTCAAACTTGCTGAATTCAAATGACCATATCTCAAGTGCCATAGGACACTTGGATTGGTAATAGCAACATTTGCTAACTTATTTCCTCCTGGCTGGCCAAAATTTAAAGGGAATAATCTATTCTTTGACATTGGCACTTGTGTAATGATTCTATTACTATTATTCTTGTCAAAAATGGTGCATTTACCCTCATCAAAAATCAATTTGTAATTCTTTTCTAGCATTTGACCAACACTTAAAAGATTGTGTTGAATATGGGGTGTGTAATAGATATCACTTACTTGCTTGACGCCTTCTTTCGTTGGAACCTCCATGGCTCCAATGCCTTCAACTGCCAATGATTTGTCATCTCCCAATTGGATGCTGGATTTGTATGAGTCTAAAGTAGCAAAGAGTTCTTCTTTACCACTCATGTGATTTGAACATCCAGTGTCCAAAATCCATGTATCATTCATATTTTGCTCTGTCTGGCCATAAGAAAGAAAGAGATTTTTGGACTCTTCCTCTTCTCCAAAATTTCCAAACCGACTGCTTCGGTTGCTGCTGCTTCCTTGTGAAGACTTTGACCAAAAATCTCGAGCATAATGGCCAGGGTTTGCCATAATTGTAGCAAACTTGTTTTGATTTATCTCCTCCTTTTCCTTTTCTCGATTGTTTCCCTCTATTTTGTCGTTGTCCTCCTCTATTCCGATTTCCTCCTCTCGTTGGATGATCCTCCTCTGTTAGGAGTTCCTCCTCTTTGATTATTTCTTCCTCTGCCTCTTTGTTGTCCTCTGCCATGACCTCTACCTCTTCCTTCATGTGAGGCAAAAGCTTTATCATCTCCTCCATAACTAGTGGTAGGAGTTTCCTGTAACCTCTCTTCATGTGAGAGAAGTGAACCAGTAAGAGCATCAAAAGACGACGAGGTTAAGTCTTTGGATTCTTCAATAATTATTGCAATAGAATTACACTTAGGAAGAAGTGTTCTCAAAAATTTCTTCACCCTAACATCTAGCTTAATATCTTCCCCTAGTGTGACCATTTTATCAACTATGGCTTTCACTCTCACGCAGTAATCTCCCACTTTTTCATTTTCTTGCATCCTGAGATTTTCAAAATCTCGTTTCAATGTTTGCAGCTTTACCTGTTTTACTTGGTCACTACCTCTATAACTTTCTTTTAGGGCATTCCAGGCATCTTGTGCAATTACATAAGAGGCAACCCTAGGGAAGATACTTTTATCTAGGGCAGCATGTATGTGATAAAGGGCGAAAGCATTGTTTTTTTGTGCTTCTTTTTTAGCCTTTTTATCAACATTAGAGAAAGCTTCCCATTCAGCAGTAGTAGGTTCAGTGTAGCCCTCTTCAACTACATCCCATAAACATTTTCCTATCAAAAGAGTTTTCATTTTAATAGACAAATACTCATAGTCTCCTCCATTGAATTCAGGAATAGGTAGACTTGTATTGGATGCCATTTCAGAAAAAAAACTTTATTTGAAGCAAACAAGCAATATAAAGCAGTACAAAGAGATTAATGATTCAAATCAAATCTCACATTTTTAGAACATTCAGGTTCTACTTCGAAAATGCTGCTGATGACTATGACCTCAGGTTCTTCAGGATCCACTTCCTTTGGATCTTCTTCTTCTTCTTCTGCTGCTTCTGGTTCAGGAGAGCGTGGTGAATAGCTCTCACTTGATTCTGCTACCAGTACACCAGGTGTATAACTGGCACTTGCTTGGCACTCTAGTACAACTTCCATGATTTTGAACTCTTCAATCCTTTGTCCGAAGATGTTGTCTTCAGAATCTCCCTCGTACCCTGAATCCGGTTTCCTTAGATGAGAAATCACCTAATTTTCTAGCTGACAAAAGACTGTATGGAGACCTGATCATTGAACCCTTTCATCAAAGGATTCCAGTGTCTCTCTTCTCAAAATCGAGAGAAGTACATTATAGCACCCCACGGACTGGATCATCTAACATTTCAAGGGCACATTATTTCTCATTTTTCAAATGCTCATCAAACAAGATTTTTAAAATTTTTATAAAGTCTTAAATTTTTTTTAATAAATTTTTATATATTTTTTAAATTACCTTTTAAATAAATTATTAAAAAGATAATTTAAAAAAAATATAATAAAAATTATTAAATAATTTAAAACTTTAATTAAAAAAAATTTAAAACCTTTAAAATAAATTTTTTTTTTTACCCTTTTTTTTCTTCACACGGGCAATTCGACCCCGTGACCTCCCAAACACCGGTGGGCGGTCCTAGCCGCTGCACCACGTGGCTCCGCTGGAAATGAAAAGGACGGCCACCATAATAAACCCCCGTAGTTCGAAATGTTTAAAAAAAAAAAAAAAATTCTCCCTGGTGGGAATCGACCCCGGGACCTCCTCTCGGATAGCAAATGCCCTAGCCAACTCCGCTAGGTGTTCGGACGGGAATACAAGGCACAGAGGGTATATATCTAATCACGCGGCATTTTGTTTAAAAAAAAAAAATCAATTTTCTTTTATCCTACATGTGCTGTGTGGGAGGCACAAGCGGGGTTTATCAACCCAAAAATGCAGAGGGTTATTTGAATGCCTTTGGGCAGTCAGTGCCCACTCTTTTGCCGCAAACACAGCCAATCAAACAATGCCACATTGACCAATGCAAATTCACCACTCGTCGCCACGTGGCACACTTTTCGACCAACCACACGCCGCCACGTCAACTGCCACCTCAGTTGCTTTGATCCACGTGTCACCACATCAGCAGCTACCTCACCGTCACCACATCAGCCATATCGATCCACGTGTTGCCTTGAGATTCATGTCGAGCCATCTGCTGCCACGTGTCGCCTCAAAATTCTCAGAATTCATGTCGAGCCTGATGTCTGCCTGACACCTATGCACGATCCATCTCGGGATCTGTGCACAAACCTGCTCGTGATCCACCTCAGGATCCGAGCCTTGTTGGCGACGCCTCGACCTTCATGCCTGACACCTACCTCAGGAACCATGCTCGACTAGCTTCTCCTTGTCTGCTGTCGAAATATGCCTCAAGAACCATGTCCGGGATCTGATACCAGTGATAGATCAGGTGCAGGGTGCTAACAAAAACTAACTTAAAAAATAATAACTTAAATTGCAGCAAAAAATAATTTAATTAGAATGTACCCCTCTTCAACCTTACATTAATTTGATAATGCACATTATATAGTGCAAAACTTAGAAGGGAGAGAATAGAGGAAAGGAAGCGTGGAGGGATAAGGAGGTTGGAGGAATAAAGGGAAAGGAGTTGGAGAGATAAGGGGAATGGAAGGCGTGGAGGAATAAGGAGAAGATAGAGGAGGGAATATAGGAGAAGAAATAGGAGGGGAGTTAGGGAGAATAGGGAAAAAGTTGCCGACAAATCTTGCCGACAAAATTTGAGAGTTTTCACACTTAGGACTAGAAAAGAGATTTTTCTAAGCCACTTATGGAGAAACCCTATTCACACTTGCAACACCAGAGAATCAAACCTTTCATTAATTTCATGCCAAAAATAAGGATACAAGAGAAAGAGCCCCTCTACAATTTTGAAAATTCCCTCAAATACCCTGTTTTCCCTTTTTTTTCCCACCTAAAACCATCAAAATTTAAATTTGAATTTTGGGGGCCACTTGCGAAGGTCATAACTTCGTGCTAGTTTACCCGATTGACTATTACAACATGTTTTTGAAAAGGGCACGAGACGAGCTAAGCAAGGAGGACCTTCTAATATCTAGACAAAAATCCTCAAATTCGACCTCTAAGACCTTCAAAAATCTCTTGCAAGTTAAACTAGTTTTACAAAATTAAACAATTACAATTTTTTTTGGGTGATGCAAGATCACTCTTACACCATTGGATGCTCCTGCATCAGACACCCAGGTTAATTTTGAGAAGTGACCTTCACTTCTCTGTTGTTGGAAGAAAACCAAGGCGTTCAACCTCAGCCTTCGACAACCAAGATTAATCTTCACTAGGTTTGCCCTTCCACTTAACCAGATATTCTGCATACTACTTTTTTATGGTACTTTTGCCAATGTGGGTATCCAGGATCTATTCTATCTCTTTCGTCTCTGGAGTAGATGCTAGAATATTCGACAATTCTGCTATTGGTCCCTCACCATTGTCTCCTTCATGGTATTCTACCAAATATAAAATATTAAAAACAGGTGATATGTTAAGCCCACTTGGCAATTCCACTTCATATGCATTGCCTGAATCCCATTTTTCTATGATTTTGCATGGTCCAAACTTCTTCATTTTCAGCTTGTTATAGTTTTTAGAAGGAAACCTTTATTTTCTCAGATAGACCATAACTTCATCTCCCACTTCAAATTCCTTGAACCATCACTTTTGGTTTGCCCTTGTCTTGTACTGAGTATTCATCTTAGTAATATGCTTCTTCACTTCATGAAATCTCTTTAGATGCTCTACAAAGTCCTCAGCCTTAGCACTGCACTTGTCCCCTGTATCCATATTCCTCAACTCAAAAGCATTTCTTAGACTACTCCCATATATTATCTGGAATGGAGATTTGTTAGTACTCTTGTTGAAAAAATTGTTGTATGTAAATTTCGCCTATGGCAAAACCAAATCCCATCCCTTGGGCTTATCTCCTACCAAGAATCTCAGTAGATTACCCAAACTTCTATTCACCACCTCTATTTGTCCATCAATATGTGGGTGGTATGCATAACTGAATTTCAAATCTGTCTTCAATTTCTTCCACAAGGTTCTCCAGAAATACCCAACAAACTTGGTATCTCTGTTAGAAACTATACTCTTTGGTAGACCATGAAGTTGTACCACCTCTTTGAAAATAAACTTGCAACATGAACTGCATCATTAGTTTTCTGGTAGGGAACAAAATGTACCATATTTGAAAACCTGTCAACGGCCACAAATATGGAGTCATTTTCTCCCTGTGTTCTTGGTATGCCAAGAAAAAAATCTATGCTGATGTCCTCCCATGGTATCTCTGGTACAGGTAATGGATGATATAATTCAGTGTTATGTCTCACACCCTTGGCCATCTAGCATACTCTGCAACTTTGCACAAATATATTCACATCTTGCTGCAACTATGGCCAATAGTAGTTCTCACTAATGAGGGCAATGGTCTTATCTAGACCAAAGTGTCCAGCCAACCCTCCACTGTGCTTTTCCTTGACCAGATTCTCCCTCATTGAACTCCTTGGAATGCCTAATTGGTTTCCTCTGAAAAAAATTCCATCTTGAATCAAAAAATTCAACCACTTAGTCATGTCCAAGGTAACAGGTGTTAAGCAAGCCCTCCAAGCCTCTAAAAAATTATGATCTTTAGGATACAAACCCTTAAGTTTGTCAAACCCTACAACTTCCACCTTCATTTCTATCAATAAACACTACCTTCTACTTAAGGCATATGCAACTCTGTTTGACTTTCCACTCCTGTGCTTCAACACAAAGGTATAAATCTATAGAAACTCAACCCACTTCAAGTGCCTCTAATTTAGCTTCCCTTGGATATTAATATACTTTAAGGCCTGATGATCAATATATAGAAAAAACTCTTTTGGCAACAAATAATGCCTCCATTTATTCAGAGATTGAACTATAGCATAAAAATCCTGATCATATATACAAAATATTTCTTTCTATAATCATTAAGCTTCTCACTAAAATAGGAAACATGTTTACCTTCTTGACTCAACACAACTTCTATGGCACTACCACTAGCATCACAATCTACTTGAAATAACTTGTTAAAATCTGGAAGTGCCAAAAAAGGTTGCTCTGTGAACTTCTTCTTCAACATATCAAAGATCTTATCTACTCCTAAGGTCCACTTAAATTCTTTCTTATCCCCTCTCATTGTTTTTGTTAGGGGTGCACAAATAATGCTAAAATTTCTAATAAATTTTTTGTAAAAACTTGCTAGACCATGAAACGATCTTACCTCAGTTATGCTTCTTGGAGTAGGCCATTCAATGACAGCCCTCACATTTTTGGGTCCATTTTTAGACCTTCAGTTGAGATGACAAATCCCAGATACACTAACTCCTTCACAAAACTGCATTTTTTTAAATTAATTAGCAACTGCTCCTCCCTCAGCTTCTCAAAAACCCTTCTGATATGCATCAGGTGCTCTTCCAGGGTCTTGCTAAACATTAAAATGTCATCCAAATAGAAAATGACAAATTTTACTAAAAACTCCTTCAATACCTCATTCATCAGTCGAATGAATGTGCTTGGTGCATTGGTTAGCCCAAATGGCATGACCAACCACTCATATAAACCCTATCTGGACTTGAAGGTTGTATTCCACTCATCTCCTTCTTTGAAACGAATCTGATGGTACCCACTCTTCAGGTCAATATTTGTGAAGTACTTGGCTCCACTCAAACAGTCCATAATGTCATCCATCCTTGGTAATGAGAATCTATAGTTTATGGTGATCTTGTTAATAGCTCGAGAGTCTATACACATTCTCCACTCTCCATATTTAGTTGGTGCTAGTACTACAGGTACTACACATGGACTCAAGCTCTCCTGAATCAGTTTCTTTTTCAACAACTCTTGGACTTGTCTGTTTAGCTCCTCACTTTCTACATGAGTCATTCTATGGGATGCATTATTGGGTAAACTAGATCCTAGTACCAAATATATATGGTGACTAATCTTTATCACTGGTGGTAAACCCTTTGGCACATTATCTAATATAATATCTGGAAATTCTTCCAACAGACCTGAGACTTCTACTGGGGTATCTTTGCATTCTTCTTCCCTAACTCTAGGAATTAATGCATAGCACATATGCTCATGTTTCAAACCATCCAAAAAACTTCTACCTTCAACTAAACAGATTCTAGAATTGCTACATACCTTTTCGTACACCTCCTTTAGGGGCTTCAGCCTATGGCGCACTCCATTATTTATCAAGGAGTAAGTGTTGGCATGCCCATCATGCATTGCACACCGATCAAACTACCACGACCTTCCCAATAGAAAATGGTAAGCATCCATAGGCAGGATGTCACACAGGACCTCACACAATAATTCCTAATATTAAATTTTACCAAGAACTACTCACTGACCAAAGCCCTATGGTCCTTCTACAACCATGCAATCTGATATGGATGCGGGTGTCTCTTCCTCTCTAACAACAGTTTGGTAACCAGTCCTTCTATAACTAGGTTATCTATGCTACCATTATCTATGATAATATGACAGACCTTACCTGCACATTTACACCTTGTATGAAATAAGCTATTCCTCTAATATGGATATTTCTCCTCATTCAGCAAGGCTCTCCTTGTTATCAGTACTTCTCTTCTTGCTTCTTCAGAGTTCTTAGATTCAACATCTTCATCAACAACAACAACTCGGGTATTACCTTCAGGCCTCCTATTTGTTCCTCCTTGGTTTTGTGGACACTTCTATGCTCGATGTCCTTCTTCTCCACAGTGGAAACAGGTTCCATGAAATACTCCTCTTCCAAACCCTCGTCTAGACCTTTCTCTTCCTCTCTAATAACCATTATTCAGGTAGTTATTATTTTTCTCACAGGGGTGGTAAGAATTTTCCCCCTTCTGGTCTTGATTGTTACTTGTATCCCTAGTTTTCTTTTGGTCCTCATTCTATCCTCAATTTGTTCTCCCACCAATTCTTCCACCATGATCTCTTCCTCTCTGTTTGCTTTCAAACCTCCTATTCATCTTCTCTTCTACCTTCAAAGCAAACTAGTAAGCATCTTTAATGGTGGTCATCCTGACCAGACTGAAATCCTCTTGAATACTTCCTCTTAACCCATTAATATATTGGGCTACCTTATCATTTTTGGCATTAGCATGCTATAATTAGGATATTATAGAACTCATCTATATATTCTTTGATAAAATTACTCGATTGTCTCAAATATTACATTTTCTTGAGCAAATCCAACTCATAATCAGTTGGAATAAATTGTCTCTTCAACTTCTCCACCATCCGCTCTACCTTGTTATCCTTTATTTTCCTATTTTCTTTCTATCTAGCTGCACTCCCTTCCACCATATGATAGCATGACCCTTCAACTTGGTATTAGCAAATTTGACCCTCTCGGGATCTTCTACCTCCTCATACTTGAAGTATTTCTCCATGTCATTGATTCAGTCGATCAACTCTTCTGGGTTTAGATTTCCAGAATACATGGAGACATCAAACTTCGGTCTCTTTCCAATATGTGATATGGCATTATATAATATAGCTTGCGCAGGATCTACTGCCTCTTCTTCTTCTTTTTCTTCAAACTGGGCCTCTTCTTCTTCAACTTCATCTTCACTCCTTTCTTATCTCCTTGGCTCAAACCCTCTACTCAACTCCTCTTATAGAGCTTGAACTTACCTCTGCAAAGATCTGAAATATTTTTTTGGCACCATATTTCTCCCACCACCATGGTTTCTTCATGGAGGCATTCTGCTCACTTCTTCCATAAACCCTAACCACAAATATTGGTGTAAACTACCTCACGTTCGGTGCTCTGTTTACACACTCAGGAACTCTTGCTCTAATACCACTTGGTGAAGATCACGTTACACAAGCAAAACCAAAAAAAAAATGCACAAGTGTTTTTCCTTTAAACAAGTCAGAGAATCAAACCTTTCATTACTTTCATGCCAAAAATAAGGATACAAGAGAAAGAGCCCCTTTACAGTTTCAAAAATTCCCTCAAATACCCTATTTTCCCTTTTTTTTTTCTCACCTAAAACCATCAAAATTCAAATTTGAATTTTGGGGGCAAATTGTGGAGGTCATAACTTCATGCTCATTAAACTGATTGACTATTACAACATGTTTTTAGCATGATATGAGCTAATCGAGGCAAACCTTCTCATGTCTAGCCGAAAATCCTCAAATTCGACCTCTAAGACCTTCAAAAATCTCTTGCAAGTTAAACTAGTTTTATAAAATTAAACAATTACAATTTTTTTTTTTGGGTGATGCAAGATCACTCTTACACCACTGGATGCTCCTGCATCAGTTTCATGGATACTGGCAATAGTTTTCAAAGATTTATAATTGGATTAAGTGGAAGTGGGGATCAATATAAAATTACTCCATAACTTTTCTTCCTTATTTTTTTCATCATATTTTTTAGTTCAAAAATTATGGACCAAATAATGGATAGTGGTCCATGGTTTAGGGGAAGAAATACCCTTTATTTAAGACCATGGAGTGATAATTTTTCTATTCAGACAAAACTATTCCAATATCTATTAGACTTTTTGGATTTCTATATCAACTTATTGATAGAAGGATGTTTTGAAAAATATTGGAAATACCCTAGGAGAGTTCATCAGGACCAACTAATAAGGAGCGAAAGCATGCAATATATGCCCATACATGGGTTGCTATAGATATTTTAAAATGCTATTAACAAGTGCTATGAAAGTATTGCATTGTGATGCCACAATTATTATGATATTGGACACAAGACAAGATATTGTAAAGTGAAAATGATGAATAAAGATAAAAGAATTTTGATCATAAGATTAACTTTAAGATAAAGTAAATAAATCATGATGTAGTAGAAGCTAGATTAGATCAAGGATATTCCACTCCAAAGAAGATGCAAAGAAAACTTATTTGCAACATTAGATTACAAAATCCACCATAGTTCACTCAAATCAACTTTTAGAAAAAATAAGGATACAAGGGATGAGAAAGTATATTGTGTAAGTCCAAATCTAGAAGCAATTAAAGAAAAAAATAGAGATATGAAGGAAATTTTAAAAATAAAGGAGGTGAAAGAGATCAAGTTTATTCTAGGTAAATCATATTAATTTTCCTCTAGCATAAAATACTCTCTTGGCAATAGAAATAAAAGTGTTGGAAATATGTTGAATATTTTCCATGTTATTCTAGTGGGGCTAACACTAAAATGTATTGGACACTCTGGACCTACACTAGCTGGGGCTTCTTTTTTTAGGATTTATGTTATTTTTAGACCCATATGGGCTTTTGGGGTTACTATATTTTAACCCATACTTTTTTGCCCATGATATTGTAAAATTCGTGCATGTGCCTTTGTTATATATATCACACTTGCATTAGGGATTGGGTGAGATAGAAGGAGAATATTATTGTATTGGAGATGGTCAAGTTAATGCAATAATAAGAGAATATTGTGTTGGTTTTTTCTCGATTGAGGGTTTCCAAGATAAATATTGTGTAATGTGTGAATTTGCGATCTTCTTTTGATTCTGTTATTATTGCTTTTCTATTTTAGTTTATCGAGGCTCTTTATTTCTCTTCAAAAATTAGAATGGAGGTTATCCCTTACACTTTAGGGTTTCAAGAGCAACACAACAATAAAATGAGGATGGAGGATATCCACATTAATTTAAGGATTTTAGGGCAACAAAAGAAGGTAATTTCTATGGAGGAGCATTTTTGCACTTTAGGGTTTCTAGGAAAACATAAATAATAAAGTGCTTTTGAGGTTATTCCTTGCATTTAAAATCCTTTAGAACAAGATAAACCTATAGATGACAAATTCACTATGAACACTATAAAAAATTTGAAGAGATTTATGAAGATGAAAGCGTTGGTGGAAATGAGAAAAGGGAAGAAACCCAAGAAGCAATAACAAAGAGAAAAGGAAACTCAAAAGGATATTGATATGAGAAAACAACAAAAATATCACGTGTTAACAATAACTAGGGCTAAGACTACAAATAAAAATACAAAGTGATGATGAAAATGATATCTTGGAATATTAGGGGTATGAATAAGACCCCTAAAACCATAGGTATTAGGAAATTGGTAGGTTGTTATAGTCAAAATATTTATAGAAAATGAAACTAGTTAGCAAGTATTTTAGCCATTCATGATGTTGACTTTATTCTTGGTAAAATTTAAATTCTATAAGGTGACTAGATGAGTGAGCTTTTATCTCTTAATGCAAATGATATGAAGGAGTTGATTGCCAAAAACTAGTAGTTTGAGAAAGATGAGGAATATTTTTGATAGGAAGGCAAATGAAAAATAACTTTATAAAAAATCAAATTGTGTATGGTTTAATTAACTTGATAGCAATGTAATATTTTAATTTTATTTTAATGGGATTGGCCTAGTAGAATCAACACGTAAATTATTAATATTAATATTAAGTAAGGCATTATGAAGGAATGATAAATAGATTGCAATCATATAAAAACAATTCAAGTTAAAATTTTTACATTATAATGGATATTTTAATATTAAGATGATGCATAATAATTTAACAAACCATGGTTATGTGTAAAGGGTTGACCCCAAAATATATTTATAAAAATTTGGCGAATCAGTTTTGAAATTTAGGCAAATAGTGTCAAACACATGTAGAAGGTTCACTATTATTAGGGGCAATATCAAAAATTTAAACTTAAAATAGTCAAATTATTCTAAAATTGGGACGAATCAACCCAAAAAAAATTGCAACCAAATTTTTTTGGCTAATGGGCCCTGGTCAAGGGTCCCAAATATTAGCCAATTCCAAATTTTAAAAAATCCTAATTTTAGACAATTTGACAATAAATAACCACTCTACATAACCCTATAACAAACAATTCCATCTAAAATGAATAAAACTATTTAAATCCTTATAAAAAATTAAAACAAACACAAAAATGTATAAAAATAAAGTGTAAATTTTATCTTTAATTTTTATTTAAAAAATGTGTTACAAAAAACTCTTTTCAGACTGTGAGCTAGGAGCAAGTAGAAAGTGTTAATAGAGAGCAAGAAACATAAGCAATAAGTAGGAAGAAAAGTGTAATCAAGGAGTGAACACCACTTCTTCTTGTTCCAAATCTTAGGAGAAACTAAAAAACTAAAGGATTCATGTGAAGAAAGTCTAGGTAACATGGTAAGAAAGTCAATTTTCAAAGTCCTTACTAGAAGTAAGGATGCCCTAGTTGGAAGTATGTATATCCTAGTTAGAGATAAGAGGAAGAGCGAATATAAGGCAAACCCTATCTCGGTAACAATTACTACACCAAAAGTGATTATCAAGGATGCGATGATCAAGCATGATATAATGATTGTTAAAACTAGAGAATTAATGTGTAAGTTCCATAAATACTAGCCAGTTGTTTTTAGATTCAAAAGTAGATCAAGTGGAATTGGGGATTGAATTTAAATTACTTTATGAATTTTATTTCAAAAGAATTTTTTATCATTATCTTCTCTAGTTTAGAAATAAGGGATAAAATAATGGATGGAGGCCCTTGGTTTAGGGATAAAGATGCATTATATTTAAGACCATGGAACGAGATTTTTTGAAGATAGAGACTATTAAAAGACTTTTGGTGTGAACTAGAATTTTTGGACATCCTTATCAATTTATCAACAAGGAGTTTTTGAAGAATATTGACAATAATCTATGCAAGTCCATATAGGAGGATTGACTACTAAGGAGAGAAGATATGCTATATATACTCGAATATGTGTTGCCATGAATATTTCAAAACCTTTACCATAGCCCATTAGGATTAAAATATGAATCAAGAGAATGGGATCAATAGGTGGATTATGAAAATATTACATTTTGATGTTGTAAATATCATGAAATTGGACACATGGCAAGAGATTTCAAAGTGAAAATGATGGCGAAAGAGATGGAAAATTTTGTATATGAGGTAAACTTCAATATAAAACAAGAATATTATATGATAGAAGAAGCTAGGTCAAATAAAGGATTTATTATGCCTGAGAAAGTGGGAATAAAAAAACTCTACATCATCAAATGGTAAAGGCCATTATTGTTAATTCAAATAAACCATTAGAAGAAAAATAATATAGGGGTATGAAGAAGTACATTGCAAAAATTCAAATGTAGAAGGAGTTAAAGGTGTGAAGGCATATGGGGAGGTAAATTTTAATGCAATGGAATATGGGGAGAGAAATTTTAAAGCAAATGAGGTGAAGGTGGTCAAGGTTAATCCAAGTAAATTATCTTCATTTTCTTCAAGTAGCATAAAATACTCTCCTTGCAAAAAAAAAACTAGTATAGTATATTCGTTGTACTTTAGGGTTTTAAGAGCAATGTAATAAAGAAAAATATATGGAGGATATCCAAGGAAATTTAATATTTCTAGGATAGCATAAAAAATAATGACTATGGAGGTTCATCCATAAAATTTAGAGTTTTTGGGGTAACATAAAGAAAAAAGTGTTTATGAGACTATTTATTGCATTTCATATTCTTTAGGGCAAAATTAATCTTTAGAAGTTAAGTCTCATTATGAAAAATATGTAAAAATAGAAGAGATTGATAAATATGAGAGTGTTTGTGGGAATGAAACAAGGAGAGGAAGTCCATCAAAGCATGAACGAAGAAAAAATAAACTCAAAGGGATATTAATTTGGGGAGCCAAATAAAAATAACATAGATGTTAACAAGAAGCGAGGCTAAGCCTACTAATAAAAATAAGAAATTATGATGAAAATGATATCATGGGATAGAAGATGCATCCTAAAAGCTACTTCACACTCAACAAATTCATGCCTAGTATGAAGTAAGTATTTTGGATACTAGTTTGTTGATTCTTGGACAAAGGTTGAAGGAAGTATGAGCGGTGTTTTAGGTGCAAAGTTTGAATTTTTGTAGAGCAAGAAACCAACAAAGGATGATCCCAGTGATGGTGGTGTGTATTTCAATCCTAATGTCATAGGTTTTGGGTCCCATGAACCCTCCAATAATGAATCTGTTGCTACAGGTATTGGTGGGACCCATGCTTCTCTCGATAAGAACTATAGAAGTGTAAGAAATATCGGGGTTGTCCCCCATGGATGCCCCCAATGTGATCTTCCTTCTTTTGTAGATAAGGTTTGAAATGGATCCAAACCACCCCATCCCAAAGTGAATCCCTAGTTACCCAAGGGAATGATCTCATCATCTTTGAAAGACTTATGGCTAACTTCATATCCATTGAGTCCATGTCCCTAATCAAGAAATTCATTCAGGGTAGACCGAACATGGAATCCATATGAAAATGGGCTACTGTCAAATGGTGCTCTTAGGAAACATGGAAATAATTGCTTTTCCTAGGCGTTTCTTCCAAATTTGACTCAATAACTTGGAAGATACCAGTCGTATCTTAACATGCAGACAATTGTTCTTTAGTCGAAGAAGTTTAATTTTTAGAAAATGGGTTGAGGATTTTAATATTGAGATGCAAAGTATAAATTTTTCCCTTATTTGGATCCATATTCTAGGACTTCCAAGCCAGTTCTGGCATGAAGAAATATTCTAGGGGATTTCTCAAACAATCAAAGAAATTGTTACCATTAATATAACTACGAGAGCCAAAATTTGAATGGTTCATGCTCACATATACATCAATGCAAACCTTGAATCTGAGCTTCCTATCCATGTCAAACTCATCTATGGATTTTAATGTAGGAATAAAGCGATGGAATATGAAAATAAATTAGCTTTCTGCATTGAATACCATACTCAAGGGCACTAAGATCCTAGTATCCATTTATAAAGCCTCCAAAAGATGTTAGTTCAAAGGAGGTAGGTCATTCTAAGAAGCAAATGGGTCCACCCAAGCCCAGTACCACTCCCCTTAAGAGAAGCCAACATGGTGCCAAGTTCATCTAGAGATCTCTTGTCATTGGTAATCACTCTACTGACTCACTCTCCTTGGAAAAAAGTAAATAAATCCTGAATTAGTCTCAAGATATCTTGCAGGAATAGGTATGTTTCCTCTTTGACTTCCCTATCCATTTTAGCATTTTATCTAAATCAAATTACTTAGACCTCTTTGACCATGATCCAAAATCCAAGCTTGACACCCCCTTCCCTCAGTGTGATTTTCCTTGTGAGCCATTTTCTTCCTCCTCGACTAGATCTGGTCCTTCATCTCTCCTCACTCCCCTCGTCCCCTCTGGCTATAACACTTCACCCATACCTCAACCCCAACCTATCAAAACCTATTTTCATAGTCATCCTAAGACCTTGAGCTTCTCTCATCCCTCAAATTCCTTCTTGAGACCTACTAAAACCTTGAACTTTCCAAACCCTCTCAAGCCCTCATGC
The DNA here is from genome assembly GCA_028583015.1 of Wollemia nobilis. Taxonomy (NCBI): domain Eukaryota; kingdom Viridiplantae; phylum Streptophyta; class Pinopsida; order Araucariales; family Araucariaceae; genus Wollemia; species Wollemia nobilis. Next base: position 4,145,334 of record JAQPPZ010017010.1, on the reverse strand, counting down.
TTTCCTAACCCATTTAAACCCTCAGATATTCCAAGGCCTTTTAAGCCCTTATCACTCACTAGTCCATCTAAATCCTTGACATTTCATAGTCATTCCAAGATTAAAGGCATCTAATCCCCTGATACCCTCATCCCCATTCACACTCAAAGTTTAAAAAAATCCTCCATTGACATTGGAAGCGATAAAAAAGGGAATACCATTTATCAATGACCAAAGGAGAAAGGAGGTTGATGATGATATTACCAATGGTACATAATAAACTCTCTTCCCATATCTATTCGATTAGTTCAAGGAATAAATCAAAATAACCAAACCCTCCTCACACTAGGGAAGAGGGAGGAAACAATCATCCACCAAGAACAAAAATGAAAGTCCTATCATGGAATCTGAGAGGCCTCAATGATACTACCAAGAAAAGGATTGTATCAACCATGAGGGAAGAAATTAGACCCAAAGAAAGCAATTCCAAAAAGGCTTCTAAAGTTATCTAGAATAATAGCGAGTTCATTTCTAGCCTAGCCCGTGGATCCTCAAGAGGACTCCTATGCTTATGGGATACCAATAAGGTAGAAGGGAGACTTCCATCCCTTTAATACAAGATTATGAATGTCTTATTCTACAAAAAGGAGACCAAACTTAGCTTGGTTCTATCTAACATCTATGCTCCCAATACCCCTCATAGGAGGAGCAACCCGTGGAACACTCTTAATCAGATGAGAAACGTATTTTTAAACCAACATTGGGTTTTGTATGGGGAATTTAAATTCCCCCCTTTACCCATAAGATAAGAGCGGGGGTACCACTATATCCCCCAAGAGTTATGAGAATTTCAATGAATTCATGGACTCAAATGAGCTCATGGATTTCCACCTCAAGGAAAATAATTACACTTGGAGCAATAGAAGGATTGGAGCTATGCACATTCAATTGAGACTCAATATGTTATTTCTATCCAAGGAAGCGGTCCTTTTGTTTGGGGATGCAACCTTCACTCTCTACCTAAATTCATATTAGACCATAATCCTTTGGTATTTGAAGCCTTTAGTCAAGTTCTAGTGTTTAAAACCCCTTTCATATTTGAGGCAATGTGGATCTAACATCTTGACCTCAGGGAGCACATTCTTGAATGGTGGAACCAACCCTTTCCAGGACGTCCCATCTCTCAAATTACCAAAAAATTACGATTCATAAAAAACAACCTTAAAGTTTGGAACAAGGAGGTATTTGGAAATATTTAAAAAAAAAAACAAGCCATTAAAGAAATATTCCAGATAATTGAAAACAAAATCCAGAAAAGAAGCCTAGACAATAGAACTAGGGATGAAGAAAGGAAAATTTTGACCGATTATCATAACATCCTTACAAAGGAAGATAATTTTTTGGAGGTAAAAGTCTAGAGCTCTTTGGCTTAAAGGTGGAGACACAAATACAATTTTTTTTCATGCCACTACTCTCAGGCATTGCAACTCCAACAAAATCAAATAATTGATCAAAAGGGATGGTTCTATCACTTCTAAAATTTAGGAGATTAGGCTCGAGGTGGTCAATAACTTTAAATACTTCCTTTCCACTCACCATTTCAACTTCAACCTATGTCAAGAGTCCCTTATCCACCACATCCCTAACCTCATTTCCCCTGATATGAATCAACATCTCCTCTAAGCCTTTTTCCATGATGAAATCAAATATGCTCTCTTTTCTATATAGCCTGACAAAGCACCCAAACCTAATGGTTTTTCCACTTGTTTTTTCCAAAGCTTTTAGGACATTTTTGAGAAGGACATCTGTGAAGACATCCAATATGTTCAGATATCAAAAATAATCCCTAGGGATGTTAACTCTACCTTATTGACCCTCATCCCTAAGCATGCGGATTACAGGTCTCTATCTAATTTTTGTCCCATTAGTATGTGTAATGTACTTTACAAAATCATGATCAAATCCATGACCATTATAATGTAGGAAGTCCTACCTCTCATTATTTATCCCTATCAAGGTAGAACCATCCAAGGTAGAACTATCATTGATAGAGTTATTACCATACACAAATTGCTGTATTCTGTCTCTCGCAATAAACAATTTGGGTTCCTCCTCAAAATCGACATGAATAAAGCTTTTGACATATTCTCCTAGGACTTCCTCTTTGTAGTCTTGCTCAAGTTTAGATTCCATCACTAGTTGGTTGACCTTATTAGAACTTGTTTAACATTAGCTTGGTTTTATGTTATCATCAATGGGTCTACTGCAGGAAACTTCAAAAGTGCTAGAGAAATTAGATAGGATGATCCTTTATCTCCCTGTTTGTTCATCATCCTAACTGAGACCTTAGGAAGAATCCTCAAAGCTGCTTGCTCCCGTGGTGCCATCTTAAGAATCAAATCCACTTATCTCCTTGAATCGATGATCCATTAGCAGTTCGTTGATGATACCATTTTGGCCACCCTTGCTTTCATTGTTGAAGCCAAAGCGATCAATTCAATTATCAATATGTATGAGGATGTGACTGGTTAGATGGTGAACTATACCAAAAGTAAAATTTTATTCATCAAAATAACCCTTCCTGCCAGCATTGTATAGCCTGGGTCCTCCAGTGCTCGATCGATGAACTGCCCTCTTATTACATTGGCCTCCCTCTCTTTTTGACACTCCTGATAATCTATGGAACAATGTTCTTGAAAGACTCCTCAAAAATATTGTAGGATGGAAGGGATCCCTCATTAGCAAAGCAACCAAAGCTACCCTGGTCTATGATTGTCTCAAAAGCATTCATGTTTACTTCTTGTATGTATTCAAAGCCCCTGCAATACTTTATTCCAAAATTGAAAAACTTTAGAAGCAATTTTTATGGTCAGGGTTGGACAATAAAAAAAGTTCCATTTGGTTTCTTGGGACAAAGTTTGCAATCCCAAATTGCAAGGAGGCCTTAGCTTCAAAAGAGTTGGCAAAATGAACCTAGCCCTCATAGCTAAGCAAGCATGGAAAATTTTCACCAATGCAAATTTTGAATGGGTGTCTATAATCAAGTGAAAGTATCTTCAAAACTATGGGTTTTTGGAGGATGGGATTCCTCTTTCTAGTTTGGTATTCTTGAGCTCCATCACTAAAGCCAGGGATATCATTAAAAGAGGTATTATATGGCAACTCAATAACAGACAGACAATATATTTTTGGAATTATCCTTGGGTCTATGATCACCCTCTCATTGATGACCCATACCTTGTTGCCCTTAAACCCATCACTGACCACCTCTTTGGTAGTAAGATCTCCCAATTCATCACCATTACCCTTAGTATACCCTCCTGGAAATCCATTCCATATTCATCCCTCCTTGCTGACCTTACTACTACTACGAATTCCTTGTCCTCCATCCTCAACCCTTTCATCATTCCCACTTTCGTTGACTCACCTAACCTTCCCATTTGGAGATATTGTGATGATGGCATTTTATATGTTAAGTCTTGTTACCTATTGCAACACCAAATCCCTGCATGACCCAATCCCTATCAAGTAAATCTAGCGCAAACACCTTATCCCCAAAATTGGTTTCTTTTCTTGGTTGGTGGTTCAAAATAAAATCTTGACCCTGGATAATATTATGACTAGAGGATTATTCCTGCCCCATAGTTGTTACCTTTGTAAGCTCGAATGGGAGTCCATGCATCATATATTTCTATAGTGCTCCTTCTCTAACTTGGTCCTTAGCTTCATCCTCAACACTTTCAATATTTTTTGGACCCACCCTAGCTTTGTGGTTGACCTTTTCACTCAATGGCCCAATCCCTTTAGAAACTCCAAAATCAAATCTCTCTGGTCCATGTGCTTGCACCATTTCCTATGGTAAATCTAGCTTGAGTGTAATAACCAAGCATTCTCCAATTTTTCTAAATATTCTACCTCGGTTGGTAACAAAATCATTTGTTTTACCACTAAAAATACTTGTATGTACCCCTGCTCCAATGCCAAGTGGAACCCCCTTGGAAGGGTGGTTAAAGCTAAAATTCGATGGCTCCTCTAAAGGAAATCTTGGATTGGCTAGTGGTGGGGGTATTTTTAGAAATAACAAAGGCAAAATCATCTTAGCCTTTGCAAAAACCTTGGAACTCTCACAAATCATGTTGTTGAGGCTAAAGCCTTTTTTTGTGGCCTTTCCATTATAAGAAACCTCCATTGCAAGCTTGTTGTTGAAGGTGATTCCCTAAATATCATTAACTATGTTAAAAATAATAGGGCTCCTAATTAGAAATTCAACATCATATCCGAAGTTAGAAGACTCCTCTTCATCCACCCAGAGACCATAGTCCAACATGTGTTCAGGAAAGCCAATAGGATGGTTGACTCCCTTGCTAACCTGGGCCCCACACAGTAGTCCCTCAGTGTTTGGCATAATTATTTCCCCTAAACTCTTATTAATGTGGTAGTTTATGATTAGATATGAACCCTTTGAAACCCGCTATCCATACCCTCTCTTAGGTCCTTTGAATCCTAGTTATCCCTAAATCCTTACATTGATTGCTAGCCTCATCATGTGTCCTCCACTCCTTCCCTTACCCTGCACCCCCCATGCTCACATGGTCCACCTTGTCAGCATCACCCCTCATTTTCCTATTCCCTGTCACCCCTAGCCCTACCCCACCATCTACCATATTGCCACCATTTAGGTGTACCCCTCCCCTCACCCTACCTCTTTTCGCTTCCCAAAAATATTCCATCATCGTCATCTTCCCCTTCACGTGTCTGGCCTCCATATTTTACTCAATTTCCTCAGTGTGATCATCATTGCCACACATGATATTTCTAGCCAAATTGATTCTCACGACCTAGGCCTTCAAAATTTGTTTGGTCATCCCAGTGTGATCATATGTGCCACCTTGGTTTCTTTCGACTGAATTACCTCTCACGTGCATGACCTTAAGATCTTTCTTGAGTCTCTTGATGTGATCATTAGTGCCACCTCAAAAATATTTGATAGATTCACCACCTTGAGTGTTATTCATTTCCAAAATGGTGTTTCATATTGTGCCACCATCGCTAACCTTGCTCCATTGGATCATTCCTAATGTGGAAATTAGTTTTTGATGGTTGGCACATTACCCAAACACCATCATCATCTGAAATTAGCAATGGTCCATAAAAAATCTCCAACTACCTTCTTCAGCATGCAAGCTAAACATCCTTTTATTCCCTATCACTATGCATGGTTGAACCACACCACTTACCCCCACACCCTTAGCCCCCACTTTAGGTTCCCCAACTCCCATCCTTGTACCTCCATGGCCTTGCTTGAGCCCTCTTCGCTTCAACTCAACCCCATTGTTGAGGAGATTTTAAGGAGCCAAAAATGTTTACCTTCCTAAAGAATTTTGCTGGTAACGATGATGAAGTTTCTAATAAAATTGTCAACTCATGGAATTGGGCCCAAGTCACTGTCAGGGGCCTTAATTTATTGATTGATATTTGAATTCTGGTTGAGGTTATAGGCTTCCTGATTGATGGTAAAACCATCAGGTGCAACAAGTACACTATGGTAGTGGATAAGGAGTTCTTTTTCGATAAATGTAAGGACTTGGTTAAGGTTGATGGTGGAATCAATAGAGCTTCCCTTCCTGGCCCTTGGAATTATGTTATGATTCTAATTTTACATTTTTTTTCCATTGACAAAATTGATGTCCCCCTCTATAGTTTTCATCTGGCCTTCCTGAACCATCTTAGGGGCATAAAAAATATCATCTCTGATTATCTATTTAGGTACCTTAAGTTGTTCATTAACAATGTCAAGAGTGGAAAATCCTCCCATACCATGCATCAGGACCTACATCTTATCTTGTATAAGCATGCCATTTATTTTTACTCTAAGAAAGCTATGATATCTACCTCCCCTACCCCTACCAATCCCACTCAAAGCCCCAATCATCCCATCCCTCCTGAACCCATTGAAAGTAATAACCGTGAAACTCCTATCCACAAGATCCCTAGAGATGATAATGACCCTGGTTTTTCCTTCCCTTCTATCTTGAAGCAAACCCCTAGGTTTGAGCTCAAGGAAGGAGCTTCGTATGTAGAGTTTGAGTTCAAATGTAGGCCTATCAAGTTCTCTTCATCCAATATTTTATAGAACCTCAACCCATATTACGTTAATGCTTCCCCTCACCTGAAGAAATTGAAGATAGAGATGCCCTCCCTTGGAAAGACCAACAAGTTGATTCCCCCTAAGGAGCCAATGCTAGAGTGCACTGTCCCTTATGTTACTGTTCTTCGTAGCTATGTCCTCAACCACATTGCCAACATAGTGGCCACCTTATCAATGGCTGCCAATTCATCCAAGGTTGCGTGGATGCTCTACACTCGGGTGAAAAAGGTGATGGACGAAATTCATGGCCACCTCAAGACTATCTTCATGGAGGCTGATGGTACTCTAAATTTCAATATTGGAAATTAAGTTGTAGTTCTGGGGTCTCCCTCTTGGGACCACCCCTGTCCCTTAGTTCAATCAAGACTGTCCTCATGGGGTCTCCCTCTTGGGACCACCCCTGTCCCTCAGTTCAATCAAGACTGTCCTCATGGGGTCTCCCCCTATGGCTTCCCATTTCCCTATAAGGTTAGTTTTCTCCTTGTGGGCCACCCTTTGTTCTATGTTGTGGGTCTGATGACCTATTGGTTTGTCCATGATATATTAAGGTTTTGGAGCTCCTTTCAAAACTCACTTTTAATTAAACTTTTTTATCGATAAAAAATGATATCATGGCATATTAGGGGTATGAATAATACCCCTAAAAAAATTTATTAAGGAATTAATATGTTGTGATAGTCTTGAGTTTATTTTAATACAAGAAATTAAGTAGCAAGGAATGTAAAAATGCTTTTAAAAATATTTAGAAAATGGTCGATTGTATAGCAGTTTCTTTTACAGGATCTTCCAGTGGTATTGCAACAATATGAGACAAACATAAATGGGATGGGCAATTTTTAGAGGTAAAAAGTAATTGGGTTGCTCAACTATTTTGCAAGAAAGAGGAAAACATCAAAGTTGGGGTTATAAAAAAATAAACAAACAAACAAAAATATATATATATATATATATATATATATATATATATATATATATAAATAAATAAATAAATAAATATACTTAGATTATAGTTACTCTTCATGAAACATGTTGTAAGGACATTAGCATATTTTTGTCAAACACAATGATGATTCATGCTTGTGATCTATGGATTATTGGGGGTGATTTCAACATTATTCTATATCCTTTGGAAAAGAAGGGTGATACTCTAGGATGATCTAAATCCATGTAATATTTTGCTTCATTTGTCAAATCAAATGGATTATAGGATGGTAGTCCTTCAAGTTTTTAATATACATAGGATAATAGACACATTGGGTAAACTCATATAGTAGAAATATCAGATAGATACTTGTTATCCAAAACATGGTTGCAAACAAAGAATAGAATCTCTTCAAATATTTTATTGTGAGTAGGATTAGATCACAATTTATTATCCCAGTAATGGCCATCCAAATCCATTTTGCTTCGTCTCTGTGGCTCCAAGACCCTTATTTATTCATAATGGTTATGTTATGGTAGGATAAAATAAATTTTAAAGTATCATATCTATATAGGTTTATTCAAAATATGAAATATTGAAAGGAGCAACTAAATATTGGAATGACAAATATTTTGATATCATTTTTAAAGAAAGGAAAAATTTGAATCCAAGATAAAAAAATTACAAGAGATAGTAGAAACTAACAAAATGGATCATGATTCTTATATGAAAGAAAAATAATTACTTTTTCATTATCATAGTTCATTGAAAAAGGAGTCATATTGGTTTCAAAAATATAGGGAGTAATGGCTCAAGGAAGGGGATAGAAATACAAAATTTTTTGATGGTACATTAAAACTATTTTTTTTCTTTTTGCACATCAATTTTATTTTTAACCCCATATGGAAGAAATATTAGGAAAGAAAAATATATAAGGAACAAAACAATTAATTATTTTAAAAAATATTAAATCAAATAGTGGGCAAGATAAGGAGGCATAAGATAAAATTTTAGAAAATATTTCATCAATTTTCACATAGGCACAAATGAAAGCTTGATGACGATACATATGGAGGATCTACATGAAGAAATTTTCTCTTTCTATCCTAAGAAGGCACCAGAACTTGATGGATTTCTAGCAATTTTTTTCAAACTTTTTAGGATTTATTGAAGAGTAATATACCAGTTGCAAGTGAATATGCTTGTGAAATAAAGTATATAATAATTAATATCAATATCACTTTTATTACGTTGGTTTCCAAGAAAGGCAAGATAAAATATTTCAATAATTTTCATCTAATAAACCTTTGTAATATGATTTTTAATATCATTTAAAAAATTATGGTAAACATGTTTATTTTATTTTACATGGTGGAATCGGTAGCCGCCATGAAAATCTGGGTAGGTTGTTCGGATTTTATGGTAACCATAGTATTCTACACTATTCAACCTGGAAGCCGCCACACAGTACTCCGCGTAGTCTGCCTCTATAACCACCATACCACAATAATTTAAAACCTTTTACACCACTGAAAGCACCAGGAAAGGGACAAGCGTTCAATTTGGTGAGGCCCAATATTTGAACCTTGGACCTCTACCCTCCTTATGGGATTTGGTCGAACCAATTGGTATACACCTCGAACCTAACATGTTGAAAGGCATTTTAGTTTGTGTTATCTCATAGGAGCAAGATGAATTTATTCATGGTAAGCAAATTCTTGATGGTACAGTCATTGCAAAGGAGGCTATACATTCTCTTCATTCTTTGGAAAAACCAGGTGATTATGAAATTAGATATGAACAAAGCATATAATAGGGTTTATTAGAATTTTCTATATGGCATTCTCAAAAAGTTAGATTATTGTGAATGGATTAAATGTTGTTATAGCACTTTAAAATATTCTATTTTGATCAATGGTTCTTCTGTTCGTTACTTTAAGTCATCTTGTGGGCTTTGCCAAGGTGATCCACTATCTTCTTATCCATTCATTATTTTTGTAGTGGCATGAGGGAGAGCTTTCTCAAAGGTAAAAATGGAAGGAAAATTCAAAGGTATTCAATTGCAAAAATGCTACCTTTGAATCTCATCTCTAATTTGTTGATGATTATTTTATTTTGGGGCATCCCTCAGTTAATGAGAGCATGGAGTTTAAATCAATATTATCATGCTATGAGAAGGCTATTGGATAGTTGGTTAATACTATAAATTCTAGGATTTTTATTAAAATGACCCTAGATTCACAATAAATTATTATGGCTATTTTAAGGTTTAAAATTGAAAACTTTCCATCAACCTACTTGGGTATTTATTTGTATTATTGGGAAATAAAAAGGATCTTTGGATATCTTGTTTAGATAGAATGAAAGCTTCTTTGGTAGGTTGGAAAGTTAAGTTCTTAAAAATAAAAATAAGGCTACAAATCATAAAGACTACATTGTAATCCATCCCTATTTATATGATGTCAATTTCAATATTGCCAATAGTTATAACATCAAATATTAATAAAACTTAAAAAGAATTTCTTTAGAAAGGATGCAAGAAAAAAATTAGGTTTCCTCAAGATGCATTGAAATTTTAAAGAAAAAGAACCCTACTCAAAGGATTGTCAATATGGAACTTCATATCAAATAGTTATCAATTGATAAACATATTAGATAGTCAATCAATAAGGGAAATTATACAAATTTCTAGTTTGATACTTGGTTGGAGCCTTATCCTCTTATCTATAACTCAAAATTATAACCATTGGATTAGATATTCCTAGCTTGTAAAGATCCAATTGTCAAATACTATATTAATATGAGCAACAATTCTAGATCACTGATTTCTATTAGTAACTTGGTTGAAGGAGAGGATCTCAAACAAATTGTAGATGAACATTAAAAGATGCTTTAAGAGTTTTATTTATCAATTTTTACATTAAAGGATGATTTGAATTGAAATCTATTAAAATATAGTGGATACTCGATCAAGTTGGGATATGAGGATTTAGAGCAATCAAAATTTCCTACTCCCAAATATTTTCCTTGGAAGAGTTTTTGGTCACTAGAGGCTCTCCCTAAAGCCTCAACATTCCTTTAGTTAGCTGTTCAAAGTAAAGACCCTTACAAGAAAAAGTCTACAATAAAGAGGATATCATGGATATTTTAGACATGCCTTATGCGAGAAGGAATTACAAACATTTGTCTATTTACTTCTTCATTGTCCCTTTACCCACACTATTTTGGGTTATTTAAAAAAAAAAAAATATATTGAGTAGCTCCATCAACATTGAAAGAGTTGATAATATATTAAAATAATTATTTCAAAGCTAAAGCATAATGTATTTTTTGGAGGATTAGACCTACCTTTATTTTTCATAATTTATGACTTGAAAAAAATAGAATTTTTTAAAATAAATATCAAAATCATGCCCAATATTGGAACCATATTATTGCCTCTCTTACCAAATGTTTACATAGATGGTGCTCATCATGGAAAGTATCAAGTGTGGAAAAAGAGGTGGTAATAACTTGGTTATAGGATTTGAATCTATATGGACGAATCATCTATTATAATGGTACTATAAGATAAAGGGTTTACTTTGATTTAGGGTAAAATGAAAATGTCTAGAAATTGGGTATATCAAAATTAATTTTGATGGTGTTTCTAAAAGAAATTTAGGAAAATCTAATGGAGGTGGTGTTTTTTTGAAATCATGAAATCAAAATTCTCCCCACTTAGAATCATATGGAACTTCATCTAACATCTATGCAGAGGCTTGCGTATTTCTTACATGTATTAAAATTGCAATAGAAAAAGGATGAAAATACATTTCAATTGAGGGGAATTCATAAATGATCATTACTACTATCATAAAAATGGATAAAAAATAATATTATTGTTGATGTTCATCATCTATTAGTGGAGGCAATCTCTTGAAAATGTAAGCATATTTATAGAGAAGAAAATTGGGTAACAAATAAGTTAGCCAATCACTATGTTGATCTTCATATTGGTAAAATTTAAATTTTAGAAGGCAATTAGCCAAGTGAGATTTTATCTCTTAATCAAAATGGTTTCAAGATTCTAATTGTGGAAGCATAGCACTTTGGCTAAGTTGAAGAATATATTTGATATAAAAAGAAATAAAAAGTATTTGTAATAAAAAGTCATGCTAAAATTGGTTAATTTGACCTTACAACAAATGTAACATTTGATATTTTGATGGAAATGACCGCAATATATTTGATAGAAAAAGAAATAAAAAGTATTTGTAATAAAAAGTCATGCTAAAATTGGTTAATTTGACCTTACAACAAATGTAATATTTGATATTTTGATGGAAATGACCGTAAATTCCTTGCTATCATGATCCCTCTTTTGTTTCAATGATTTTACACAAGGTTTTTATAAGGGGTCCCATCCCAATCCCCTCATATTGAGTGGGTTTTGAACCTTGGGCCTCTCAAAGAGAGACCAAAACCCTTACCACTCAAGTAAGCTTACAACTTATGATAATCCTTCTTTACATAATCATTTAAAATAAATTGTTAACCATGATTCCTACTTTTAACTTAACCATAGTGGCAACATGTTTTTTTCATGAGGGCATACCGACTTTAACTTTCAATCCATATGAATATAAATACTTGGTTAACTATGTAAATAAATTTTGAAAAGTGACATTCAAGATGTTTTCATCCATCCATAGGTTAATTGAAATTCGAAAAGCTAGTATTTTTTTTGGATATTAAAAACTTTTTAATTTTTAATTTAATTTTTTTTTTTGTTTTTATGTTTTTTTTTTTGATACATAGGGGATTTGGTTACATTCACACTATTTTTTACTAACTGCCAAGTGTAAGGTTCAAACCACATGGGTGCTTTGTACTTTGCTTCTACTATCAACTAGTGATCATTATGTCAGCAAATTTTTAATTTAGTTATGATATTTTTATCTTAACATACATGATGTATAGTCTTTACTCCTTTTTGAACTTAAAATTTAAAGCTCATATATTTAAAAGGTTAATGCATAAGTAACTGAAAATAATACATTATTATTAAAATGTAAAGCAAAAATCACATATTAAATTAAACATATTATTAATAAATTAATTTTAATGATAAATATTACATTAAATTTAAGTTTATATATATATATATATATATATATATATATATATATATATATATATATATATATATATATATATATATATATATGTGTGTGTGTGTGTGTGTGTGTGTGTGAGATAAATAAAGCACATCCTAGAACCACAATATTTATTGTAATAGACCACTCAAAGTATCATAACTAATAGTTACCACAAAATAAACATGGTCCATGTCAGGTGCATCTTAATGTCAAAATAAGTACACTTCAAGGAAGCAAATTAGATATTAAAAAACATAATACTCAAAGCAATAGTATGTATAAAAAACATAATAGGTGAAGTAATATTATAATTTACATATAAAGCAAAAAAAACAAACATAAAAGTTTTTTTCTTTTTTAAATGGATTTAGATTTTTTTTAAAATTTTTTGGAGATGTAAGAAATCAAACATAAATTTAATTATTAAATGAAATTATAAAAATATGGATTTAAATTTTTTTTTTAAATTTTTGGAGATGTAAGAAATCAAACATAAATTTAATTATAAAAATTAATTGTTATGAAAAAAATTTAAGTTTAAAATAATTTTTTTGTTAAAATTATTAAAATTTAACATAGAGTTTTTGAAATTAATTAAACAATTATTTTATCTTTGTTATCAAATAATTTGTATATCTTTTGCAACACCTTCAATAATTTAACCTTAATCACAATTCAACCTCTTAAATATAATCATTCTCATACTTTTTTTGCAAAGTCTTTTTCAACTCAACAACCCTTTTATTGTTCACTCTTATTTGCTTTCTCATAATATAAATGAGCTATTCATGTTTGTTCTTAGTATTTTCATCCCATTTTGTTTGTTTTTTTAATTTTGTAGTAAGAACATCTATCCAAAAAAGCTATTGGAGTAGAATCTAAAAGTATTAGCCACCGAATAAAGATAATTGCCATGAAATGAATTATAACACCAAAAAAACCAACTGCGAGAAAGAATCAACTACCTAAAAACATTAAAAAATTCTATCAAATTGATCACAAAAATAAGTAGAGCATTCTTTCACTTATGTTTCAACCCCCAAACATAATAGGACAATCATTTTGCACCCTTGACTAGATTTACCTTGTGGACATACAAGACTAGAGTATATGCATAACAATTTTTGTACATTTACAATAGACATATTTTTTGTTATTGACCCTAAATTTATCTAGTAAAACCATGCAAGGAATCTTCAAATGAATTACACTCTAGGCTAAATATTTGTTAGCCTCAAAGCACATGATTTCCAGACTCTAGTACTAATAGTTTCATGAGAAGAATCACATTAATTAACATTCCATATATCATCGAGTTTGAGAGTAATTATCAGAGGAGGATACAATGATCTATATAAAATTCTAATTCAATATTGATCAATATGTTGGTCATCATTCCATAACCAATCCTTCAACCCATGACAAACAACAAAAGTATAGAGATTGAATTTTAATTCCTCATTGAACAAATTTTTAAGAGATAAAATAACATTCTTGAATTGGAAAAAAGTATAAATTAATCCTTCATAGATTTCCAATACTTCTACTTCTGTAAGGATTATCCATATATCAATAAACCTTGACACCATTTTTAAAAAGGATTTTTCTTTTTAGAGAAGGGTTTAACACTAACAAATTCTCATTGCTTAACACTAGTCCATTTTTTCCAACAAGAACAACATAGTGGTTTTGAATTTGGCCTCTCTTTAGGGAGGTCCAAGGTTCAAACCACGATGTACATAGAAAAGGATAGGCTGGATGATAGCGGCCAAGTTTTTTCTAGTTGATGCCTTAGTTGGATGTCCTGAAAGGTCGTGGGTCCCATTGAATTTGTTTAACCCAATGAGATAGGGTTTATAGTGGCAACACCCAATGATGTTACCAATTCCATTATGTATTAAAAAATAAAAATTAAAAAACACTAGTCCATTCCATTAGATTGAAGTAGTAAAGCTAAGACTTACCTTAAGAAGATTCATCCAAATCAAGGAGTTTAGCATAATTTTGTTAGGCCTCCCAAATACCCCATATAGGAGGTGATCATATTAATAAGAAAATATAAGAATTGTAGACCTTATTAAACAAACCAATTGATTTCTAGGCTTCATTGAAATTAGTAGTTTGAACTTGATAAATAACAAGCCTTTTTCTATAGCTCATTACCCTATAGAATATTTGATATCCATTTAGACATAAGACTAACACTCTATGTCTAAATTTCAACTACTGGACCACTCATTTTTTGGATGAGTATAATAAGTTGATAAAATAACAAAACTCACCTTCAACCCATCCCAATTTTTTGATAATTTTTTTGAAATATATTGGTAAACCGATTATATTGCACCTTACAAGGTAAAACCAAAGAGAAGAATAAAACACATGCATTGCTATATATATATATATATATATATATATATATTTGGATGAGTATAATTAGTTGATATAATAACAAAACTCTCCCTCAATCCATCCCAAATTTTTAATAATTTTTTTGAAATATATTGGTAAACCTATCATATTGCACCTTACAGGGTAAAACCATAAAGAAGAATAAAACACATGCATTGCTATATATATATATATATATATATATATATATATATATATATATATATTATCCAACACATGCTACCTACTAGCTAAGGACAATTCCTAGTAACATAGATATCCAACTTAGGTTGGAATTGGACCATAAACTTGTTCCATAATTTAACAAGAGATACCTTTAAACCAAATAGGATATCTAGATATCTAATAACCTAGTCATGTCTACCAATCATCATTGATTATGAATCCACTTAGGCTTATCTTAATCATAAGCAATGATAAATTTAATTTTATTAGGAGACACTTAGCTTAATACAAATAAAAGGACATCTAAATGACTAAGACATTATCAAAATTCCTTATTATTCCTAAGAAACAAAGCAGATTCATCAATAGAATGAAAATAAATAACATGCCTAGATCATTGTAAAATAATTCTTTTAACTAACATCCATTAAAAATAATGCAATTTTATTCCTAAAAATTAGAGCAAATCCCAACTGCTATAGCATACACAAAATAAAAGATCAAAAAATCCATAAGCCTTATCAAAATTCAATTTTATAAAAAAGAATCCTAACAAGATTTAACAACCCAAGTCAAGGATTCTTAAGGTAGAATAATATAAATATTTTTTAAATTTTTATGGGATTGGACCTAATAGATGTCACATAGGTTACTCAAAAAAATACAAATTATATAATTAATAAATTATATAGTTTATTTTTTAACTAAATTAATAAGATTATATATTATTATGTGCTAGGCATTGTGAAGCAATTTTTAATGGATTGAAATCATATGAATGCGATCGAAGTGATTTTTTTCATATTTTAATGGGTATTTTTACATTAAGATAATGCTTGATAATATGACATGTGATATACTCTATAATGGATAAAGGTATTTCAATCGTTATAAGAAAATTAAAAAAATTACATGTCTATGTAAAAATAAGAATAGTGTGAATTTTATTTTTAATCTTTATAAAAAGAACAAGTTTAGTAAAGAATTATTTTTTCAAATAAAAATAAGGGTCCTTCAATCACAACCCTTGCTTACAAAGGTCATACTTACCCTCTTATGCTATCTAAAATGAAAATTTAACAATGGTTCCAACATACAACTTGACCACACCACCAACATAATATCTCCATGAGGACATTAAGACTTTACAAATATTTTAAGGTAAATATTTAGTTAACTACATAATTTTTTTTTGATGAAAAAAGCAAATTTATATTAAATTAAAATAAAAGCCTTTATAATAAAAAAAGTGGGTGGGTTAACACACCCCATGGGGAATCAAACTAACCCTCAGTGACAAGGGTTAGGAAAAAAAATCACCAAAAAAACACAAGTATACCAATCATGATCATTGATGATTATTACATCAAAGAAAACATATCATATGGAGTAATGTACCCTGGCATGTTGTCCTGCATAAACTGCTAATGATTATGGAATGGGAATCCACCCGTTTGCATCACGATTAAGGCCTTCAGTACCCTCATCACTTCAACCAATAATTGGCCTAAGTGAAACTGGTTGAACATCATCCCACCCCCAACCTGGTAGGTTGAACAAGTAATGTCAACATTAGACCACTTCCTCACTGACAAGGGCTAGGAAAAATGCCTATCTACGAGAGCGCTTATTGCATATGATAGAGGTCGACAATGAGAGCGGGATTGAAAACACTCTAGAGAAGAGCGCTCTAGGGGGATTTGGTTGACTGTACATAGAGCATTGGACCAGTGCGATAGAAGAACTTACAAGTGATCCAAATCCATAGTAACTTTATTGGTTTAAGTACATATCTGTAGCCACATGTAATTAATAACTTCTAATATGTCAGCATGAGTAAATGTGACAAAAGGTGTATATTGTAGGCTAATCTTAAAAAACTACCACACTTCAAAAAGTGGGAGAGATAAAGTAAAATATTCTCCAAGCTTACCTAGATCTTTTGCAATTCAAAAAGAGGTGATTACAAGACTCAGGTACAACACAAAAAAGACATTTAGGATAAGGAATTCCAAGGTGCTTCATATATTCCCCTAAGGGAAGGCCTTGACACAACAAGCTCCATGCAAAAAAATATTGCTTGGGATCAAAATAAGTAGTCCAAACATTCTTAAATCTAGAATTCCATATAGTCCTTGTAGAAAATAAGTTCCAATGCTGATTGAGCTTAGGCACCAAATGAAGATGAAGAGATAACCATTTATACCCCAAATGAGCCTTATAATTAAATAAAGAAGTGTCAACATGCCATCTCCAGTCTGAACACCAAGGACACTGCAAGCTCACACCAATCTTGTACAACATAGAAAAGAGGTGAGAGCAATAACAACATCATAAGTATCTTTATCCACACCATTTAGCCTGAAGGTCCATTTGAACTCATTCCATGGGATCCAATTTATGGTCTAGTGAGAAAAGAAATAAGCTATTGTAACAATACCCTTTTTGAAAAATAACTGAGCATGAATCCATTGCACTCGAGCTAAGGGATAAACTTGATGAAGAAACATAGGGGAACACCAAATATTCATAGAATTGATGGATAAGCCTTTATGGAAGCCATATTCTTTCTAGCAAATTTAAGGAGTGACCTGTTGCTAGGCTTTCCATATACTTTTAATAACAAAGGAGCCATAAATCTTAACAAAAATTGGAGCAACAATGAGAGAGAAAATACAACCCTATCCATGCTCTACGGTTTAAGGGAAGACCAAAGGAAATGAAATATCAAACCAAAACTTTCCAAGCTTCAGATCCCCTCAGAGACCTGACCACCCACTTAGCACATAGAGAAATACCTTGTTATCTACAGTCTAACAAACCCATTCTACTAGATTCTTTAGGAATACAACAAATATCAGAGCTTTCCAAGATCCCCTTAGAGTCCTGACCACCCACTTAGCACACAGAGCAATACCTTACCATCTATAGTCCAACATACCTATTTCGCCATATTATCTAGGAAAACAACAAATATCCTAGGCAACTCTATGAAATCCCTTTGTTTCAGAAGAATTATTCCAAATAAAATCTCAAAGGAGTTTCTCAAGCTTCTTATAGAAAGCCTATGAAGGAACCCAATAAGAGGAATAGTATACATGAGTGGCAGCTAAAACTTTAGATCAAATCTAAAATTTACTTGCTAATGATAGCTTCTTAGTAAGCCAGAAATCAAGTTTCTTTTCAATTCTTTGAAGCACATAATTCCAAAGCTGAGCATGAGAGTCTTGAAAGGCAAAAGGAATACCAAGAAACTTAAAAAATTCTCCAAGAGAGATCCAATTCCAATTATACCCTTGAAGCCAAGGTGACATAGATAAGTGGACTATCTAAAGTAGGAGGTTTTCCTCCATTGTATGCTAGAACCAAAGTCTGTGTAAAAGGTTTTCAAACAAAACAAAGCATTAGAAATAGATTGATCCTCTCCCCTTATATTAAGAAAGGAGTCATCAACAAAGTGAATATTAATAAGTTATCTCTAATCATTTGAAAGAGCAATTCCTTAATTAAGACCTAAAGAAGCTTGAGCAACTAAAATATAGCCAAAGGCTTCAAAAACAAGCACATATAAAGAGGGAGCAATATGACACCCTTGCCAAATAGACCTAAAAAGACCCACTACTTCAAACTGTGAATTATTAATATTGAGAATAGCCAAATCATCTCTGAATATCATAGAAATAGTTTGAATGAAAATTGGTCTGAATCCTAAATATTTGAGCATAACAAGAATGAATCTCCAATAAATGCTATCATAATATTTCTCAAAATAAATATTAATAAAAAACATGTCCTGGTTTGACATCTGAGACTATTCCATGCCCTCCTAGACACCCAAAAAATTGTTGAGGATGTACCTTCCTTGCATAAATCCAGTTTGCTCTTATCTAACTATCAAAGGAAGAAGAAGCCTAAGGTGAAGAGCCAAAGCTTTGATAATGATATTGTAACTAACATTCAGCAAAGTAATAGGCCTTCAATTAGTGATAAAATATGAGTCCCCTTGCTTGGGTATGAATTTGATATTGTACCTGTTAATAATTACTCTCAAAGAGCCTACTTGAAGAGCCTCCAGATACAATTTATGCAGATCAAGACCAACTAAGTTCCAACGATCCTTGTAGAAATCATAGGGAAAGACATCCAAACCTGGCACTTTGTCATTTGCCATTTGAGACAATGCATCCTCCAGATATTTAAGGGAGAGTAGTTTATCACACCCTACTCTTTGAGACTCCGAAACCTTAATTGGTACAACTATCATACAAGATTCCAGTGCTTGCTCCTACTAAAGGGAAATAAGATTGAGCCAAAAAAACATTAGTATAGTGCTTGAAAAAAGCATCAATCATCTCAGGAAGAGAGGTAAGCCTTATTCCATTGTCGTGAATGGCCTTGAATTGAGTAGCTTTCCTGGGAGGGTGAAGCATTTAAAAAAATTAAGACCATACGCTAGTAGGGTATTTTATAGGTCGCATCCCTAGCGAGACCCTCTTTCAAAATTGGATTCAATAAGCTTAGCATGGCATCAAGGTTGATGGTATCTAGAACCTCACCAAAGGTTCTTTTTTTGTTTTTTTTGCTAACCCTGCTCAGGCCAAAGTGATCCTCAATCGTGGGCCTTGGTCTGTTCATAGCTCCTTGTTTATTTTTTAGGTTTGGACCAAGGATTTTTTGGTCACTAATGATGCTTCCTTACGGGTTCTGATTTGGGTTGAAATTCCTAGTCTTCCTCTACTGCTCTGGCCTTACTATCAGAACCTTGTGAAACCTATTGGTGAATTTATTTGTTGTGAAACAAATAAATTTTATGCCTCATGCTCTTAAAAGTGTTTTTCTATCAAAGTTGATATTTCTAAATACCTCAGAGATATTGTTGATGTCCAAGTTGGTGACTATAGGTTCAAGCAACGTGTTGTCTACATAAACCTTCCTAACACATGTTACCATTGCCAATCGACTACATAAATTTTGAGAAGTGACATTTAGAATTTTGAAATGCTTTTTCTATTTATGGGTTAGCTAATGAATAACATAAAGAAATTACAAATAATTAATTATTGTTAAAATATAAAGTAAAATTACATATCAAAGTACATAATATTTCTAACAAACTACCTTGAATAATAAACATGACAAAAGAGGATCAAAGGTTAAAATCTATATCAAATATGAGCAACAACTTTGGGTCATGTATTTCAATTAGCAACTTGGTTGAGAGAGACGATATAAAAAATGATATTTAGAATATGTTTAAAGAGTTTTATTTTCCCTTTTTATGTGGAAGGATGAGTAGTTTTAGAATCTATCAAAATATGATGGATACTTGGTCACTTTGGGATATAAGGCTTTAGAGTGATCAAAATTTTCCACTCATAATGATATCCCTTAAAAGAAATTTTGGTTAAGTCTTCAATATTCCTTTGATTAACAATCTAAAGCAAAATTTCTACAAGTGAGAGTTTGCAAAGAACATGATATTATGGACCTTTTAGGTTTGTGTTATGTAAGATGGATCTAGAAAAATTAGATATTTGGCTTCTTTATTATCCATTTTCATGCACCATTTGGGGCCATAATTTTTAAAGAATGAGAATATATTGAATAGTTTTATCAACATTAAAAGAGTTAATGAAAAGTTCAATTAATTATTTTAAAGCTAAAGTATTATGCATTCTTTGGAGGATTTTTATTGATATTATTTATTGATAAATATGGATTAAAATGAATAGTAATTAAAAAAAAACAAATCTCTAAATTATGCCCAATTTGGAAATAGTATTAATATCTCTCTTGCAAATATTTATTTGGATAATATGTTGATTACATTTATTTCTAGAAAGTATCATAAAATCTAACATGGTATTAGAGAGGGTATGAATCTCCATTACTGGATTATCTATATTTGGTAATTGGTATTTTATGGTAGTGTTTTTAGAAGTAATTAGTGGAATATTTGTGTGTCATCATCAACTTTATTTAAGAGTTTTCTTGCCAAAACTCTATGTGGACTTGGATCACAACGATTTCACTAGATATTTATAGAATTATTCTAGGATAAATATTCATCAACAATTTTCTCTTGCCTCTCTTGAAATTTAATAAATTATTATTTTTTTCTATTAGATTAATGCCCTAATCACTAGACTGAATTCTTTGAGGTTGTTTGAAAATCTTATTTTCTTGTTATAGATTTTTCATAAAAGTCTATTTTATTTTCTCCTTTGATTATTTTTGTGTAGATGTAGCATAAATGAGAGGATGGTCTACATGATTACCTAAGAAGGAAAGATAAAATTAAATTAATTTCAAATATTGGGTAGAATTCCATGCATGGCAAAGACATCCAGGCTACTTGACAAAGTTGTTGATATGGTTTAATAATTTTTTTATTATACTGGTTTTAGAGGATGACTTAATTGGTTACATTCGAGAGATTGTGTAGGAAAACCATAGCAGAGATGGACTAACTTTCAACATTTTTAGATTCTTTGTAAAATTTTATGGGGTATTTTTTTAGTACTTTTGGTCATTCTACCTCCAAGTATTCCTATTTTTACATTGAAAAACATCTTTTCACCCCCTTTTAAAAATTTTAAATTTGAAAAGGGGAATATTTCATAGAATATTATTTGTAGAGAGGGATGTATAGGGTTATAGGCAAACATTATTCAAATAGGAACATGCATGTCATGTGCCCATGGTTCAATTTCTATGCATGGTCTACATAGGTGGGTTTGTATAGGCCAAAGCGTTGTGAGTGCCTCAAGGTGTCAAAAGTCTATATTCAAAGGATGATGTGTCAATCCATGCATGAAAATATTGCCACTATAATGGTTAAGGTACCATTCATGGGTCTATCCCCACGTAGGAAAAATGAGTTCAATCCCCATAGACCCTCAAAAAAAAGGTTCTTGGCACATGCAAAGGCTTTAAAATGTTGGGGTGCTCTTATGTGGTTGAATTTTCTTTTCTAATTCTAGGGATAAAAGTATACTTTGTTAAGGATTGGGCTCTAAGAAGTCCAAGGTTTAAACCTCATGCCTAAATTTTTGAAGGATGTTATTATGATGTGGCACCCATGATTGATGAATGTCATGCAATAATGTGGCAGTTGATAGGTGAAATTGCTTGATGGGATGGAGCTTGGTGATGTGGAATTTTATGACATAGTAATGGATTATGTGGAAAAGTGGATCCCAATTTTTTATATATAGAAGGGGTTTGACCAATAATACTCAACCAACTCATCAAACAACCTATTCCAATTCTCATACAATTAGCAACATATATGGTAAATCAACATTTTAGAACACACTAAGAAGTGAAACATGGCACCACTTGATCACCAATAATCTATCTAGTGGCCTACATAGTTAGCATCTTAGTGACACCCCTTGCATAAAACAATAACTCTTTTGGGTGCCTAAATCTATCTAAAATAATAGCTAATAGTAAATACAATATCTGTTCGAGTGTGAGTGAGGTAGAGTAGAATATTAGCAAGTGACTAATACAAAATAACATCCACTAATGGAAGAGTACAATCTACTCATAATTTGAAGTCAAACGCAAATGGAGTTCAAGCAGACTTATAGTACTACATTCTAAAATGCCATAAAAGATACAAGTCACACTTGTATTGAGAGATGGTGATCCTAGAGGATGACTAGTCAATATTAATCCTTGAAAGATAATATGAATCCCCAAATATGTCATCTTGAAAACTCCATAAAGTCATAATTTCATATCCTATATCAAAGATGTTAAACTATCTATAATGAGTATACATCAATATATAACACAATCATCAATGTCTAATCATCTTGATGTTTAGAGGTCATATTTTTCTTATACCATACACAAGGAGCCTTCTTAATCCAATATAAGTACTTCAATTGATGATATACCAAGGGGGTCAGTCGATCATGCTTAAAACCAAGTGGCTACTATATATAGATATCCTATTTAATATCACCTTGAAGGAACTCTTCATATCCATCTTATGTGCCTTCCAACCATAAGAAGAAAAAGTCTCTAAGTAGTCTATTACCTCCTAAGAGAACTCCTTATTACAAAATATTCCTTGCCATTCTCCACTTGACCATAATAAGTGTATTTGGTCTCATAGAACTATTGACACTTATAACATTATTTTCTTATGGAAGAAAATAATGCTCTCAAGTTTGGTTCTTCAAGAACTTATACTCAACAAGCATAACATACTCCCACTTTGAAGAACTCTTGGTATATAAATAAGGGGATATCTAGAATCATCAATATTCTAGAATAAGGACCAATATGGAGCCTTTTAATGATGATATTGAGAAATAATGGGACAATAAAAATCATTGAATCCTACAAAACACCCTATCAAGTTATAATATTGAAAACCTAAAATAAATCATCTGAACCAAATTCACCACCCAACTCAAAATCCATAACTATTGCATAAGGCATATAAGGATTAAGTTTATTAGCTTAGGGATCCAAAACTATAAATGATGGAAAATATTTAGGAAGAGTCAAACTAGAAGACCCTACTAAAAGACCTCCACTCAAATATGAAGAATCTAGAAAAAATAGAATGGTTTTAATGAGAATATCTAAGGGAGAATCATAAACCATCATAGAAATTGGAGGAGAATAATCCTCAACCAAAAGAATAGGTATTTTTCTTAAAGGAGATATTGGAAGAACCTCATAAAAAATTGCATATCTTTAAATGGGAATATCTCACCTTTGAAGAAACTCTTTAAGATCACCATGAAGGCACTCTTCATTTCTATATTATATACCTTCCAACCATAAGAAGAAAAATTATCTAAGTAGTCTATTCCCTCCTAAGAGTACCCCTTATCAACAAATATTCCTCGTCTTTCTCCACTTGACCATAATAAGTGTATTTGGTCTCATAGAACTATTTACACTTAAGAACATTAATTTATTATGGAGATAAGCATACTCTCAAGTTTTTTTCTTCAATAAGAACTCATACTCAAAAAGCATAACATACTCCCACTTTGGATAACTCTTGGTATAGAAATAAGTAAGGGGATCTCTAGAATCATCAATCTTCTAGAATAGGGACCAATATGGAGCCTTTCAATGATGATATTGAGAAATAATGAGATGAGAAACATTAAGAAGAGTTTGAAATTACTTTGGAGAAAAAAAATCATTGAATCCTACAACACATACTATCAAGGGACAATATTGAAAACCTAAACTAAATAATCTAAACCAAATTCACCACCCAACTCAAAATCCATAACTATTGCATAAGGCATAGAAGGATAAAGTTCATTAGCTTAGGGATCCAAAACTATAAATTATGGAGAATTTTTAGGAAGAGTTAAATTAGAAGACCCTATTGAAATATATCCATTGAAATATTAAGAAGCTAGAACAAATAGAATGGTTCTATTGAGAATATCTAAGGGAGTATCAAAAAACATCATAGAAATTGGATGAGAATAATCTTCAACCAAAACCTAGGTAGATTTACTAAAGGAGATATTGGAAGAACCTCATAAAAATTTCCTATCTTTAAATAGGAACATCTCACCTTTGAATATAATAAATACAATAAGCCTTGTAGGTATCATAATACCCCACAAAAATACATCAACTCTTTGATTCTACCTTTTGTCAATCATATTTGGAAATATATGTCTATGTATTGGATCCAAAGATATTAACCCATGATACAATAGGATTATCACCAGTGAATATAGTAAGAGGATTCATACCTTGATATATAGAAGTCTTGTTGATGATATGTCTTACAGAAGTAATTGCTTCATTCTAATTGTTGGACCAAATTTTCTTGGTATGCAACATACATCTAACCATCTCTATAATAAATTTATTTTTATACTTAAAAACTCCATTATATTATAGGGTATAATGGATATTCCTCTATAAATAAATACTAGAAAATTAGTTAAGAAATTACTTATTTACTCTTCTCTTGAACCTACGTTTAAGCACTTGATCTTTCTCTTGAATTGGATGCCCCTAAGTGCCTTGAAGTTCTTGAAATTCGTAAAGACCTCATATTTGGTATGAATAGTGTACATACACGCATATTGGAAGAAATAATATATATAAATAATATAGTACTTATTCCTAGAAAGAGATATTTCCCCCATGGGTCCATAAATATTACTATGAATGAGCTCCATGGATCATCAAGCATACCTAGTAGCCTCTTTTGAAAAGGAATCTTGATGATGCTTCCTAAAAAATGAACTCCTCACAAACACCACTAGGAAAAGAGATAGGAGGGATTCCAATAGCCAACTAATATCTACCCATGTACCTTAAGAATCCATAACCAATATTCCCAATTGTGTGATGCTATTGTTGACTAACATCAATTGTCTATGCCACCATAGCCAAAATATTTTTATTCCTTGACAAAGTGAAAGGAGTCAAATGATCACCAAGATTTTACATATGATCCAAGTCATCATAATATTTTAAGGCAACTATATTAAAACCATCATAAATATCCTTGATGAACCATAAATCCATCCAAAACTCACCTTCATATTTATATGAGTGATGTATGATATAGATAAAATATTGGGACCTATACTAGGAACATTAAGAAAATCATCAAATGCTAAAGATATACCTATTACTTGACCACGTGTATCCACCTTTAATGAGGAATAATTTCCAATAATAACACTCTCTCTAATAATATGTACTAAAATCATGTAAAATATGGTGATACTTAATCATGACCTAGATAGCCCTAAATCAACAATTCACACATAAAAAGAATTGGATGTCCAATATGCTAAATGAAAAACTAAATGTACCTATGAGATCTCACCACCAAGGTTTCCCTCATCCTAATCATAGAAGAGAGTAGCATTAGAACCACCCTTTTTGGTTTTCTCTTCAATTTTATTTATCAACAACCTATAAAATCTACCATGTGTCCTTTATTCTTATAGAAAAGTAAAGAAGCTTTTTGTCAACTCAAAGAGAAATCACACTAGGATCCTCCTCCTCCTACTTTCTCTAAATAGGGTTAATGGCTAGAGGGATTGATATGGGTCTCATAAAAGACAACAGGAGATAAGTATAGCCATATATTTTCCTAAGAATTTCATTGATAAACCATGAATTAAAACCACCAAATAAAAACCCATGGTAAAAAAACCATAAATGGATTTACAGAAGATTACCAAAAAGGCTACAACTTTGACAAATCAAAAGGTTGCATATTGAAAAAAATCTTATAGAGGATTTTAAAAATTTAATTAATTAAAAATTGATTAATTAATTTTAGTTAAACCTAAGTTTAATTAAAATTATATAATCCCTATCATTCCTTCCAACCATAAAATCATTAGACTCCAATGTGTACAATAGGGGAGGAAGATGATGCTGAATGCAAAGCTAGAAAGAACCCAAGTGAGCCTGGTGGATCTCAATAATGATGAGTGCCCATGTAGAACTAAGAGCTTCCTCCAAGTTGAACAGGATGTTGGTGCATAGATGACGACTACTAAATAATAAGAGGATATACCATCGACAACTAAAAATCCTATAAGGTGGAGGAGGTAGGATGTTGAATGGTGTGAAAAAAATCTAGAACTAGAGCTGGATTAGGAGGAGGAGGAGGATGAAGAACAACAAGAATAAGAACAATGGAAATAGAAGCAGGTGTAGGGATATGTGCAGGAACAAGAATATGTACTTGATGTATGTTTTATTAACTTTCTATATAGATTAAATCACACAAAGCTTTATCCAAGATCAAGTATAAATTAGATAAATACCATACAAGATAACACTGAATTACAATATTGGAATAACAAAAATATCTCACAAATATATTCAATATCAAAATATTACGAGAATGATTCAAATTGATTATATTGCATGGATATTTATCTCCAATATATAATTTTACATGAATTTTTAGTACTCTAACTATTGCTCTCCTTAGATATCTGGGAGATGCACCCTTTCATATTCCTCTCAAAACTCTCATCTTGCCACATATCAATGTGACTCTTCATTATATCTCTTGACACATTGTACTTTATCTCATATTGAAACATACATTATAAAATATAAATCATTCTACCAAACTAATATTTACAAGGGGACCATAATATGTAATACTTCCAACAACCCCTATATTACATTATTTGGTGAGAAGGCTTTTTGCTTTCATTATCTAGCTCTTTTTTCTTTTCATTATTCAGTTTTGACTTTGGTATGGCTGGATATGTACAACCTTCATTAGGTCTACCTTTGGGTCAATGTATCTATGTCACCTTTGGGTCACTGCCTTTAGGTTACCTCTAAATTATAATTACCTATAGGTCATCCATTGGAACATTCATAAGAATATCATATCTATAGGATCATCACTACATGTGCTTTCACTGTATGACACTTTTCAAGCTATGCTTGGATTATAAACATTCATTTCATATTTCTTCATGGTAAGACCGATATCATACTTTACATTCAATAAACTTTGATTTTTTATCATACTTGGTTTCCTTTTGTAGAAACCATACAACATTCCTTTTATCTTATTCCATTCATTCATACTTATCCATCCAAAATCCATTTTTAATTTTTAATTTTCCTTCTCTTTATGTAGATAATATTTTTGAGAATTATTATGTCCTCCATAAATTTATCAATAATGGAGATTCCAATATTTCTTTATCTTATGTCCATATCTACCACAATGATTACATTTATTCCCTGTTACAAAATTTCTTTTACCATTCTGTCCTTCATTGTTATTTTTTTATTGATAAGAGGGCTTGAAAGGAACCTAAAATTTTTATATCAAAAAAAGGTGGGAAGGCCACCGAAAGTAGCAGAGGAGACTCTCTTCAAATGAAATAAGAAGAGAAAACCTAGAAATAAAATCCACAAAAAACAACGGATAACTAACCTAGGGAACAAACCCCGTAGGGGAGACAAAACCAGATGCTCCATAAAGAGGGAACATCAATCCAAAACATCAAGATAAATATCATGTTTACAAAATTAGATTTATAGAAGTAGTTACTAGTAAAACTATAAATCATGGCAAGAAGCCCACATAAATGTAAACCTAGACAAAAACTAGGAGCCAAAAAAACTAGTCATTCTTCCTCAACCTTTGTAGTTGTCTCAGGGTCCGCTTCTTCATTTATGGTAGCAATGATTTTACCAGCTTTGAGGAGAGTAAAATAGGTAGAGCTCAATAGTTCAACTACAATGCCCTAAGTACGAGAGGAAATGACCTTCAATTTGATTTTCTTCGTAGAACCTGGGAATGCATCCATGCCTGATTTAGATAGGTCAACCTCCATTTTGATCTCAAAATTGCTCCTACAAGCTAAGCAGTAACATGATCCTTTCTTGGTGGGAGACGGGAAGCAAGACAGGGAGGATTCACCTTTAATCTCAATATCAAACTTAGAATCTCTATCCTCACTGGGAACATCAACACTAATCCCTTGAGAGTGGATCACAACGAGAGCAACTCTATCCACTTTTTTTTGGAGGGAAAAGTATTACAAGAGTAGGTGGAGCCCTTTATATTTGGAGTGGGTGGACGACCCTTCGTGGACGGTGTTAATAGAATATTCCATGGATTTGAACAAAAAATCTGAGATGTTAATGTCTTTAATAGACCTCATATGGTTTAACAAGGCCATATGATAGCTTTAGAATGAGTCATTGATTTCATATACAATGATGTATTCCAATATAGGAATCATCATCTTGTTCTAGGGTGGGGGGAGGCATTTCCTCACAATTCCCCCTTTCTCCTTAGCAAGGTGCTTGTCTCTTTTCCTAAAATGGATGAGCTTGCTAGCTAACGTATGTTTATTTCTATGGACATTGTATCCATAAATTTGTAGCTCCAAAACCACAACAATCAAACAAAAGCTCACTATGAATTTTAGTCCCTTGAAAATAACCCTTCCTTTGTCCTAAGAAGCCAAAAAATAATCGAAAACATAAGAATAATAACCCTAGAATTTTTGGAGGAAAGGTAGTAACTGGCAAATAGAAAGGAATTCTTCAACCAGTGCATCGACCTGAAGGCAAGTGGGCTTAAGTAAGACCATTGGAAAAAAATCCAAGCTCAAAGAAGACTTCTCAGTCACCCTCATAGACAAAATCAGGAAGAAACTACTGCAAAAAACACCAAATCAGGAGACCGATTACCATGCATGCCAAGGGAATTTAATGCTACCCAAGAAGGAAACTCGACTCCCCTCTGTGATGCGTACCAATGATGAGGGATGAACATTGAGTAGATAAAATGATTCCAACGTACCTGGGACTCAACACATCAATCCAGCTTATCACGAAGCTACCAATGAGATAAGAGATCCACTTAAGAGAACACCACAACAAGGAGAGAAAATTGTATCCATAGGACAAGTCCCACATCAAGGAATGATTGTTATTGGGAGTAGTGGCTAGTTGAGAACATTATCGAAAGGCACACAACATAAGGGTACCTTGTACCATGAAGGGATACACCAACCAATGTGAGTACATTTGAAATTGGGTTTGAGGTGCCACCTTTGGAAATGTTTTTTGAAGTAACCAATATTTCATTATTATTGATTCTATCAATATCCGTCACTAATTTGATGTCACTATTTCTTGTCATAAATTTAATTCCTAATTAATTACTGTTCATTTGTCTTGAATATCCAAGACCTTCATATTTTGGTCTTATTTTTGGTACAATTGTATCTTTCATTCCTTGTTCATGTTTTCCCAAATTTATGTCTCTATAGCTCATTTTATTTAACAATTTTGAACCAATTCCTTTATTATACCTTTCAAAATAACCAAATTATTCATCACTCGATCTCTTTCAATATCAAGACAACTTTGAGCATCACTATCCTTGCCATCATTTGAATCTCTATCATCATCAATTATGATAGCATAATATTTTTTTGACCAATCATGAACTACATTCAAATCATCTAAGCTACACTCTATATATTTTATTTTTGTGTCACAACATGCATTTACTGTCATAAGTTCCAAGTCATTATTTGATTCCTCATTTCTTGTTAATGGACCTATGTAATTTACCATAAGATTATTATGTACACTTTTTGATTGTGCAACATACCTTTGCTGATTACTCAAATCTCTTTGATTTACTTTAGGAGATTCTTGATCTTGATCCTTCCTAGTTAATGCATTATACTTACAATATTTTCTATTATTATTTTTCACAAATATGGCACTATTTATTTTGTTTTTGATTTTATGATGAAGTGCAAGATCCTTTTTCTAATACAAGAGCCTTATTGGATGACTTATTTCTCAATTGATTAAGTTCATATTATTGGAGAATATTTATCAATTCCTCAAATAACATCTTTTTGTTTGATACTAGAAGAGATATGACCAACATTTTGAATGATTTAGGAAGTGCTCTAAGTACAATTGAAACTAGGTGCTTATATTCAACCTTTTCTCCTACGGTATGCAATTTTGATTTTAATTCTAATATCCTTTGAAGAAATTGTTCTAGGTTTTATCCATAATTAAATTTTAGTGTATACAATTGTGATTGTAGGTGTAAAATGATTGCCTTATTTTTTTCTTCAAATATCATACACAATTTTTTCTATTCATTTTTTGAAGTTTCTGCTTCACTAATGTGTGATTGAATTTCATCATATATACCAAAAAAATATTAACATAAGAGCTGTAACATCATCATTTTTGAATTTTTAAATTTTTAAATTCCTATTTAATCTTTTGGAATATTTCTTTGTCCATTCACCACATCCTATAGTTTTTCAACAATAAGTATTGACCTCATATTATTTTTCCATGAGGTAAAATTAGGCTCTTTTAACAATTGAGATTCAGAAAATAAAATTCTTGTGTTTGCCATTTTAATATTTTAATAGTTTTCTTTGAAGTTGACAACCTTATAACTCTAAAATAAAAAAATAATTTTTTTAATCTTAAATTTTAAAATTTAATAATACTCAAATTTTCAAATCCTTTAGAGTAGAAAACCTTATTTCTCCATTTTTTTATTAGGGTAAAAACAGGATTTTGAAAGGGCCCGATCCCTTTTACAACACAAATTCAGCCCATCAACTGGACAATTGCCAAGGACAAGTAGCCAAAAATCCCTTGGATGCAAGACTATCCATCCTGGACCCCAATTAAAGAGGGTTTTGAGAGGATCCCTCAACCCGCAACAACCACAACCTTTACAACAAGCCCCAATCGAAGGCTTACAATCAACCCCAAAAGGGTTAACCAACCAGCAATCCAGCCCACGAAAAATATAGCTTTTACAACAAAGGCACCAACCGACACCCAAGAAGGGGTCAACAACTCCTATCGGAGGCACAAAATTTAAAAATACAACGTTAAAGCCCACAGGATGCACAAAGCACCATAGGAAAAATATTTCAAAATTTGAAAATTAAAAATTATAGAGCCTACGCCAATTAGATTTGACATTTGAAGTAGACGGGCTTCGACAACAAACATCCAATAAAAATCTCACTCCCAACCAACAACGAGCGAGAAACATTCACACCAGCTTTCCAAAATGAAAGCCCAAGCCACCTAAAACTTGGAAAATGCAAACCCCTACAATGAAAACTATTTGTTGAAGCAAAACCTTACATCTCCACCGAAATCATCAACCCTATTTCACCCAGTCTTCTGAGAGCCCACCCCACCAACAGATGGGGAAAACTAAGAAAAACAAGATCCACCAATCCAAAAAAGAAAACTCTTAACCATGGGTGGATCCCACCATCCAAAAACCACTAGCCGAGACAATATTAAAATACACCAAACCCATGCAGGAAACAATACCGTAATTTGTTGGAAAATAACCACTCTCAGGGATAATGGAGAGAAAGAACTAACATTTAGCACATCGCCTGAGAGAGAAAAGGGTAAGATCCCAAAAAAGATAGCCTTGGAATCTTGGGATCAGACACTAACACCACTGCTGGAACTGGAGAAAGAAATATTTGCAAACCACTGCAAACCATCGAAGCTAGGAAACCAAACCAGAAATAGGGACCACAAGCTAAAATCCTTCACAGAAAAACAACTCAATGTCACCTCGTCGCCAGATACGGGTTTGGATCGATGTGGCCCGTATGCCAAAAAATTCAATGATAATACCTCAACCCATAAGAAATACTAAAGAAACCAACATGGTCCCATTGGTTGAGAATCCTAGCAATAGAATCAAACCACCCAACTAGAGCAATAGAGCAACCAGAGTCGAAGACAGCCAAGGGAACCACAACTAGATTTTTCTACATTGAAATTTCAGCCCAAGATCACCCCAATGGGTTTGGGTCAACATTTGGTCCTATCCCCCCTTGGGGATAAACCAAATATTCAATACAACAAACCACACCCATAAGAAATATAGAAAAACCTAGCCAAGGTCCCACAACTGGTAACCAACCATAGTAACAAAGTCACCCAACAAACCAACCAGGGCAACATAGAGCCAAAGCCAACCAAGGGGACAACAGTTAGAAGTTACCGTAGTGATACAAACAACCCAAGATCACCCTATGGATTTGGGTTGGCATTTGACCCTATCCCCTCCATCTTTGCAAACCACCACAACTAGGGTACCTTGTTAGACTAGGGCCAATGATCAGAAACCTTCGCATAGAAATAGTCAAAAGTTACCCAAGTGGGTTTGGATCGATAGGTCATCTCCGAAAATGAGAATAAACAAAGAATATGCACGAACCCATAAGAAACATGGAGAAGTCCAAACAAGAACCCACAACTGGAAACAAACCCTAGTAGCAGGGCCACTAAACCACCCAACCATCCACCCAACCAGAGCAACAAAGCAACCAGAGCAGAGCCAATGAGGGGGTAGCAGTCAAAATATTCCACATAGATACAACAACCCAAAATCACCCCAATCCCCAATGGTTTTGGATCAACAGGTCATCTCCAAAAATGGGATTAAACAAAGAATCTGCACAAACCCATAAGAAAATAGAATAATCCAAACCAACCCCCCAACAGGTAATAAACCCTAGAAACATAGTCATCAAAAATAACCTCCAACCTGGGAAACATAGAAACCAGAGAACAAAGCCAACCAAAGGGTCACCAGCCAAACTCCTCTACAATGAAAAAACATCCCAAAATCACCCCACCCCCAACAGGTTTAGGTCGGTAGGCCATCTCCGACCATGGAAATAAAACAAAAAATCTGCACAAACCCATAAGAAACACGAAGCATCCCAGTGAGACCCCTGGTAACATAGCCACCCAACCAACACAAAGCAAAGACCTTGGGGATAAACTAGATATTACAATACAAAAACTAGACATTTCTCCAAAATTTAAATAAACCAAATCTTTCTAAATTTCTAATTGCAAACTTCAAATTTCAAAACAATATCAAATTTAAAAAAATTAAAATTTCAAAAACTTTGGGAGTAGAAATCCTTATGACTCCTTAATTTAAATAATATTTTATTAAGAATATTTTTTAGTTTTCAAATTAATTAACTCCACCTTATTTTCGTCCTTAAAAAAAAAAAATTATCCTCCCTTTTTAAAACTGATATTTAAAAAGCTTTTAACTATCTCTAGCTAAAAAAAACCCCTCTTTAATTTTGACTTCTCTTTGTCTTTGTTTTTTTTTTTAACTTTCTACAATTCTAAAACACCTTTTTAATTTTGACTTTTCTTTTCCTTTGTTTTTTTAAACTTTCTACAATTCTAAAACAAAAAAACATGGAGCACTCAATATTCCATGCACTTAGCTAAATTTAAAAAAGGTGTATCTAGGTTTTAATTTTTATTTTAAATTCTTCACCCTTATATCTCCCATGTATTTACCATATAATAATTTTTTTAAAAAAATATTCTCTAAAAAAAATTCCTCTTAAAGTGTTGTCAAAAGTTTGTATATGTGTGCTCAGCTATTAAAATAGAAAATATATTTTTTAATTTCTTTGCCACTCACACGTGGATTTTGGCATGCAAAACCATTCAAATTTCTCTCTTCAGCAAACTTTACCAAATTATTTTCTCATATGATTATTCCTTGAGACTCTCAATCACTGCTTTTACTCTTAGTAGACATTCCAATTCTCTTTTATTCTACTAGGTGCTCAAGTGTATTTCTATTTATAGAATACACTCTTAATAGGCACTCCAATTCTCTTTGATTTTACTAGATGCTCAAGTGTGTTTTAATTTTTGGAATACACTCTAGTTCTTCAAACTAGATATTATAGATGACTTAATCTCTGTTACTCAGAGCAATAAAACTCAGCTCTTTTGATGGTACTGCAAGAAGTGCTTTCACTCTATATCTTTGATAACACTATAATATTCTACTACGAGAAGTGCTTTCACTCTGTCTCTTCTTGTTGCTTTAATTTTGTTCTTCAAAAAATACTTTGGAAAACTTTAATATCTATATCTATATATATATATATATATATATATATATATATATATATATATATTTTTTCTTTTCTTCTCAATATTTTGCCCCAGCTCTTCTATAATTTTTATTTTTTCTTTCTTTCTTAGGTTTTAGATACTTTTACTCTACTCAGAGTGCATTTAGGAGATAAACAGAAGGCCTCACAATTCTCTTAATGCATTTTTCAATGCTTAAGACTTTACTGCACTTATCATTTCTTGTTTTCAATTTACTTTGCTTCTCTTTTATTTTCTTGGCTCTGTAAGACACTTCTTTTCTTAGCTCTGCTTTACATGAATTACCACCATTTTGGTAATTAAAAAAAATATTTCTGTTGGTTCCTCATTTTTGATATGCTCAATATTATTTATGTTGGTTCCTCTTTAATATGCTCAATATTATTTCTGCTAGTTTCTTTTTGAATAAAGTCTTTTGCCCTTCAATATTTGATTATAACTTTCTATAGAAATTTTAATTATTTCTAAAAATAATTAATATATCTCCCTTTCTCTTTTTTTCAAAGTAATTCTTGATATTCTCAAATATATTTTTTAAATCTCTTTAAATCAACCAAATAAAAATATCTTCTTTCTTTCTATCCAATGTAAAAACTTTTTATTTTTTAATTTTTATTTTCTTATATCTCCCATAAACATTTCTCTTTTTTTACTTTCTTTGAATTCTTCAATAAGTTTTTTTTTTTAATTTCTTATCACTCAATATTTTCTTTTCTTCAAAAATATTTTTTTCTCTTCAAAATGATTTTAATAAAATTATTTCTTCAAATCAATTTTGCCTTGTCACTT
The DNA here is from genome assembly GCA_028583015.1 of Wollemia nobilis. Lineage (NCBI taxonomy): Eukaryota > Viridiplantae > Streptophyta > Pinopsida > Araucariales > Araucariaceae > Wollemia > Wollemia nobilis. The sequence goes on along the minus strand of JAQPPZ010017010.1, from coordinate 4,110,281 downwards.
TTTTTGTAAGTTTTGCTGCAATTTTAACACTACAACTCTCTCTCATTTATTTTTCTTTACAACTTTTATTCAATATTTTTATTTTGCCTTAGATTTCTTGGCTTGAGATACTCTCTTTCTCAGGTTTTCAAATACAATATTTTCTCCTTTAGCAGACACTTCTAGCTTCTTCTGAGAGCTCTCAACCTTTAGGCTTCATCAATTACTCTTGGTACTTCATCTTTCTATCACGCTTTGGCTCTTATGATCCTCACCTCATAGGTTCTAGTAAATCTCCTCAAGTGGTAAACCAAAAAACAACATTGTTTTATTCACTTCTAGCACTTTATCTCCAGTACACAATCAAACACATACAATCAATAATCTCCTTCAATATTCTTCACTTTTCCTCACACAATATCTATCCAACACTCTGATTTTTCATAGTACTCCATGGATCTGATACCATTGTTAGCATATAGATTAACTCATAAAAAGATTTATCTAGGATTATGTATAAATCAAACAAATACCATATAAGATAACAATGAATCATAATATTGGATTAACAACAATATCTTACAAATATAGCTCAAATATATTTAATATCAAAATATTACAAGAATAATTCAGATTGATTATATTACATGGAGATTTATCTCCAATATATAATTTTACATAACTTTTCAGTACTCTAACTATTGCTCTCCTTAGACATCCGGGAGATGCATCCTTTCATATTCCTCTCTAAACTCTCATCTTACCCCATATCAATATGACTCTTCATTCTCTCTGTTGACACCTTGCACTTTCTCTTATATTGACATACATTATAAAGTATAAATCATTCTACCAAACTAATATTTACAAGGGATCAAATAATGTAATACTCAAATATGGTTTGCTCAAAATAACTAAAAGGACTTTTAATTATGTGTCCTCATGCTGTGGGGTGCTGAAAACTAAGGTGATCTTCCATACTTGATGCAAATTAGTATGAGCCTAATGTGAAATAGGTTGAATACTATGAATAAGGAAAGTTTTCTTCTCATGCTGTAAAATATAGATATTATGATATGCACCGTATTGAGCTCTTTTGTCATATTGATAATGTTTACATAGCAATAGACCACAACAATACATAAGAGTGACTTCATAGGTAACAATATCTACATACTTAGTACCAAAAGCAAAAGATAAAGTATAAGTGTGTGATCATGGAAGTAGGATCATTGTCCTTCCATCTAGTGAGTATGAACGAGGATGAGGACGTGTAAGGAGCTATAATTTATCAATAATGGATTATGCAATCAAGGTTTTTTATAAACCATTATTGATGATATAATCCATAGAGAAATTATATGTCAATGGAGCACAAGTAACAAATAAATTATCTCAACCTTCTACAAAGAACTGATGACTAAGTAAGGTGAAATTATTGAGTCGACCTTCTAACTTAGGATAAGTACAATATTGTCTACAAGTTCTAATGGGATTTTACAAAGTTTCCTCCTCAAGAGGCTCCTATAAAGTAATTGTTCTTTTTATTCTCTAGCCAATAAAATTTTATGTCCTTTATTTTTACAATAATGATAAAATACATTAGAAAATGAAGCTAGAGAAGGATAAGAGAAAGGAGAGCAAGGATGAAAGAAATTTTGTGTATAGGAGTAATGCTACTAATGTGGATAACTCAAAGGTATGAAAGTGTCTGCTAAAAAAGAAGATCAAGGAGCTACTAATGAATATAAAGGAGCTATTAAAAAGAAGATCAATGATAACCTGATGAAAATGAAGACCAAGGTGTATGAGACTGAGTAGATAGATTATCCTTGATGAGTTGAGCTTAATTAAAAGTTGCATCAAGTGTGTTAGGTGGAGTATATTTTAAATATTAAAATAAGGGTGTCTAAAGGCTACTCTTAAACTTAGAAATAAGAGTAGGTGTAGGATCTTTTGCATGAAGCAAGATGCATAAGTGATTGAATTGGTAGATATAATCCTAGAAAAACATGTGGCTTCCTTATCTCAAGTTAAGCCATTAGATGAGAAAATAATTATCATAATTAGATGGATAGAATGTAGTCTTCAAGGCTGTGATCAACTAATCCCCAATGGTGATGGCATTTTGTGTATTTTAACACTTAGTGATCAAAATTTTAGTAACTATTGAAAGTTTCAACTTAGAAAAGGGGATCTTATCATCATCATAGATTTGAATATAAAGTTTTCATGTCTATATTCTAACTATTAAGGATTTCATGATTCCTAAACCCATAATAGATCGTAACATCACATTTGATATGAGAACATATGTTAGGAGTGTGTATCCTTGGTGAGGGAGGTTAGACTTGAATCCTATTACTTTTATCAGCCAAATTGCTAGCTACATTAGCTAAATGTATTATTTGTTCTATTTTATAATGTGCCATAGCTCTTCTAGTGTATGCTAGGGACGGTGTGTGACCAAATATGCAAGGAGATCACTATTTTGGTTTAGGAGTGTTGGGCACTACCGAAAATGCACTCCTTTTTACAAGAGAACTTTTGAGGCCCAAGTAGACATAGTAAATGGATACAAAACTAGAAAATAAAACTTACAATGGATCCAACTCTGAAAAAAACTTTCCAACAAGTATAAACAAGCCTATACTCATGAAAGATAGGTGCCCAAATTGGAAGAAAAACAAGAGTGCTCTCAACAACAAAAGATAAGTATAACTTTTTCCTTCAAATAAATATAAAAGGAATATTCCTTTAAAATATTCTCAAAATATTTTATGGATATGTCTTTATTGTTATTAACAATAAAAGCAACTTTATGTGGGCCTCCTTTCAATTTACACTCACTTAACATGGAAAAAGCAAAATAAATAAAGGTTTTTCATAGCCTCAACACAAAAAATATGGAATAAAAACAAGATTAGAGTTGGACATCCACTAGATGACATCACCAATCATACTATGGGCTAAAAGAGGAAGGTCCACATGTTTTTGGGTTTTCAAAAATTTGCAAGGAGGTTGGGGCTAGCCCATTAACCACTTGCTTTGTGGCAAAACAACAATATGTAACTTTATCAACTTGGTGGACTTTAGAGATGTGCATCCAATGTTAGGGTTAGTGAATATAATATGGTTAGTGTTAGGAAGAAACTACTAGGTTGAAGTCTACCATCGATATTTGATAGGGAATGCAACTTCAATTAGAGCCACTATTACCATGAGAGAGACCTCTACATTGATCAGTGGCAAGGCTACCGGTTTCATGTGCAAAAAAAAGGGTTACATAATTCTTTATTTTTATAATTATATGGATGCCCTAACCACCAAATTTAAATCTTTAAAGTTGTTTGAAAACCTCAATTGTATTTAATAGTTAAAAAAAATCTATTTCATTTTCTCCTTTGGTTATTTTTTTTAGATGTAGCATAGATGAGAGGATAATCTACATGATGTCCAAAGAAGGAAGATAATTTTTGGCATCTCCTATATGCCTAAGAAAGTTATGGGAAGGATTCCATGCATGGAAAAGACCTCTGAATAGCTTGACAAAGTTGTTACAATGGTTTGAAAATATTTCTATTATATTCATAAGAGAGTATAACTTGAATGATTGTGTTCCTTAAACTTGTGTAGGGCAAACCATGGTAGATATAAATAAAGCATAAGACTTTTGGATTAATTATAAAGTCTTAGGGTGTAGTAGTTTAATATTTTTACATTTGTTTCCAAGTACCTATTTTGTTGCATTAAGAGAGTTTGGTTTTTCCCTCCATTTCTTAAAAAAATGAATTTTAAAATATAATATTCTTGAGAATAGTTAATTATAGGGTGGAATCATTTATGGAGCAAGGCACATATTCTAGTTTTTTATACAGGGACTACATGGAATTAAAGAAGATGAATGATACATTTTTTGTTCTTTTGGTGGGGGGTTATAACTACATAGTATGTTGAAAAGAAAAATTAGGTGCATGTATATCTTTAATAGGGGTTTGCTAATTTTGTTCATGTGTATGTGCATCCTTGGTGCATTTTCTAGAAGAGATAGTGTTATTTATCTGGCCCAAGGAGGTCCAAGGTTTAAATCCTATGCCCAACCTTTTTCTAAGATGATGATATCACATGATGTGGTACTCTATAATATAGCTAATTATGTGGCATCCTATGGCATGGCTAATGATATGACATCCTATGGAATGGCTAATGATGTGGCATCAAATCACATATCATTTAATGAGTGGATAACATTAGATGTTTGCATGGAATTTAATAATGACATGTGATAATATGATAGAGGTCGATGTAAAATGTGATGATATGATAGTGGATGATATGATATATCATTATGTAGCAATGGTTATTATGGCATGTGATGATGTGGTAGTGGTAGACATGACATGTGGTGATATGGTAGTGGTCAACATGGAATATGGTAATGTGCTAGTGGTTGACATGGCATGCAATAATATAGCAGTGGATTATATGGTATTAGTCAACTAGTAAAACTAATGAGGTGGAAGTCAAGTATTGTGTATCAAAAGGAGTTTAACTAATCATATAAGGCCAAATCAATAAACTTAGTGTACTTCCCTTTATGTAGTCAATAGTAGATTTCTTCTAGCACCATAATACATGTGGAAGCATATGGTTCATTGCTGCCCTATTCAATGACCTATATAATTAGCATCCCACTAACACCCCTTGTACATAATAGTGATACTTAATGGACTCATTTTTCCCTTATCCATTCAAAATTTAATTGGAAACCCATCATTCACTTGGTCAACAACATATGGAAGTCTCCCATTTGTTTAAGGTACAAATAAGTTTTTTAAAATTTGAAATATTTTGATGGGATTTTTGTGTGATTTTAGAGATATAACTTTTATATAAGAAAGTGTTTTCAACCTATTTTTTAAAATTACATATTTTTTTAAACAAGAGATTCTATTTTGGTATGTATTTCATAAATTCCCATGTGTCCCTACTCAATGGAAAAAATAATGCCACCTTGAGAACCACGATTGAATCTTTCCATCAGAGTAATGGAGGCTCAAATATGTGGTTGAGGTCCCTAATAGAATTTTAATTAATTCCTACCAATATAATTAGAAAAATAAAGAATGGATTAAATTTCAAAAGAGGTAAGAGGGACCTTCCAATGAATATTTGTCCTAGACCAAATATTTTCAACATAGTGAGATCCTCACAATCCAAACCAACATAGAATTGTAGAAATAAAACCCTTAAAAAACTATACGTGGCACAAAAGGATTACATAAATTGCTTTAAAAAATCTACTACTTGAAATTATTGGAGAAGAAAAATAGCCAAGGATAAGAAATCAAGTAATGAATATTAATAGCTACTTTGATACCATGTTAGATTTCATAATACTTTCTAAAAATAAATAGAATCAATATATTATCTATATAATTAGAAACAAATCAGAATAAATATGCATAATATGAAGGGTTTCCATAGATACCAAATCAATAGAAATACTCTCCAACCAATAAAGAAATGGTTGGTAGAGAGGTATATAAATACCCAATTACAAGAGACCTTCTAAAGAACCAATATTTAAGCTGAATAATAAAATGTTATAATAGGGCCTAGAGGGCTATGCATAAAATATAATATTAAAGTTGGTCATGGATCAAGTGAAGCTTATCACCATATATTCCAACAATAGATAGACAACTACACAATGTTGTTCTCTAGACTATGGCACCACCTAGTTTTAGATCAGTCACTTGGAATACCTTATGAAGAGGATTCCATGTATTGATGTCTATGTGGCACACTTTTTCTCATCGTGCAATCATGTTATATTCTCCTTTACAATATAACTAGATGATATTTATCTCTTTTGTTTGGTGGTAGAAGTATATAACATATGAGTATGCTTCACTATGGTAGACATATGAAGGTGATCCTTGGGTACATCCCACACCCATGCCAAATATTATGTTCACCTCTAGCATAAAAATCCAAGAAAGTGAGTCGAGTTTATACCTCCATTCATAAGGACCCTCTCACAAAATATAACAACACTTAATATATGTTAGATGCTAAGGAGAAAATAAGTGTGTCATCTTCATGAAATTCCTTTGACCCCCTGAACCTACAAAATGTTTGAACATGCCCATATGAAGAAAATGGAACCTAACGTGAGAAAATAAAAAATATAGGTGGAGTTACAAATTATCCAAATATAAATGCATCCTCTAAGTACATGATCTAATAAGAAGAAAAGAAAAATTAAAGGAGTTACCTTTTGGTACCAAAGAAACTCTACAAATTTTAATTTAGAATTTATATTTTCAAACTTTTCCCTTCCAAATCTAAACTTTATGACTAAGGTTTGATTTAGATATTATATCTAGGGTGTCACCCCTAATAAATAGCATATATTCTAAAATATTATCTTTAAATTGTGTTAAAAGACAAGTTTTTAGAATAACTAGTATACCTATTTTAAAAAGAGATAGTAGCAATATTTAGTGATAAATTTTACCCAAGAATTGTAATATGCAAAGGTGCTAGAATAAATAAGATAATCACCCTTTATATTTTTATTCCTTTAACCTAAAATAATATATCAAACCTCATAAGAGATAATTAAATACATTATCAAAAAAAGAAAGAAGGATCCAAAAAATAATTTCACATGATTAAGAAATGGTGATTCATACCTACTCTAATTCTCGATTATATATCATAATATTATTTAGAACAAAGAGAAAAAACATATTACTCATATCTACCAAATGAAAGAAATAGCCTGCAAAGCAACTTTTTATTTTTAATAGTGCTAGTGAAGGATTTTACTAGAATAATTTAGAATATGTTTTAGAGTCAATTTGATTTTTCCAAGCATCAATTTTGCTAAAATATATTCCCAGATTATAATTTTACTAAGAGTAGAACTTTTTACCTTGGTTAAAATTTAGGTTAAACTATTACTATAAATAAGATCTAAGAGCCCCGCCAAGGTTGGATCCTCAATCAGAGGAGTGTTTCTGACCCACTTATCTTTCCAAAAATCTATTTTTTGTCCATCCTCCAGCTGCCATCTCAGCCCTTTACGCAACAGTTCTTTTGAAGCATTGATCACCTTCCAGAAAGCAGATCCTATAGAGGGAACCAGATCATTCAAAAAGTCCCTGCCTTGTAAATATTTTCTCTTGATAATTGGGACCCAATCATTGTTATCATTGTTGACTAAACGCCAAGCTTATTTTTCTATGAGTGCTATATTAAGAAGATGAATTCTTCTCAAACCTATTCCACCTACTGATTTTGGTTTACACACCTTGTCCCAGTTCACTAAGTGGAAACAATTTCTTTCTTCTGAGCCAGACCACAAAAAGTTCCTTTGAATTTGTTCTATTTTGTTATAAACTGTGCTTGGAGCCTTAAATACAGACATGAAAAAAATAGGGATGCTCTGTAGGGATGCCGAGGTAAGGACTGCTTTGCCAGCTTGAGACAAAAGCTTTCCTCTCCAACCTGACAATTTCTTTTTAATTCTCTCTATCACATTGTCCCATAATGACTTGGAAGGGAGTGTTGAAAAAAGAGGTAGGCCGAGATAAGAGGATGGAAGAGATGATATTGAGCATCCAAGAATCTTTGCAATTTTCCTTTGCCTCTGCAACGGAGTATTGAGAAAGAAAAGCCTACTTTTCTTGAAGTTAACTTTCTGCCCTACCGCTTTCTCATAGAGTGAGAGAATATGTTTGATCACCTTGGCTTCAGCCACCGATGCGAAGGTTGAAATAAGGGTATCATCCATAAATTACTAATGAGACATTGGGTTTGTGAGTGATGTGGCTTTAATTCCTAAAATTAGACTTCGGTTGACCACTTCTTTGACTGTCCTCCCCAAGGCTTCAACCATTATGATGAACAGCAGTGGGGAAATTGGGTCACCTTGACGTATGCCTCTATTGCTTTGGAAAAAACCTGCAGGTGATCCATTTACTAAAACAGAGAACCAAGGTTTGATTATGCAACCTTTGATCAATTGAACCCATTGGGGATGAAAACCAAATTTGAGGAGAACAACCACCAAAAAATCCTAGTTTACTCTGTCATACACTTTGTTCATGTCTAGCTTCAAAATGAAAGTGGATTTCTTAGAGTAAGACACTGAGTGTAAGGCTTCACTGATGCTTCATTTGGTCCCAAAGTTGGTGACTTTATCCATGTGCATAATGGAAGACGGATTTGGAAAGAGGTCAGGTGCATCAATTTAAATGCTGAGTCTATCTTGCTCAATTCTCTTCTCAAATATTTCTTTATTCCATCTCATATTTCTGAAGATCATTTTTTTTGGGAAGCGAGTATTCCATCTCGTATTTCTGAAGATCATTTTTTTTGGGAAGCAACTGACTCGGGTAAATTTTCCATTAAGACGACCTACATTCTATCATTGGGCAACCTAGCCCCATCATATTTTAGTCGAGTATGGGTAAAAAACTTAGTTCCCAAAGTTAATTTTTTCTCTTGGCTTGCCGCCCAGGAGAAAATTCTCACCACTAACAACCTAATGAAGCGAGGTCTGATAATTCCCAATAGGTGTCATATTTGTCTTGACAATTGGGAGTCCTCGAGTCATCTCTTCCTCCTCTACCCTTTTTTTGAAGCTGTCCTCAGCCTTGTGTTCCAGTATTTTCATATGATGTGGGCAAGACCGAGGAATATTTTAGAACTTTTCGAGCAATGGCCAAATCCTTTCAAGTGTAATCATCTCAAATTTTGTTGGCAGTCTTGTCTTAATTATTTCCTATGGAAAATATGGCTAGAGAGGAATAGGCGTGTCTTCTCAAACCTCAAAAGGGATCCCAAATCAGTTTTCAACAAGATCATGACTTTTGTAAAAGAAAACATCTCCCTTATTCCTCCACTAGAAAAATAGCCCTCAAACTTTGAAGCCAGTATTTGTTAGTCTCTAGGCATTCCCTTAAATCTTTCACCTGGCCAAAGTGTCCTTAACAAGAGGGCAATGTGCAGATGGAATCCACCCCCGAAAGGGTGGATCAAATTAAATTTTTATGGTGCAGCTCATGGCAATCCTGGGATGGCAGGGGTAGGAGGAATTGTTAGAGATCATAATGGTAGTGTCCTCATGGATTTTTCTAAGCATATTGGGATCTAAAAAACCAGGTAGCTGAATATAGGACTTTATGGAGGGGTCTCCTTTTATCTAAGGATTTGTCAAGAAAATTGATTGTGGAAGGTGATTCCCTGAACATAATTAATTATATGAGGACCAATTCATGCTCATCCTGGAGAATTAAAGACATAATTGAAGAAGCCAAAATGCTTGGGGACCTACAGGATGAAGTTCTTTTTCAGCATTCTTTTCATGAAGGAAACCGTGCTGCGGACTTGCTGGCAGGAATGGGAGTCGAAGTGGATGACTTGGTTATGTGGAAAACTAACCTACCCCATGAGGTGGACACTTTGGTCCACAAGGATTTAGACCCAAATAATGACTCAAAAAATGTTAGTGTGGGTGAGGGTCGGTACTTCATTATTTGAAATCACTTGGTTTTTCCTGATTAGGGTGTTGGTTTTCGTTGTGTTATGCTTTGGGAATGTCTCCGATAATTAACATGCTATCTGTTCTATTGGTAGTCCAGGTCAGGGTCTGCATACCTAGGTTTTATTGTGTTCCTTTGGTTGGCCTCCTGCGTGAGGATCCTCATGTCAGTTTTTGTCATATTTGTGGTCTTCGGGTCGAAGACCTGGTCTGTTTGTGTTATGCTGAGCCTCTTGGTGTGGGGCAGTTTGGTTTGTGTCCTTGCCACCCTGCATGGGGCAGTCTAGATTGTTGACATTAGTCCTTAATGTTGTTCTGGTATTAAGGATGTCTCTTTACATTGGATGTATTCAGCCCCGGGCTGCTGCCCATAATAATATAAATTTATTTAACTTACAAAAAAAAAAGATCTAAGAGCCCAATTATAAGCATTTTTTTTCTATTTTTAAAATACTAGAGCTACTTCTTGTGATCAAACTTGTAGTGGTAATTTAAATCATAGTAAAAAAAGAGATTGCATATGGTTTTTATAGATAAACTATGTCATTTGAAATCTATATTCATATATAGATGATTTTATGATTCTACCTTCCTATATCCTATTAATTATTACTTTAATATTGTAGGGTACTCATAGATTTGATCTCAACAAAGTTATTAATCCTTTCTAAAGATTTTAATTAGATCAATGTTTAAATTCATATGATTATATAATATTATTTGTTTCAATGAATTTTACTTGATTTCCTCACATCCCTTAATAATATTGTTTAGGTTAGCTTAGATTAATTAGATTTGATGGGAGTTAGCTCTTAAATATAAATATTTGGAATTAACATGATCAATTTTCTATGTTAAACTATGATTTTATGGGTGTGCAAATAATATTAGATAATTTTGTAGATCAATAGTGTTGGTATACCTAATAAAACAAATTGGCGTTATTCCTTAATGAGATCAAATCGATCACACTTGCACTAGTTACCTTGTATTTTAGATCTACATAAGTTCATCTTAAATTTATTTATATCTATTTAATATTTTGTTAATGACATAAAATATGACAAATCAAAAATGTTTTTTTCTGATTTATTTATTTTATCATTATTTAACATCAATATTTGTGTGTTTTATTGCTTGAATTCACAAAGTTTCATGTAATGTCAACTTCATGGTAAAAGAAACCAATTATTTTGTCTGTTTCAAAATATTACATTAAGCCCTTAAAGAATTATCTTTTTGTTGGATCAATCTGCCTTATTAATATGATGCCTTTTAAAAACTAATTCAAGCTAAAAGGTATCCACAAGAGTGTTTCATTTTTGTCCATAAGAGGTATTTCAAGTTTTGTAAAAGTTACTTTCAAAATTTATTAACTCCTCATAAGAGTTATTCACTCTCCAAGTTTAAGAGTAATTTGCTCCATATCTATAGAATAATCTCTAAGGTTAACTCAGTTAACCAAGTGCCTCTTGAAGCAAATAATTAAATATTTGAGAACGATTCACTCTATGAAGCCTTGAGACACTTTGAATGTATTAAATTGATCTAATTGGGTATTTAATTTGATTCAAATATAATTTTATTTCAAAAGTAGATTTTCAACAATGCATTTTCTAGGTGGATTGTAGGTTAAATATACAAACTTTTGAAAGAATTTCTAAATTTTATCCTAAGTATCATCAAGAGCAATTCATTCTAGTCCTAAAAAGTGATTTGTTCTCTAAAACTAAATGTTAATTTTCAAACTTTGGGGATTACTTTTTAGTGTTTGTAGACACAATGAGTGTAATCTTGATAATACAAAAAATTTCACATAAATCTTATGAATACAAGATTGAAATATTTCCAATTAGGAATATAAATGAAACTAGTTATATTATTCATTTACTAAAGGAAAGGTATTGAAAGAAACAAAGCTAATTACAGTTTGAATCCAAAAGTCAAAAGTGATATTAGAAACCCCTAGAACAAATAACACTTATAAATGGAATAAAATTATGGTAACTTATACTAATGCTAGTACAAATATAGACCCTCCTTACATGTGAACACCACTATCATATTTGACTCCACTAGTATAGATCAACCTTTATTCCCCAATAGGATAACCTAATAGTCAAGCCGACCATGAGATGATTTAGTTAACTGTTGGTATTTTTTGCCACATTAAAATTCAGTTTAAAAGTTTGCCCAAGTATGCAATAAGTTTCACTCAGCGAAATCCCTCTTCGGGTGAAATTCAGGGAAAAATCCCTCTTCGGGTGAAATTCAGAGCGAAATCCCTCTTCGGGAAAAAATCCCACGAAATTCATTTTCGGGCGAAAATGCTGACAAAAGTACACTTCGGGCAAAAACGTTGGCGAAAGTATGTTTCGGGCGAAAATGTTGACGAAAGCACATTCTGGGCAAAATTCCTGGCGAAATCCCATTTTGGGTGAAAATGCTGGCGAAAGCACATTCTGGGTGAAATTCGTAGCGAAAGCCCATTTTGGGTGAAATCATGGTGAAAGCACATTTTGGGAAAAAATCGTAGCGAAATCCATTTTTGGCCCACGCCTTGGCAAAGGACCATTTCGGGCCTCGCCTTGGCGAAATTAATTTTTGCCATTTCCTCCAAGCGAAAGTCATTTTCGATGGCGCTTTGAGCGAAGATCATTTTGGGGGGAATTTCAAGGCCGGAAAATTCAATTTTTGGGGCAAAGAAGTTAATATTTCTGGAATTATTGCTAATGAAGATCAGATTCGATGGATAACCAAAGATTTTCCAAAATTAAATGTTGTCCGCTTCGCCCTTGACTCTGGTGTGATCCTGCTGATTTCGAGGCACCGTCCACTATGGTGAATGCTCATTTTCGAGGCACCGACATGAAGATGAAAATTTTGCCGATGATTCTTGTTAAGTCCCGATATGCCACCTATCGAAATTGCTCGTTGTTTCCCAATGTACCACCGGATTGGTTCGTTGTTGCTATCGAGGAGAAAATTGCTACCGACCAATATTTGACTTGCCATCATTTTATTTAATGATCATTCAATTTTGGAGGTGAAATCCTCTATAAATACTAAGAAACTTGATGTAAAAAAGGAGGATGGATATTTGCTTGTGAAACTCTTGGAGTTTAACATTTGCTTTGATTCAAGGACTATTTGGCTCTGAGTTCTTGATCATTTTATGTATGTTTATACTTTCTGCTCTGCATTTCTATTAGATTTATATCATCATTGGTGGATTAAATTTTGAGTCTGGATTTAGTTTTTCAATGGGGAATGAATGTTGGAATGCTATTGGAAGTCATGCTTTATAATATGATCTAAGTTCAGTTTTTGTTTTGTCCTTCTATTGAATGTTGTTAGTTTAAACTGGGTTGTTAATCTTGTTGTTAATTCATCCCCACATTATCTCTTCGACTTACAACCATATTTCCCTTCCTTTCTATTAATTTATTTCCCTAATATTTATACTAGTTTTTAGAGTAGCAAGGGAACCAACCCTCTCTGGAGATTGGCCTGAAGGACATTTCTTTCCTTCAACCTTTCAATGTTGGTCGGGTCTAGGGTGCATACATACATTTTATCCTAGGGTAGACTCTTGACCAATAGTTTTTGGCACGCTCGATGGGACACAAAAGGTCCACCTTAAGTAGTATTAAGATTTGATGTTCATATTTTGTTGTTTGATTAGAACATCTGGTGACTCAGTTTTACCCAAAAGCCTTCGAACGTGAAGTTGGCAAAAGCTTTACTTCATGATCACAAGATCGAAGGCCAAAAATTCAAAAAATCCTATTGAGTTTTTTGAGCTTGACACCCAAGTCTTGGGAGAGCATCCTAGATTAATCACTCCGACTATCCCATCAATTGTAACATCTTCACAGGTAGCTGGTGTGTTTTCCATTCCTTCAAGTCCCTCTAGCACTACCACTAGCTTTCCTCCCCAAGCAAATTCTCCGGTCCAAATGGCTCAAAATCCACCATGATAGTTTCCAACATGGAATCATTCTGGAGCTTTGAATCTGCAAGCTTAGAATCTGATCTCGACAATAACATTAAAGGCTTTGCCTACTTATGATGGTATAAGAAAAATAACTTATGAGCATGTTCAAGATGTGGCTTCTTTGGCAACTATTCATAGCATCACAGATGAAGATGTCATGGTCAGATTGCTCGTGCTCTCTCTTAGAGGGAAGATGCTTTATTGGTACTGGTCCTTACCACCTACCACTATTACCACATGGGACCAATTGGCTGAGTTAATGATAAAAGGCTTCAATGAACAAGTAGATCCTTTTTCTCTATTGCATCAATTCACTAATATTCAGAGGTATCCATAGGAGGAAATCATTGACTTCAATGTTAGGTTCACTTAAACTTGGTAGAGAGTCCTTGACGATCTCCGATCGACTCTCAAACAAGCTATATTTTATTATCTTTGGGCCTTTAATTTTGATATTAGCATGGCCATCTATCAGTCCAATGTTGATACATTTTTGGCCTTGTACTCCCAAGCGCAAAAGGTTGAAGCTGATTTAATTGCTATTGGTAAGCTCCCACCAAAAATGATGATGTCGATCTTTCCTGATCTCCCACAACATTTATATTCCAATGCATCTTCTCAGTCTTTACCAATGTCCCCCATGTATCCAGTTCCTTCATGGAATCCTAGTTCCTCTCAAACCTCGATAGTTTCTATCCCACAATTGTCTGCCCCTTCCATTCCACAACTACCCACTCTAGTTCCATTCCCAACATTGTCATCTTTGCTAGTACCACTACCATTACCAGCTCCTCCAACACCCTCAAATCTTGATCCTCAAATGAAGATATTGCAAGAGATGCAATCAATGCATTCAATAATGAGAATGATGACAAATGAGATCACAACCCTAAAGAAAAGCCAAGTTGAGAGAAGTTTCCAGCCTAGGAGATTTCAACCTCCACCAATCACTAGAGAGCAAGCAACTTCGACCAACAAGATTCCTGAAAGGAATGCAACCATGTTGATAAATGAAGAAGCTGATCCATCAGACAAAATGTATTGGTGTTCTACTTGTAATGATCCGCATGGTGAAGAAACTTGCATGGTTCATCTGAACTATGTGCAAACATTGGCAGATAGCTCTTTCGATGGTCAGATCAACATGATTAGAGAAGTTGATCATAACTTTATGATCCCTTCCATAGAACAAGTTTTAGTTCTCATGAGAGCTAGAAAAAAGCTGGTCATAGTGGACCCAACTGAGATGGAGCCACTGAAGATACCTGCTGAGTCGAAGGTGTAGAATGAAAAGAGACAAGCACAGGTGAAGGCACCTAGCTCAGTACCTAAGTCGAAAGAACCTATTCTCTTAAAATATCTCTTGCTCACACAAGCAAAAGAAAGAATCTCTCAAGCGAAGGCATCAACTTCACAAATGCAAGCTGAGATGAAGGAATAGGCAAAAGAATACCTTAAATACCCATCTTTGACCAAGCGTCAGAGGGTGGAAGCCATGCAACAATATCGAAGCAAGTATGAGGCTACTAATGAAGGAAGAGAATCCAGTTCATCCATGTACAACATTGTTGAAGAATTAAAGAAAATTCCTGCCAAGGTTAGTCTCTATGATGCTTTGCAATTGCCTGGATAAGTTGATTTGTTGCAAGAATATCTGAAGTCTATTAAAGGTAAAAAGAAAAATCCTACTCAGACTGTGTTAGCTCAGATGCTTACAACTTTGGCTACTAGAAAGAATAGACCACCACCATTTTACTTGTCTCTCAGGATGGAGGGTTGGATTGTGCATAACTGCATGATTGACTCTGGTGCTGCGATGACTGTCATGCCAAAAGCGGTTTGTGAGATCATGGGCATGGAGTATACTAGAAGTAGCTTAAGATTTTTGTAGTTAGATGGAACCCCTATGAAAATAGTGGGTGTTATTAAAGATATCCCAATTGTGTTGCATAAAATACCTCAAATCACTATGATCCAGGAGGTGGTCGTGGTTGATTTGGAACCATACTTTAGTATGTGCCTCTCGAGAGAATTCACTGCCAAGCTGGGAGGCTATCTTTCTCTAGATTATTCCCATCTGGAAATTCCTTTCAAAGGGAAAATAATTCGGATCTATAATGAGAAACCTTCCACCTTTCATATAGAAAGGATCGAGGATGAAGAAAAGCCCATGGATTCGGCTAACTTGATGATCGAAGAGATGGAAGAGTTAGATTTAATGGAAGAAGCTCTGGGTGAACTTTGCATAGAAGATGAATTCTCCATGAATAACTTCAATGCAATGATTGAAACTGAGATTGGTTGCTATGCCATTACCAAGCCTGAAAAGGTGGAAGTGAAGGTATCCAATGATGGAGATCCTATCTCAGATCAGTTGTGGAAACTCTTCTTCGATGGTGCAAGATGTAAAAATGGCATTGGAGCAGGGATTGTCCTCATCTCCCCTTCTGGTAGATAGAAGACATATTCATATCGATTGACATGGAGCTGTACAAATAACATTATCGAGTATGAAGCATTGTGCTTAGGTTTGAAGAAAGTAGAGAAACTCGGGATCAAACAACTCTAGATTTTTGGAGATTCAGAGTTGATTGTCAATCAAGTGACTAACAAGTGTGTCTCCAAACAACACTATTTGAAGGTGTATCACAACAAATTTTGGGACCTATTTGAAGCCTACATGACATTAAATATCCAAGCGATTTTATGGGAATAAAATAAGCATGTCGATCTCTTGGCATCCATTGGTGCCAGGTTTTTCCCAGCTGAACACATGATGCAAAAACCAAAGATTGTGAAGCTTGTTTACAGGCCTTCAGTTCCTGATAAGGATATTCATTGGCAAGTGTTCGAGAATGATGAGTAGATTGTGAACTTCTTGATAAATGAAGCTAGTAGTATTGAAGGGAGAACATTTGATGAAGAAGAACCTGAGGGATTGATCCAGTTGAAAAATAATCACATCCCAAAAGGATTGATTACGCTCGAAAGTCTCTTTGATCAAAATGATAGAACAATAAAGCATAAGATCAAGGTGGATGAAAAGGAGTACAAAGAGTTGCAGTTAGAACCTAGAAAATCAATCAAGGTTGGAACTGATTGCACACCTGAAGAACTCGAGCAAATCAAGGAACTATGCCAAGAATTCCCAGACATTGTCACCTGGAGTTATCAAGACCTCAAAGGATACGACAAGAATGTTATCCAACATACAATTGAACTGCAGGAAGGAGTAAAACCTTTCAGACAAAAGTAGAGGCCAATCAACCCCAAAATTGAGACCCTGATGAAGGTAGAACTCTTGAAGATGCTCAAAGCAAAGATCATTTATCCTATCAAGCACTCTTCTTGGGTAGCAAATTTGGTCCCTATGCAGAAGAAAAATGAAGATATTTTCTTGTGTTGATTTTTGAAATCTTAATCAGGCTTCTCTAAAGGACCATTATCCTTTGCCATAGATAGATCAGATCCTCCACGTGGTTGCAGGAGCACAGAGATTTTCTCTGCTAGATGGATTCTCCGGGTATAATCAAATCTGGGTCAAATATGGAGACCAATACAAAATGGCATTCACCACAAAGTGGGGAACATTTGCTTACCAACGAATGCCTTTCGACCTCTCAAACATCGAAGCAACCTTTCAGAGAGCAATGGACCTAGATTTCGGTGAGTTACTAAACCGAATCATTGTCATTTATTTGGATGATATGATAGTTTTCTCCCATAAAAGGGAGGAACATGGTTTACATTTACGATAGGTATTTGAGAAGTACCAAGAATTTGGGGTATCCATCAACCCGAAGAAGTCCATATTCATGGTAAAAGAAGGAAAGCTCCTGGGCCATGTGATTTTTGAGAAAGGGTTAGTTGTTGACCTAGCTAGAGCCGAAGCTCTCTTAAAGCTCCCATTACTGACTAACAAGAAAAGTTTGCAATATTTCTTCGGCCAAATCAACTTCGTTAGGAAGTTTATTGTAGACTTTGCTCAAGTAGTGAAGCCAATGACTGAACTCCTAAAAAATAATGTTGAGTTCAAATGGATGGAGAAAAGAAAAGAAGCATTCAGAGAGATTAAGGAGAGGATTGCTCAGGCTCCCATCTTGGTGAATCCTGATTATTCTAAGGATTTCATCCTTTATGCTATTGGTGAGCAAGAAAGTTATGTGGTTGTCCTTACATAGAAGGGAGAAGATGGAAATGAATGACCTATTGCATTCTTGAGTCAAGTGATTCAACCACATGAAGAAAAATATAACTTCATTGAGAAGCAAGTGTATGTAGTGATGAAATCTCTGAAGAAGTTTCGACATTTTATTTCACAGAGAAAAATGATAGTTCATGTTGTACATCCTGATGTCCGAAGTTTCATTATCTAGGGAGAACTTGGAGATAAGAGAGTTGGTTGGGTCTCCAAGATCCAAGAATATGATATCGAGATTCGGCCAACCAAGTTGGTTCATGGTCGAGCACTGTGTCAAGAGCTTGCAAGGAGTGCTACTTCTAAAATAATAGCATGCCAGTTTGAAGGTCCAGTACAAGAAAGTAATCTTACTAATCAGCCTATAATTAATCGAGATTGGATAGAAGACCTTGTCGAATACTTCAATACAGGAAGGTGTCCTTCTCATCTTAATGCTTCACAAAGAAGAAGGTTTAGGCTGCAAGCCTACAGATATGTCATGTTGACAAATGGGCTATTCCACAAGAACATTGATGGAGTGCTTCTGAGATGTGTCAAAGAGTTAGAAAAATAAGATCTTAGAAGAATTCCATTCCGGATTATCAGGAGGACATTATGCAGGTAGACCCATGGCTCTAAAAATCATAAATGTGGGTTATTATTGGCCTACTCTCTTTTCTGATGCATTCAAGGTTAGCCAAAGTTGTGATAAATGCCAAAGATATGTTGGCCAAAGCAGAAATGCTTCCTTACCACTTCACCCAATTCAAGTAGAAGCATCATTTCAACAATGGGGCTTAGATTTTATTGGGGTTATTGACCCTAATTCATCTATTGGGCATAAATATATCTTAACAACCATTGACTATTTCACCCGGTGGGTAGAAGTAGTGCCAACTAAGAAAGCAGATCAAGAAGTTATCATTTATTTCCTAGAGGGGTTGATAACGCGCTTTGGTGTACCAGATGCCATTGTGATAGATAATGGGACTCCATTCATTGGAGCTAAAATTAATGAATTTGCAAGCAAGTATAAAATATATTTGAAGACTTCATCCAATTATTACCCGTAGGGAAATGGATTGGTTGAGTCAACAAATAAAAATCTGCTAAGGATTTTGAAAAGAACTCTAGAAGATAACAAGCGGAGCTGGCATTTGCTCTTGAATCAAGCTCTATGGGTTGATCACATCTCAATTAAGAAGTCTATCAAAACATCTCCATACTCTTTGGTGTATGGAAAAGAAGCGGTTTTGCCTATCCATATAGAGTTGTCGGTGCTCCAGTCCTTGCACTTGCTTGATAGTGAAGAGGGGGAGTTCGATCCTATGAGTACAAGGTTGTCTCAGCTCTTGTAGTTGGAAGAGGAAAGAGAGAAAGCATATACTGCATTCATGAAGCATATCCAGGTGACTAAGAACTGGTTCAATAAGAAAACTTCAGATAAAGCTTTCAGTGTTGGTGATCTTGTGTTGAAATGGAATGAAAATAAGGCCAAGCCGAGAAATCATCATAAATTTGAGGTAATATGGGAAGGTCCCTTCCAGATCACCAATAGTAATCAAGTTAATTTATTCTATTTGCAGGACATGGAAGGTCATGTTCTACCGATTCCAGTCAATGGTCTTCATCTGAAGGCCTATTATCAGTAAAGAAATGAAGGAACATCCAAGTTGTAAATATGTATATAGTCTATTTGACTTTGTTTCATAAAAAAAATTATTTTTGCTAGCAAGAGTGTCTTCGCTAATGAAAATATTTTTTTTGTGAAAATCCTCTTCACAAAAAAAAAATCATTTTCACTCCTTCCTTCTATTTTTGGAGCCGAAGACATGAATTCCAAGATAAAAAAAAGTGATTTTGGTGCCCAAGTTGGAAATTTTTAAGTGTTTGTTGTTTGGGGGTTTTTTTTTTTTGGGGTTTTAAATTTTTTCCGATTTTTTAAAGAAACTTTTTTTTCTAGGAATTTCATGCAAAAATTGAATTTTGGTCGCACATCTTCTCGGAGCCATAACTTTTGACTCGTTGACCTGATTGACTATTGTAATATATCATTGGAAATCTTGGGAAGATATCTATAGTAAAAATTGATAAAAATCCATTTTATCTAGTTTTCATCCCTCTATGGGGCCTCTAAAGTCTTCAAATTGTATTTTTAAGTTGTGTTGGAGAAATTTCTTGGGATGAAAACTTTAATATCTCTCAAACCGTTCAGGGTATTGGGGTGATTCTTTCACCATAAGTCTAATTTTTCAATTCCCCTCCTTTGGGTAAATTTTCAAGTCCATAGGTGTCTATTTAGGCCGATTTCCTAAAAATGGTCGCTTCTTGGTTTTTGCCTTTTTTGACTTTTGACTGACTTACACCTCTTAAGGGTCATCATGGACTGTAAAACAACTAAAGAAACCTACAACTAAAAGAGAAAATACAAATTCTTCTTTTTGGTGTTGTAGGATTGCCCTTACACTATTGGATGCTCCTGCATCACATCAAAAGGTATTTTTTGTTAAATCAGGAAAACACATGCATGTTTTAAAAGTTTTTTTTTTGCATGGAGTTAAGTCACCTATTTTTAATAGTTGAACCATCGAAAAGCAATGTTGGCACTCAAGTTAGAGAAAATACTTGATTAAAAAAAGTGGCTTTGCTCAAAACAAAGATTTTGCCCATGCATATCTTGTTTTTTGGAGTGAAACTCATCTTCGGCATCGAAGAGTATTTTTGTTATTTCGGGTGCTCGAGTTGGTGAAAGCCATTTTTGGTGTTTAAGTGAGCGAAAGTGCTTTTCACCTTGTTTTTTTGAAAAACTCCTAGATGCATGGCTTTTTCACTAGAAAAGTTAGAAAAAGGTATTATCGACACTCCACATCAGTGAAAACAAGCACCTATCACATAGTTCAAGGTGAAAAATTAGGTAATCACTAATCGTTAATGATAGGTTGCATCCCAAAAAGGAAAAAAAATAACCTATCATGATGCTCGAAAAATATATGGGTGAAATTGTTGAAATTATTGGAAAGCGTGACATGCCCCAAGATCTAGGTGCACGTTCATCTCAAATTTAGTAGGTGCACCACATGCATTAAATCTAGTAGGTGTGGTCGAAAAGCTATAAAAGGGTGAACACTTTAGTTGAATAATTAAAGAAAATTGTAGAGCTCCTGTTTGTAGAATCGTTGCTTGAAGGTATAGAATTATTTGTTGTGTGTTAAAGAAAGAAGGTTGAATATGGGAAGGAAGACCATAGAAGCCAAGAAAGAGAAGGCCTAGAAGAAGGCTGATATAGGAAAGAAGCAACGAAAAGTCAAGAAGGATGAAGAAGAAGAACTGGTACCTTATTATGATCGATTGGTAAAAATCAATGATTGTGTAATCATGAACAAAGGTATGGAGAAATTGTGATAAGATGTTGAATTTTCTCTTTAGAAGGTATCCATCAAAATTTCATGCACCATGATATTTTATTCTCATATTTCTTGGTATCTTTGTACGTTGATGCATGAATATCTAGAGTTGGTGTGGGCAATTGCTCAGTTTTATGACTCTTCTACGAGAGCTATTCGAAATGCCCATGGAGATAGGTTGTTCAACATTTCAGCCAACTCTATCTGAGAAGCTTTCACTTGTGGTGTGAGACCTCCTTCTGATATCATTTTTAAGAAGCTCAATCTTGTAGAGTAGGAGGAAAGATACTAGTCTATAGTGCCCATGCGATAGTTCATGGAAAATCAATTGCTAAAATCACCTCAGTTTGGAGAATTGCTAGCTTTGTTGAAGTCATTGAAATATTTTAAGAGCCCAAACCTATTTTCGATGTTGGCATGGATTTTTGGACTACTCATAGACTCCATAGTATATAAGTGGTAAGAATCTCTTACACAATGCATTTCATAGGTTGAGTTTTACGCCTTGACTGCCATGAAGGTGAACACAAATCCAATTTTCTTTGATTGGGTAGATTTTGTAGCTCGAAGGATGCACACTCAGTTGGAGAAGGTGCAGAGTGGGGAAGACATCACCTTCAGGCATTGTTATTTTTTGGTTTGGTACTTCTTTTATTATATGCATCATCATTTTGCCTTTGTAGCGGTGAAGAAAATAGATGAAGTAGGCGGAATATTGCCAGTTTATTCATGGACCCAAAATTTGTCGAAGAAGGAATCCTACTATAATTTTAATCAGATGTTTTTGGGACCCACCCTTGAACTCATTTACGGTGCGTGTGATAGAGTGCCAAAAGTGATGAAGGAGGAGATTGTTGGAAAAGAGAAAGGTGACGTATTTTTGTTGATGCAAGGAGTTGTCATTAGAATTTTTGGTTTCTCTAGAAAGCCTTTTCTTTTGCCGTATTTTACCATGGAGCATCTATTTGCATTGGAAGTAGCTTGGTAGAATGACTTTACCAATGACACATATGGGTTAGGTAGGAGAAAGCGAGCTATGTGCACCATGCCTTTTCGCTTTGGTGATATTGAAGTGACTCAATGCGGGTAGAATGAGTTGATTATTGAAATATTGTATGACCTTGGGTTAATTGAGCTTCCCCAATGATGGTGATACGATCCTTTGGGTATTTTTGAGAAGTTTATCAAGGCTAAGAATTTTCATTGCTGCCCCAAAGAAGATATCTTGCAGTAGAGGAACAATCCCAAGGGATGTGACCTTGAGTGGCATATTGAAAAGATGATGTCGCTCCCTCCTTGGCATAATTTCTATAAAATAGAAGTTGAGTATGATCCCACAAATCATCTGAAGTAGGTTCCTCCTAAGGATTTGTTTAATCAAATGAAAAATAAATTGCTCGAATGGTCTAATGAGAAGATCACCAACTGGTGGATCATGAGGGTTCATCGAGGGAAGCCTGGGTCAGCTTACCCATTGGCTATGGATGAAGTGTTTTCATAAATTTATGATGAGCATTGTGATAAGTACCAGCCCATCTCTTTCATTGACCTGGTGCCTCGAAGTATTCAAAGTCCTGACAATGAAGAGGTCATGGCAAGAGAAGAAAAGTCATTGGTTGAAGAGGAGCCAGTTGTCGAAGAAGAAGAGGAACACCTACCACCCGAAGAACAACTTTCACTTAGAAAAAGGAGCACGGGTATAAAGCTATCTTTCCCTAATATTGTAAAGAAGCCCAGAAGTGGTGCAGTTTCTGCTCCTAGCACAAACCCTCTTTCTTCACTTGCGGTTGAGCAGACTGGTTTTAGGGAGGCACCCTCTTCGGCTCAACAAGGACAACCAAGCCAGATGGTGGAGTTGGTAGATCTTGAAGTAGAGGTAGTGAAAGATGAGGAAGAGAAAGATCCAATAGTGCAACAACCTTCTTCTTGGCTCAAATGGTGTCGAAGCCCATAGGTACGTATTTTCTTTCTTCTTCTCTCAATAATAAGCATCTGGTGACCACTGCCTCTCATCCTACAGTTTCTACTTCCACTTCACTTCCATTTTCCGTACCTATCTCTTCTGCTCCCCTCTTCCATTTCACAGTCGTAGGTCACCAATGCTCCTCCCGCTTCTTCTATTCCTTCCATTCCTCTATCTTTTAGTTCATTTGCATCCACCCCTAATCCATTTTCCCTTCCATTATCCTCCATTTCGTCTTCCACCCCTATCAACCCCATTATCGCTATAAGTACGCAAGCCCCTCCAAGGGTAAGTGTAACTGTAGCACCTTCCATTTTTGCTCCCTCTATTGAGCCAAACCCTCAGTAGGCTCTTTTCCCATTTTCCCTAATTTTTGCATCATAGGAGCCACTGGCTTCAGAAATGGAACTTCTATCGGAGCACCCCATAGCAGAGAAGATCAGCCGAGCATGACAAAGTTCCTCATGATGGTTGAAAATCCACAAGCGGAAGGATGCGCAAGCCTCGACTAAGACAGTGAAGAAGGTGACTTTTGATCCGGAGGCTATGGAGGTGCACACTATGAAGATGGTCCCTCAGGTCCAAAAATTCCAAGGAGAAATGACGTCGAATGATTATTCATATCAGTTCATCATCGAGGACCTCACAAAAATTGATACGACTGAGAAAATGGGTAACATACAGGTGGAAATGAGTTCAATCTACTTGCACGGTGAACATTTCAAGGATCGTTTCTTCCAAGATGAAGCAAAGATAGTAGAACTAGAAGATGCTTTAGCTGAGTAGAAGGCCCAACTGGACATTGCACAGTCAGAATCTCAACAATGGTAGCAGAAAGTGATAAGCTTGGAGGGTGAAATTGAAGGATACAAGCAGGTGGCCAAACAACATCAAGCAGCATGACAAGAAGTAGAGCAACAAGTCCAAGCCTTGAAGGACCAAATCCAGAGTCTACAGGATCAGTTGGTAGACAAGGCGATGCAATCGGTAGCTCTCACGAAGGAAAAATTCAAGGAGGCTCATAGTCATCTGCTTACCGATTGTTCGACAATGGCGTCAAAAGCAACATTGGTTCTCATGTTCCTTCAGGAGGTGTAATAGGTTGTTTCACACGGCTTGCACGTAGTGGAGTATTCGAAAGAGGATCTCGAACCAAAATTAGAAATGGCGATGAAGATCCAAACAATGGCTAAAATGGAGTTCAATTTTGGCCCAATGAGTGACATGGCCCGAGCTTGGGAAAATGCCAAGATAACACTGCGCACTTATTTTTCTAGGTTGGATCTGGTCAAAGAAGCCCGAAAGCTGCTAGATACGTTTGAACAAGAGAGGCACATTTCGCTGGTCTATTTTGAGACTGTAGCAAGCAATGGTTTCTCCTAGTTTCACTGATGATCAGGGGAATATTCTGGCGAAGAAAGACCTGGATGTGGTATGGGCTATTTTTGAAAATGACACTTCAGAGATTGATGACTGGGAAGAGCCCATCACCGAAGAGCATGTGCTACCATTGATGAAGAAGCTTACTCGCATCGAGTCTGGTTTGTTGGAGCTCAGCCAGAGGGCCAACTACATTGACCTGGAGCAGGTTCAGACCTTTCGGTACATTGTTGATACACTCTAGACTCGTCAGGTGATCAGTATTGATGCTTGGGCCGAAGCCATCACAGTATATGAAACTACATGTTCGCATCTCAAAGAGCAGGAAGAGACTGGTGCAAGCAGCAGATAATCCGATGCAACCAACGGTGGTGAGACTGAGCCCAATGGATAAAGGCCCTAGGGTCAATTGCATTCATGAGAGCTGAATACCCCATGAGCCACCAGAAGTGTTGGCATTTTTTCCACACTAAAATTTAGTTTAAAAGTTTGCCCAAGTATGCAGTGAAATACCTCTTCGAGAAAAATTCAGGGTGAAATCCCTCTTCAGGTAAAATTCAGAGTGAAATCCCTCTTTGGGCGAAAATCCTAGCGAAATTCATTTTTGAGTGAAAACACCGATGAAAGTGTGTTTCGAGGAAAATTCAAATTTGGTGAAAGAATATTTGGGTGAAAGGGAAAATCTTGGCAAAATTCTTGGTGAAAGCCCATTTCGGGTGAAAACGCTGGCGAAAGTACATTCTGGGTGAAATTCCTAGCAAAAGCCCATTTCGAGTGAAATCATGGCGAAAGCATATTTTGGGAAAAATCATAGCGAAATCCATTTTCGGCCCACACCTTGGCGAAAGACCATTTCGGGCCTCACCTTGGCGAAATTAATTTTTGCCATTTCCTCCAAGCGAAAGCTATTTTCGATGGCGCTTTGGGCGAAGATCATTTTGGGGGAATTTCAAGGCCAGCAAATTCAATTTTTGGGGCAAAGAAGTTAATGTTTCCAGAATTATTGCTGATGAAGATCAGATTCAACAGATAGCCAAAGATTTGCCAAAATTAAATGTTGTTCACTTCGCCCTTGACTCTGGTGTGATCCTACTGATTCCTAGGCATCGTCCACTGTGGTGAATGCTCATTTTCGAGGCACCGACATGAAGATGAAAATTTGGTCGATGATTCCTGTTAAGTCCCGATATGCCACCTACCAAAATTGCTCGTTGTTTCCCAATGTACCATCGGATTGGTTCGTTGTTGCTATCGAGGAGAAAATTGCTACCAACCAATCTTTGACTTGCCATCATTTTATTTAATGATCATTCAATTTTGGAGGTGAAATCCTCTATAAATACTAAGAAACTTGATGTAAAAAAAGGATGGATATTTGCTTGTGAAACTCTCGAAGTTTAACATTTGCTTTGATTCAAGGACTATTTGGCTCTGAGTTCTTGATCATTTTATGTATGTTTATACTTTCTGCTCTGCATTTCTATTAGATTTATATCATCATTGGTGGATTAAATTATGAGTCTGGATTTAGTTTTTCAATGGGGAATGAATGTTGGAATGCTATTGGAAGTCATGCTTTATAATATGATCTAAGTTCAGTTTCTATTATGTCCTTCTATTGAATGTTGTTAGTTTAAACTGGGTTGTTAATCTTGTTGTTAATTCATCCCCACATTATCTCTTCGGCTTACAACCATATTTCCCTTCCTTTATGTTAATTTCTTTCCCTAATATTTATACCAGTTTTTAGAGTAGCAAGGGAACCAACCCTCTCTGGAGATTGGCCTGAAGGACATTTCTTTCCTTCAACCTTTCAATGTTGGTCGGGTCTAGGGTGCATATATACATTTTATCCTAGGGCAGAATCTTGACCAACATTAATCTTGAACAAGAAGCAACCCATTCCCTTAGTACCTAATATTAAATTCACTATACATTACGTAAATAAAATCACCACCTTAACCCAACATTGTAAACATATAATTCAGTACAATAGGTTCTACACCTTTATAGCAAGTGGTTGCTCAATACCAAATTACACAAAAAGTTGCACTGAATTTGCATGATGATGTAAACAACCAATTGGGTCAAATTAGCAAGTCATATCAAATAAAACATTGGGTCAAGCTAATGAATGACTTCCCCAAACCAATACAAGATACAAGGTCAACCTAGTATATAAAATTATCCTATGGGGAAGAATTAAAAAGGAAAATAAAATCAAATATCATACAAAATAAATCAACCTTGTAGAATCAACAACAAAATCAAAATGTTGCACAAAATTAGAAGTTTTCTAAATCAACAATACATTTTGCAAGGCCAAAATATTATCCAAAATTAATAGATACCCTACTATTATTAGTTCTCTCAAGGTCAGCTATAGGTTCCGCATAGTCCTAATGTCACTTAAAATAGTTGATTCTATAAAAATAGCAAACTATTCATAATCAATAAAACGTGCAGAAATAACATATAATGCAAAATCATAATGCTTAATATGTGTAACATAACCAAAAATTTATATCTATGTAGACACCAAATTTTTAATAGATCATCAGCTATGCAATGAAGACAACATTTACCATATTAAGAGTGATATACATCATAATCAACAGGGTTATGCATAGTGGCAAATATTCGCCAATTGGGCTAATATTAGGATTTTCAAAATTGAAAATTGGTGAATATGAGGACCCTCGATGTCGGCCCATTTGCCTAAATTTTTTAGGACCAATTTTTTCTTAGGGTCAATTCACCACAATATATATCCAAACATAGGCATATTTGTACTCGTTGGAAAGCTCTTTTCAAGCCTGATCTAATGGTGGTGTTTTTATGAAGTTATAATATGATTTAATAGGTTAAAAGTGGCCCCAAATATAACCTTAAATTTTAGGGCTTCAAATGCCCCAAATTTTGATGTGAAGATGATTGATTTGATTTTCTTTGGATTCGCCATGATTCACCTTGATTTTGATTAGGATTCACCAATTTTTACAAGTATATTTTGAGTCCAACCTCTTATGCATAACCCTGATAATCAATATCAAGCTAAAATTGATTAAAATATTCATTATAAAACCTAAATCAAAAGTGTTATACTTGAGATAACAGTGTTGATAATGCTTCTAACTAAGAGGTAATGCTTTTCCAAAATTTTTAGAAAATATTTATTTCTATCTAATTGACCCACTAAAGATCATTTTCTATACTAATGTTGGGGTATGTTAGCACCACAATAAATTTGATTCCAATGTTCTTGCTTGATCATAAACCCAAAAATAAAATAGGTAGCTAACTAGCATCAACTTGCTAGCATGATATTTTGTTCCCTCTGCCATACATGAATACCTATGCAATTTTTTTGGATTGATAATCATATCTTATTACTGGTAATCAAATCAATTATTAAAACTATCCTTCCAACCCAATCAACTTAGTTGACCTTCCAACCAAAATCCCATACAACTAGCTAACTACCCATCTTTTATATAATCTTGAAATTATTTCCTCAGTTGCATGCCTTCCAATTTAGATCTCATTTTTCCATTTTATATAAGATCTTACATTTTGATTAGGTTAGGGTAATCTACAATTTTAGAAACTTGAATGTTAGAATATTTGATTTTTATCTCCAACAATATTTAATATTTTG
This sequence comes from Wollemia nobilis, assembly GCA_028583015.1. Classification (NCBI taxonomy): domain Eukaryota; kingdom Viridiplantae; phylum Streptophyta; class Pinopsida; order Araucariales; family Araucariaceae; genus Wollemia; species Wollemia nobilis. Next base: position 4,082,164 of record JAQPPZ010017010.1, on the reverse strand, counting down.
ATTTTGTGATCTTTAATATTGGAACTTATATTCTTGAATTTTGGAGTATGAAATCTTCAATCAAAGGGAAATATTTGGATCATGTACAACACTAAATCCCTACCAAAATATTCAATAACATAACACCCCAAAAATTTCCAACCAAAATCGAAAGAGATTTTTGTTTTTTAGTACACCTATCATCACCATACGTAATTCTATCAACACAGGTTAAGTGAATTGCGGATAGACCATTTCTCTTCCTCTACTTTTTCTCATAATTAAGAGCCACCTACTTAGCCACTAAGATATATATGGATTAAATATATAAAACCATTCCCATTCATTACATTATGAATTTAACCATATACATATTTTGTAGATACGAACCAGAATATACATAGTTAGCTTAACTTTAATACCATATAATAGAGTCATGAATGAGCAATAATCATCACACATGAGACATATGATATATACTAGGAACCCTCACGAGGAATAAACCCAGTCTCCAAAAGTGCCATTTTCCTTTCATTAACTTTAATTACCTCAAGTACAATTGTATAAAGGGAATCCATAATCCCTTATGATACATCCATCATCATACGTGCATAGGAACCCTTGTTTTCCTATGTTCTCAAATACATGAATAGGTCCATTAATTCATGTCATGTAGTCTTGAGAAAACCTCATAAATCCCTTGGATGAAATCTATGTTCATCCTTCGAAGGATGTCTTCTTCCCTCGGTTCAAGCTCAAAGGAAATGTATTCCTCTTGAATCTAATGTAGCCGCACTTCGATGCTACAATGCATAAGATAACCCATTCAAGAGAACACCATCATACTCCCAATGAATTACCTGTATAAGCATATTATAAAGGAGATAACCTTATCCCTCTTAAGCAGGTACTATTCATTCACAATTACATCCTAGTATAATTTATGCTATCAACCAATAATTAATCACAATGTAGTATACTATCCACTGATACATTTATGTTTCCAAGAGATACATTCTCATACCAATGGATTCTTTCAAGAAATAATTTATCCACTAACATATTTTAACTATCCAAACAAATAGAAAGTAGACCACTAATGTTAATACAATTAAGCATACATAAGACTTCTATTCTAACTATTTTCAAAATCAATATAACTCATCTAATTCATCCTCTATTCAAATATAGATAAATCAAATAATCTATTCTCTTTCCAGTCACATTTAACTCATAGGATCTATCCTTATCACTTCATAGGTAAGTCATTTGATCTTATCCTTCCTAAACATTTATTCTACCATTCCACTACATATAGATTTATCAATAAATCCATTCCATCAAAACATAGATTATTTCTTTAATCTATTTTTTTCAAAATGATTATTCATTCAATCAACTCATTCAAAAATATAGATTAATCATTTAATATATCCAACCACAAAGCATATATCTCTTGCTTCCTATGACAATACAAAATAAATTAGCCCTTCAAGTTCATTAATGCATTTTTTTACCATATATTAACATAGACAAATCATTTAGCCTCTGTATCAAAGGTAGACCATTCAATCTCCATAATACAAACTAGAAAAAACCCATTTTTTTTTTATCTCCATAATTCAAAGCTATTGCTCCTTTTTAGGTGTTCATTTATTTTCACAAATTCCTACTAAATAAAGTTCACTTACAATTTTCATATGATGTTCCATAATTCCTATCAATTTTCCTAAAATTTCACAAAAATTCATACAATTCCTATCAAATAGAAATAGATCAAACACAATAAAGATCTATTCACAATAAAAATCTAATCATTTCAATCTTAAATTCAACTTCTTTTAATGTAAAGATTAATTTCTTTCTAATCTCTCTTAGATTAAACACATAATAAAGGACATTAATGTCCTTTATTTTAAACTAAAATAAAGGACATTTAATCTAAAAATTAATCCCCTTAATCTACTTTAGATAAATAAATAAAAATAAATTCATTTTACACCAAAATAAATTACATTTAACCTATAAATTAAATCCTTTTAATCTATCTTTTTTTTTTGTGGAAAACATCCCAAAAGGGATGCCACTTTCGGGTAAGACCCAAGGAGGCAGGGGTATCCATTCCGCCAAAAATGCCCAGGACTCGGACCTGGCCTACCACCTTTGACATACTCAAGGAGCAAACAAACACACAAAACCAAATTAAAAAAAGTAAATAACAACAAAAATAATAAAATAAAATAAAAAACATGCTCCTTGAGTGTGTCAAAACCAAAAGCACAACCAAACACGCACAATAAGATAAAAGAAACCACAACACAAACCACATAGAAAAACACAAGAACCACATAACAAAACACAAACAAGACAAAAACAACAGAACACTACAAAGACATAACCCAAAAAACATGAAAAATAAACACAACCAAAACCTAAAAAATAAAATAAATAAAATAAAAATAAAAACAACCAACAATAGACAATAAACAAAAACAAAAAACATAGAAAACACTCACACATAAAAAAATGAAATAACACAAACAAAGAGAAACCCAAGAACAAGAACGAAAAAAACACAAGAACAATAACAAAAAACATAAAAAAAACAAAACAACAAAAACACAAGAACAACAAAAAACAACACAAAGAACACAAAAACAAAACAAAACAAAAAGAACCCACCCACCTTAAAAAACTAAACAAAAAAACAAAGAAGACAAAAGAAAAAAAATGAACAAAACAATGACCTATCTAGACCAGAAGACTATTAATGCAAGAATCAACAGAGGAAACAAAATAAAGAATAGAATGAGCTAGGGAACTAAAAAAACTGAATGAACCAAAGAGAAACAAAAAAAAAAAACAAGAAGAAACTAGGTACCTTCGAACTGGAGCCATCCAAAGAAATGATAGAAAGAAGAGCTTCCCTAATTTGAGAAGCCCACCATATAGGAGGGTGGCCATAACAAGTAAGATCACCTTTGTCCAAAGCCCAATTAGCTAAAACATCAACACTCTTGTTTTGATCTCTCGACCACATGATTGTAATCAACTTTCAAAAATCCCATCCGGATTAACCGAATCTTCTCAATAATTCTTTTTATTCTCCAATCCACCTTATGATTCTTAGAAGGAGTCTTCAAGAGATTAATCATAAGTTGAGAGTCGACTCAACTAACACCTTTTCCCATCCAACCTTAGTAGCCTCCCGAAGGCCTCTAAGGATACCATACCCCTCAAGAAGGTTATTGCAAAGAATACCCAAATTCTCAAGAAAAGTAAAAACCAGGGAGCCATCTCGAAAGTCTACCAATTCCTCCCACACTGGCTTTTCCAGGGTTCCCTCTAGAGGCTCCATCAGTATTGACTTTTCCAAAATCCTTAGGAGGAGGTTGCCAATTTCTAGTCCTATCCATCTTACTAATACTCACATTCCCTTTAAGTTGGTTGCCCTTAGAAGGTTTAATCTTCAATCTTTGCATCACTTGATCCCATCTTTGGTGGGAGTTTTGGGGGTGATTAAGGAGTTGATGGACTGATTCAACTAAGTTGGCTATGGTCTTTTGCCAAATATAGTGAATATCCTTCCTATCTTGATTAAAAATTTGGTTGTTCCTTTCATTCCAAATATTCCAAAGAAGAATGGTAGAACCCATCCAAACTAATCGCCTAATAAAATGATCAACACCCTCTTGATTAGGCCAATCCCTCCAAAGTCTGTTCAAAAGTGAAAAAATTGGACCACTGTAAGCCAAGTAAAGTTGCCATTCTCCTCCATAGCTCATAGGCTAAAGTACACTCAATAAAAATATGGTTGATATTTTCTACATTCTCTTCACACATTTCACATCTAAAAGGGCCATGAAAACCACGCTTCATAAGTTGCTCACCAGTAAGAACCCTACGATGCAATAAAAGCCAATTAAAGAACCTCACCTTAGGCCGGAGCTTTTGAGCCCACAATTGAGAAAATATGTCGAAGAATGGTTGGGATTATTATGGCATAAGGTCAAATAACCTTGAGCAACTGAATACTCACCCTTAGTAGTGTTGTTCCATCCAAAACAATCTTTTTCATGGGACCAAGAGAGGGATCTCATATGAAGGATGCCTTGGATATCTTGTCTTTGCCTTTCTCGGGATTTGAATAGGCCAGTCCTCAATAGGGATCCAATATCTACCAACCTTTGAATTACCAATATGGTACCGACAGTAATTAGCCACCTTTATCCAATTAGCTCGGTGAAGCTCCTCCATCCAAGGCCTCCAATCGGGAAACTGAGTTATCAAAGGCTTGTGACCATCCCAAGAATCTGTCCAAAAATTTGCATGTTGACCATTATGAATGATCCAAAATAATTTTTTCTTTATCAAATCCTCACCAGCCTTAAGAACTGCTAAAATGGGAGAACCTTTGGTAGGAAGTTGATAGCGAACAAGGTCTTCAGGACTTTTGTTCTCAAGGATATTTAGCACGGAGATTATTGGCCCAAAGAGCATTGGGGTTATGCAACATCCTCCAATATAATTTAGCAGCTAAAGCTTTGTTGTTATTAATTGAAGACCGGAATCCTAACCCCCCTTCACTCTTAGGAAGACATAAAGTATCCCATTTCACCAAGGCCCATTTTCTTTTCTCCTTAGTACCACTCCAAAGGAAACGATGACTGATTTGATCCAATTCTCGAAGAACAACCTTTGGGATATTCAAAACGAAAGAAACATAAATAGGAATAGCTTGAAGGACTGATTTTACCAAGGTGATTCTACCCCTAGAAGAAAGCCACTTGTTGGTCCACTTTCCAATTTTCTTCTTGACTTTGTCCAACAACCAATTCCAATATTTATTTTTCTGCCTTTGAATATTTATGGGAATACCTAAATAAGTGATTGGAAGAGAGGTCTTCTTATATCTTAATTTATCCAAGACCATGGATTCCTCGTCTAGCAGAGCAGTTGAAAGAAAATAACTTTAGATTTGTCTTCATTGATCAACTCGCCCAAGTAGCCTTAGAAAAATAGCTAATGATTTGCTTAATATTAGAAGCTTCCTTAATCGTAGCTTTACCTAAAAGGGTAGAGTCATCCACAAATTGAAGATGAGAGATAGGTCTAGCTCCATGAGCAATGGTAACTCCCTCAAGGGTTTTGTTTTCCCTCTTTTTGGTTATAGTCCTACCCAAGCATTCAACAAGAATGATGAATAAATAAGGGGATAGCGGGTCACCTTGCCTAATACCTCTGGAAGCTGGGAAAGACCGAGAAGGCCTGCCATTGATAAGAACTAAGTAGGAAACTGAAGAGATACATCCCATAATCCAATCCATCCAATCCTTAGAGAAACCAAATTGCCTCAAAACTTTGATAAGGAAGTGCCAATCCACTCTGTCATAAGCTTTGGATAAGTCTAACCGGATGAACATAGAAGGAGAATTTTGCATATCCATGGAATGGATGGCTTCCTGAGCAAGAACTATCTCATCTACTATTTGACGTCCTTCCACATATCCCCCTTGCTCTGGGGAAATAATCTTATGCAAAAGAGGCTTCAACCTTTCTCGCCATGATTTTAGTAATAATTTTGAGAAGAACATTACATAAAGCAATAGGTCTAAAAGCTGAGATATGATCAACCTCTTGAGCTTTTGGAACAAGAGTAATATAAGTTTTATTGATAACCTTCAAAATTTCTTTGGATTTCCTGGCTTCTTCCACCACCTCTAATAAATCAACATGAAGGATATCCTAGAACTCTTGGTAGAACTCAATAGGAAAACCATCAAGACCTGGGGTTTTCCTTTTTGCATTTTAAAAACTACTTGTTGAAGCTCATTGATAGTAACAGGAGCAGTAAAAATAGAGTTCTCCTCAAAGTGATAAGAGAAGGGATTGCTTGAAGAACATTTTGTTGTGAAGTTGAGTCAAGAGGAGTAGCAAAAAAAATATTGGAAAAGTAATCAACAACAATAGAGTTCATGCCATCCCAAGTATAAACAACATCTCCAGAATCTGATTTTAAGGAAGAAATAAAGTTGTGAGATCTTCGAGCTAGAAGAGATTTGTGGAAGAAATTTGTGTTTCGATCTCCTTCTTTGAGCCATTGAATTCTAGATTTTTGCTTCCATAAGATTTCTTCTCTTTTTTCCCATTCCTCTAACCGAGTTGTGAGTTTAATTTCATCTCGCACTTCTCTTCTCTCGTGAGGCCATCTAAACGGATTTTCTTATTCAAATTTTCAAGATGAGCAATAACTTCATGTTTTTTTTTATGAACATCCCCAAACTCTTTCCAGCTTCCAAGTCTTGATTTTGGATTTAATGTATTGCAATATTTTGGCAAAATAGAACATCTTAGTCCCATGCCTAGGTTTACCTTCCTTCCACCATTGTTGCACACGAGGTCTGAAGGAAATGTCTCTAAGCCACATTAATTGAAAACGAAAAGGAGAGAAACTCACATTGGTTTTCCACATTTCCACCATGATCGGCCAATGATCCGAACCAGCATTATTAAGAGTCTTCACTTTAGGAATGTGACCATGGATTAAGAAATTTTCAGAGAGCAAAAACCTATCCAATCTCTCCATTATACAAGCTAAGCCTTGCCTTTTCGTTAGACCAAGTCATAAGGCCATTATCTAGTTGGATATCCACAAGATGGAGGTTTGCAATATATTCGCTCATGAGGTCAGTACTTTTGTCCAAATTTCTATTTCCCCCATTTTCTCATCCAGAGAGAGGATGGTATTGAAATCTCCTCCGATCAAGATCCAAGATTTAGGAAAATGAGAGATAATATGAGTAATATCCTTCCACTGTCTTCTTTTTTCCTCCAAAGAAGTCGGGGCATAAACAATAATGCAGAGCATAATCTGGTTGGAATGTCTACTTTGAATAGCTATAGCCAACAAACCCCAACAGCCAACCATATGGTGAATAACTACCTCTTTTGGGTCCCAAAGACAAGCAATGCCACCCGAAGTCCCTTGGGAACCGAGGGAAACCACTTTTCCATCTGGCCAAATTTTATCGGCAATTAAGTCCATATCCTCCATTGACATCTTTGTTTCTTGAAGGAAAACAAGATGTGGATGATTTATCTCAATCATTCTTCTAATTTCATTTTGTTTTGAAAGACTCCCTTTGAGTCCTCTAATATTCCAAGTGATGATCTTCATTAATACCAGGGCTAAAAATGTTGGGAAGGGCATTAATCTTACCTTCCTCTACAAGCTTTTCACCTTCTTTTACCATATGATATTGATTGGTCTTGCGACCTACTTTTTGATTAGAATCCATCTTCAATTTTTTTTTTCCTGTTTCTTGACTTATTCCAATTGAATCTGAGATGGCTTCTAACCTTGAAGAATGCTCATACATAGCCAAAATTTTACTAGATGGTTCAATGGAGTCTATATTGGGACTCGCATTATTTGAAGTTTTGACATTTGAAATATTGTTTTTCTTGTGTAAATTTTCTCCTTTTTTTTTTTTCTTTGAAAACCTTTGATTTGTTGGTTTGTCTCTCGAGTTCTTTCCTTCATATTTAAATTGTGTTTCTAAGATTTCAGCTTCCATTATTTCCTCTTCCTCACTTGGGACATCATTTGTGGAAAGGATTTCAAACATATTAGCAAATGACTTTGATTGATCCTTCATTACCGGTTTTTTCTCGAGTGTTCTTCTTCTTAGGTATTTGGAAACCTACTGAGTTTATATCTTCTTTCTTTTGATCGAGAATTTTATTTGGGCAAGCATCGGCCAAATGACCATATTCATGGCAAATTCTACAACGAAAAGGAATGTTCTCATAGTCCACTACTTGCTCCCAAGTGTCTTCCCCAAATTGTAATGTGATATTTTTAGGTAGGGGTTTGTCAAAATCCATTAAAACACAAATTTGAGCATAAATAATATGTTCAAAATTTTGAGTACAATCAGCAAATCATCATAAAAGTTCCTAAAGAGTTTCCAATTGAAGAAAAAATAGTAGGATTCCAAAATTCAATAGGGAGGCCAAAGAGTCTAACCCACACGGGAGCTATAGAAGGCATCTCTTCTTCGGCTTTAAATTTAGTATGCCAGGGCTTCATGAAAAGCCCCGCCCTTCCAAAAAACCAAGGACCCCCTTGAAAAGTTTTCTCTCTATCTTCATTATTAGCAAATAAAACAAGAAAATAACCATTTGGATAAATAGAGATTTGTAACTCACCTTTAGTTTTCCAGCTTTTTGCAGCCCATACTTTGAAAGTAGATAGACTCGGACGAAAACCCACGAACCGACAAATTAGTCCTCTTTTTTCCAAATCTTCAATGCCAGTCCAATGTTACCCATATCAAGCTTAACAATAGGAGTTCCATCACCTGCTTTAAGACATCCCGACTCCGTTTTCCCGGGATCAATCTTAGGCATTCTTAGAGGTTTATGAGAAGCCCTAATATTGATATTAGCATTGGGCCGAGGCTGTCCACCACGAAGGGCATCCCTAAAATTCATTTTTGGGACCGAGTCTTCAAAATTCTTACCCTTGACAGGGGTTTTCACAGTAGAATTATTTTGTGGGTGCACCTTAGCACCAGATTCACTTGAGATATGAGCCATTTTTTGATCAACTCGCTTGAAACTTATTTCGTGGTCTCTTTAATCCTTGCCCTAGACGCCGTGGAAAGGTATGGTTTTCACTTTTCTTTTGTGCAGCAAATTGGAAGCCGTTGTCACTCAAGTTCATAGTATGATCTATTGAAAGACAAATTTCTAACCCATCTTGTATCCCCTGCAACATTTCCTGCTAAAATATTGAGCATAAACCACAAAAATATTGGCCGCTAGGGCCCGAAGGCCCTAAAAACCAACCTCCGGAGCTGCTTGCACTCAACCCAGATGAAACCCTCGCATAGCCGCTTGCCAAATATATCGTTCACACATAGGGATGCGCTAGGATCTGTGTTGCTCCAAATGATATGAAAATTGGTGGAGACGTTCTAGGGTTTTTCAGGCATCTACCCTCAAAATTTCAGCTCAATCCGAGTTCGGATGAGTGAGATATGGCCGAAACGAGTTCGGCAGTTTGGGCAGTCCTGCGAAAAATGTCTAATCGATTTTAATACTTGTTTCTCCCTCCTCAAAGCATCCTTTTAATCTACCTCAAATAAATAAATAAAGCTATATTATTTTAAAACAAAATTAATTACATTTATCTTTTAAATTGGCCTTAAATTAAAAAATAAATAAAGATAAATTTACTTTTCAACCAAAAGAATCACATTTAATCTTCCACATATTAATTTCTTTGTACCGTTGGCTTCACGCCTTACAGTAAAATAGCAATAAGTAATACACAACAGACATTATACACTGGCGCAATGCAACATTAATATTCTCAAGAATTAAAAACAAACCATCATAATAATTCAAAGATGTTTCCAGACTCATCGACGTATTCCATGTAGCCCCTCCTCTACGTGCACTCATTACTTGAGTACTCACTTAAAAACTGAGAAAAGCATGCTCAGCTTTTAAAATCATTATAATTCAATAGATAAGAAAAAATTAGGTTCATCTTCACTACAACTTGATATTGAGGATTCGTATCGATTAAATCAAAATTCTAAGTCACTACGATAATTTTTTTAAAACTATCTTTCTTCTAGAGCTATGAATTCAACCTGACATCAATTCATTAAACATCTATGGATTCCATAAACACACAATCCATTCAATAAAGGCGTACCAATTCATTCTGAAACAAGTAATTTCACACATCAATATATTCCCAGCTTCTATAAGCAGACGTTTCTCTGAATAGAAGTGTTCCAATTCATTCTAGAACTAGCTAACTTGCATGACAATATATTTTTAACTTCTATAATCAGTATTCATAGTTGGATATATTCACAACAGTTCACCAATAACTGATAGACTTTATCTCTATCAAAACTGAAAACCATTCATTCAGTTCAATCTTTTTCTTTTTTCAAAGCATTCTGGTTCATTTATCTTTCTCATTGAAATTAGTCTGTGCTCATCACTCAACTACCAGTTTGGTTTCTTTTGGGGAATATCATTCCATCATACCAGTTTAGTAACACAATGGTGAATTTACAGATCTAATCTATTGTTTAAGCAATCCTCAAGCCTTATCCCTTATTGAATTTTGGTATGTTTTTCCCTTCTTCGTCCGCTCAGAGTGTAAGTAAATCACTCTTCTAATGTAGGCAAAGACTAGATACACACATCTATCCAACCTATGTATTTAAGGCATAACAAGAGATCGTTCTACGAATCCTAGTCATACATGCTACAGAAAAGTTAAAATTTTGAGCGTTTAAACAAAAGAGGAGCATACAGTCTACCAACACACCACTACTAATGATGTCTTCTTCGGCTTCACTCATTAAGGAGTTGCTTTTAACATTCGATGAATTGAATTCTTCTAATTTATTTAAACCAACCCAAAGCTATTCCTGTAACACTGCTACCATAATATTCTTAGATAAACCATACATTGTTAAAAGAAAATGCTCAGTTTTTAAACCGAATTATTTAGCCATCGACATCTTTAGAAGAAGGGAAGACAAACAATGTCTTATTTCCACAAAATCAAAGATTTTCAAGACATCAAAAGAACTCAGAGGTCTACCTGTGGTTTACAGTATGTTTCTAGCCAAATATTACCAGCATTCATCCCACTTTTCTCACATGAAAATGAACTTAGAGATCTACTGGTGGTGCGTAGTATCTTTTCTATGGAGGGTATACATCATCCAAATTTTCTAGATTACCAGCATTAGTCCCAGTTTTCTCCCCTCATCCAAATTTTTGGTTAGTATGGAGGGTATACATCATCTCTAACCGTGAACACGATCGGGTGGTAACAACCAACACTCACTTCAATGATTAATTAACAACCAACACTAAGTTCTGAATCTATTTTGGAGTCCTTCCCAAAAACTTATTTGGGAGTAACCATCTAACTTCAATGATTAATTCCTAAATCTGTTTTGGAGTCCTTCCCAAAAACTTATTTGGGAGTACCCATCTAATAACAAGGTGATGACCTGTCCAACCCTTCATGAAGTGTTTTCCTTTCCAAGATGGGGGTGCACAAGATTCTTTATAAATATTATTTTAAAAACAAGCTCCTCTATCAATATTAAAAGCAACAAGTGTTAAAACAATAATAATATTTCCTTACTCATATCCAAGTGGTAATACCAAGCAAAAGATAAATTCTCACACAACCCTTCCCTTTCTTTTAATAAAGAGAAAGAGATAACAAACTCAACCATTTACTTTCTTTTTGGTAATCAACTCTTAATTCTAAATAAAACCATGAAGAATTATATTAAATGAAATCTCATCTAGAGAAAATTATCAATCAGCAATCAAATTTTATCCAAAATCTATCATTTTTCCTTCATGCAAAATCATGATATGCAACTATATAAAAAAGGGCATTCATCCATGTTGCCCGAGTTGTTTAGTGAATAAATTACCATATGCATGGGTTTGCCAATGGAATGTCATGACAAAGAAGAATTAGATCAAGGTAGCCAAATCACTAATGTATCAAAGAAAGGGTTTCATCCATGTAGGGGTAACTAATCTACCATCCTCAAAAACCTTCTCAAGCTTGTATTAGTATCTTTATTTTTATTTTTCTAGCATGTCTTGTTTTAGATGGATCTTGATTTATTTAACATGTTGAATTTTAACATATCTTATTTATGTAGTCAGTCTTAATTTCAATTGTTATAAGTTTTTGTATATAATAGTCTCATTCCAAATATTATTATCTCATTTGGATCCATTCTCTATTACTATTTCTATTTAGGATCTCAAACTATTATTCATTCTATGAGTTCTTGGATTGATATTTTAGTCTATAATAGCCATTGTTAGTAAAACTACATTACAATGGTTGTATTATTAGCACTAGCAACATTATCGATAACACTACAAAATAGTAGTGCTTTCATAGGTTTTATTAGCAACACAAAGCTTTCTATTTCTTCTATATTTTTAGTTTTTCTACATATATTATAGAACATGAGTCTGAATTAGGTTGACCTCTAAAATCCATAGCAACTTAATAAGTTTACTCATGTAGAGAGTTTTAGCTGAGTGGAGTGGCAATCTGGAAGCTAAGGAGTGATATCAGGATGTTCAAAAACAACTATAGTTAATAACATGTTTTAAAATCCCTAACTATATTTCTTTTAAATATGTAATTTCTTTATTCTAGTCGTGTTATTAGATCTGCATCCTAGGCTATCTTTTATTATGCATTGCATTAGGATATATTTGAATGTGTAAGGGATAGAAAATAAATATAGTCTAAGTTAGCACGTGTTGTATGCTTTCTTAAATTTATTTGTCTTCATTTCATATTTGTTGATCTAGTTTGCAATTGTAGGTTCACCTATCATGTATTCTTAAATCTGTTTGTCTTCATTTCCAATCTATTGATTTAGTTGTGTTCATAGAGTTGTTTGTCTTGTATTTGCAAGGAAATAAAAAGTGGTTATAGTCTATGAAGTAATTTTATTGATCTTGCCATTCTAGCTTGAGGATTTAGAAGTAGTTACTATATTTTCAAGGAAAACTAAATTTTATGTAGAAAAAAGAAATATTTGCTACATAAACCTCCTTGAACCCTTTCTCTAAAATTAAAATAACATCTTTCTATTTACATTGAAAGAAGAAATCATTTAGTTTAGGCATATTTTTTGTATGCATCATTATATGCTTGCATATATAGCCTAAAGAATACTGATTTTTTTGAGTTATTATTCTTAGATCTTTCTAGAAAAAGTAGAAATAAACAAATATCTTAAAGGAAATCATAGACATTTTCTTAATTTAAACATCAAAATTAGATCCATCACACATCCTCTATGTTCATCTCTAAAGTAGGGAAGAGGGATGTTTGGAGAGAATCCATTCTATCTCCCATTATCCTTCATCTCATCCCCAAATTTTGGTGAACTAAACATGAATCACCACATGGGTTCCAAAGATTCTTACCCAACCTCCTTATTAACTTAATTTTTTACACAAAATTTTTGAGTAAAATTATTAAACTTTGTTTGCATAGATTATCATATATTAATCTAGATAATAAGAATGTAACTAGGTACTATCCCTCCTAGAAATTATTTGATTCCTTAAGTAACTATAATATGAAATATCTAGATATATTAGGTATATAGCAAGCCCAACATGCCAACTTCCCACATAGGGTCTTGCACATATTTAAACTATATGGAGATTATTTCATGGTGGGCTAGTTGGGAGTCATAAGGAGGGTTTATTATCCTTCACATATTGATCCTAACATCCTATTTCTAGTTCTTTACATTATAATCAAGTAAATCAATCTTCTTCTTTTGTTAATGTCACCTTGCCTAAAAATTTATGTATTAATGACCAACTTTGTGGATACAATCTCACCCACAAATATGATAACAATGAAGAGTAGATGTCAAGTTCCTTCTCAAATTCCGTTGGGATCACATCCTCCTATACCAACTATAGAAGATATTTTATAGGGTAAATCTAGTTGTCCTATCTTATAATATGTGGGAACAAGCTCTCAAAATGTTAACCCAAATTCTTTATCTAATATTCATTTAGAAATTCCAATATATAAATCAAATCCTAACCTAGTATCTTGCTCCTTGCATACTAATCCTAATATTAAATAAGTTAACTAAAAAACTTTTGGATTAATTACAAAGACACTCTCTAATTTAATAATCCTCAAGAAACCTTAATTTATTAAAGTCTTAAATCTCTACTATCTTGGGGACTTATTATTTGATAGCCACTTTGGCATCATATATCTAAGTGCCCAACCATTATTTTAGTTTAATCATCATCCATCATATTCTACCTCATAATCAATCTTCAAATTCCAACATAAAATATATCCTCTATTTACTTGCCTCAACCCAATCTAGTCAATCCAAAACTTCAAGATTTTATAATTTAGGTAGAACAATTAAAATGACATATGACAATTATAAAAGGGTCATATTCTAGTCAAAGGTACTCTTATGATGACCTTAAAAACCAAAATTTAGATCCCTTTGTATTCAAAAAACCCTTTTACCCAAAATTTTAAACTCCAAAACATCAAATGTACAAGGGAAAGGTAGATCCAGTCAACCATATTAGGTTATTCAGGACCACCTATAGTGGCATCCCCTATGATGAGACATTGCTTTTAAAAACATTTCCTAAGATTCTAAGTGATCCATACTTATAGTGTTATCATTATATACTGATATATTGCTTAAAGAGTTTTAGGGAGTTAATAGAGGTGTTTCTTAATCAATTTTCAATATACATTGAGAAGAAAGTTATCATTAATGACCTATACCAATTGCAATAGTCTAAGGATGAAAGTATGGATAATTTTCTAGGAATATTAAGATCCTTGGTAGGGAGACTATAATATGTTCTACCACCAAAGGATTAGCTTGACATCTTCATTTACAACCTCCATGAGCAACTATATTTTACTTAAAAACGTCTAACATGTCATCTTTTAAAAATGTGATAGATATGGCCAAAAGAGTATAGAATACCCTAATAAATTAAGTTTCACGACCCACCTTGGAAGAACCTTAGTAATATACTATTTGTATTTGGATAATTGAATTTAATAACTGTTGTGTTTGTGTTATGATAATTTTTATCAAAAGAAAATGATGCTGCGTACATTGGTTGATGTGCAGGAATAGGTATTCTCTCAAATGGAAGAAATTGACCATGAGATATTAGAAGAAAAATAATAACATAGACAACTCACCAGGTAAGGCTCTCATCTCAACCATCACTAGTTACCTCCCTGAGAGCGGTGCACTTGAGTTTAACTCTGAAAAGTCTCTCTCAATCAAAGGAAAAAAGTGATGGGAGATGTTGGGCACGTTCATGGAGTGCTTGCATACCATTAATATGAAATTTAAAATGTTGCATAATTAAATTGGCTCAAAGGAATCCCACCTTAGAAATGCATATTTATTAGTGATTAATATTTCAACATTTTGAAATAAATGATTTATGCATATAATTATCTAGAGTAGAGATTATTTGTTTTGAGCTCAATTATTTAATTTGATTAACTTAATTTTTGAAAAGAAATCAGGTAGATCATCTTTTATGAGCTTGTCAAAATTTTGTTGGGTCAAATTATGAAAAGATGACTCTATAAATTAAATATTACATTTTCCTTACACATGGCAGTTTTTGGGATGAGTGTTCTAGGAGATGAGATCCTTCCCTTACCTCTAATAGTTCTAAATAGTTAACGCTAGACTCTTAATAGTGTTAGTACCCTTGGGTAAGGAACAATGGACAAGAAACATGCACACACCATATCCCTAGGAAATATCAAGTGCAATAAAATAATATATATGTTGTAAGGAGCTTGCTTGTGAATGAAAAGATAGAAAAAAATAAAATAATATGAAACATATTTTCCATATAGAAGAAATGGGCCTATAAATTGTCATGAGGACTGAGAGTTGAGGCCATGATATACCTTGTGGATTTTATAAGGAAGTTATCACGAGAAGAAGACTTTCAAATATTGGGTTGAGGCTGTGCAAAACTCCCAGGTGTGATAGTTTCCTCCCTTACCTTATTACATGTGCTATATATATTTTCTTCTCTTTCCTAAAATTATATGCTCGATGAACTGTTTAATAGTAGTGGTATGCTATAATATATCTTTACACTTTAAGCCTTGATATATGTAGGAGGGTATTATTTAAACTATATGTTATCCATCATAGTAGAAGTGTCCACATTATATCATTTATACTGCCAGCGCTGTCTAAGGAAAGTTTTTAAGATTTTAATAGGTTATCCAAATTATTCTCAATAAGCCACCTCATCCATGAAGTGGAAGCCTTGTTAGGCCTGGATAGGAATTTAGTTAAGGACATGATTTGGCCCACATCTTATAATATTATGGGACTGTGTTTCCTTTTAACCTCATTCTATGAGTTACATCTGAGTGTAGCCTTATGGCTTGGCATTCAAACTTCTCATTAATATATTTATTGGGATAACCTAATTTATGGAAGCATAGAGTAATAATATCATTTTTCCTCCACACAAAGATTTAGATTCATTGACCAAGAGTATCCTATTGTTCTGAACACGAACACTAGATTATGAAATGTTCCCAACCATAGTTCGTGATGACCCATTTGAATACTGTCGGCTGTGCAGTCATATTACCACTAGTAGAGAGTATATGACAACCTTGATATTTGTGTTGTTTCTCTTTTCTTCTTCCATATATTCAAGTATGCTAAGATATTCCTAGCTTCGTAGTCGAGACTCTTTCAAGAAAGCCTTCGTGGCTCAATCCTACTTGTGCACAACCTGTAAGTCACTGTTGGACACTGTCTGAGTATGAGTAAATAATGGGTTAAACCATATCATTACTCTATTTACCTTTGTGTAATTTTGGAATTCACACGACTCATGATCAAACAATGCGAAGTGAGCTTCCTTTCTTGGCTGTCTCACGAGAATTAGGTAACCTGTTTGCACATGCTAAAATCACTGCCTTATCCAGTGAACCTTAGGAGGAATACCTATCTCTTACACATTTTGTCAATGATGTTCATTCATTGGCAGGATCATCTAAGGGGTATCAAAAGTCAAGATTAATCATCTTCCGTAGTTGTTTGTTTGAAGATTACGAAAGGTGCCTAGTTATTCTATGCCTTTATGCATCTATAGATAGTGTATCTATATTGTAGCTTTGGTTCGAAACAGGAGATGTTTTGTTCAATGATTTCTTATGGTCTAATGTTAGAGTACTATCATAAGGTATATAAATTGACTATGCCACATTTTTATAACATAAGGAATGTTACTCTAAATGCGTTCGAGGGTCTCATTATTGTTTTAAAACATAGAGAGTTCAATATTAACCTTTAGTTATTTGGTTTATGATATATGCCATTAGTTGGGTGGAGAATAGGACTAAACAATGATTATCATTTTGAGACACTCGTGTGAATAATTACATAGAGTACATCAATGTGACATGATTCTTCAACTCCGCCTTGGATTTTGTTAATTCTATGTAGGAATTATATTATATTGAAATATTACTATATTGGCTTTCTATGTGGTGTTAATATTTCATATGAGTGTGACTTGAAAGGATATCACAAACTACCAAGTTGTACAAGATGAGTTTAATTCATTAGGTAAAGGGTGAAAGGATGTTTAAAACAAGTAAACTAATGGTGGAATTAAAGTAGGATGTGGATGGATTATTTAGTTAGAGTATACATTGATTTATTTAGAAGGCATTAAACCTTATGTCAGTATGAAAGCATCAATTGATGATTTGTATTAATTAATTAAGTGTGAAGGGATTCTTTACTTTTTGTAATATTGAGCAAATCGAATGGTTGACAACCTTTCTTGGAATGGAGACTATTTGTTTAGCTTGTCATCAGAAATTAGGAAATGTTAATTTGATATAATTTTATTGATGAACTCAAGATTTGATATATAAATCTCTTTATAAATGATAGTTTATCATCTAAAGATCTAGCTAGAGAATCCATTGCTATTATAAGATGATCGTTATCTAGTGATGCACCTTGCCGGAGCCATAACTTGTGAACCGTACGCTCGTTTGCCTTGAAATTTAATAGGTGGTTCCACATGCGTGTTTCGCATCAGGATGATCTCTGATTCTCTTGACCCTCCAAAAATCATGTTTTCGAGACCTAACTCCGACATCTAGTACCCCAAAATTAGCATTTAGAATAGGTTCCCCAGTTTTTTGGGTTTTTTTGGCTGTTAGAAGTTTATTATATTTTTTTATACCTTAAGTTGACACCTAATATTTTAAATTAAGGTTCATTATTGTAAGAGGGATGTGTGCACCAAATTTGGGTGCAATCCGACTCATTTCTATTTTTAGCAGTTTTTAGGAAAAAGATCTATTTTTAGTAGTTTTTAGAAAAAAGATATTTTTAGGGTTTCTTTAGGGTTTATTTGGTTTTTGGTTGCTATATGATGGATTGTAATATTTTGTAGAAGGGGTGTGAATTCAAGAATGAGAAGAATATCAATTGGTAGTTTTCTTCCATTATTGCATTTGTGTTATGTGATTGGAGTCCATTTTGTTGGTCTCTTGTAGCTGAGTTTACACCATCTAGAAACTATGATCTTGAGTAAAATGAGTTGTTGAGGATGGATTGGTGTCCAATCCTCGAGAAGGGGTATATGAAACTTTCGATGTTTGAATAAATCTCAAATGAATATTTCGGAATTTGAAATGATCTCTATGTATGTAAAAAGGGAATGAATTTATCTTGGTATATGGGTGATTGCATTATATGTGACATTCTTTAGCATTATATAATGCTTAGTTTGATATGCATGGTGTGCTTGTGATGCATTAGCATTTTATGCACTCGAGTTGTCCTGATCCTTTACCACTCATCTCTCACCCCATGAAGATATAAGGATTCTAGTGAAGATTCAAGAAGCCACAATAGAAGACTTGAATTATATTTGTTTATATCCATATGTAATGTATTTCTAAAAGGGCTGAAAAGATAAGCCAATGATGTAAAGTTAAATGTATTTATTCCTACTTTGTAAACTAAAAAGGAAGTTTTATTTATGTAAGTACTCCCATAAGATAGCAATGTTGGATAGCAGGGAAGCATTATTTATGATGTATTTTTATATTTTTAGTAGTATATGATGTAAGGTTTTGGAAGGAATATCAATTGAAAGCTTTATTGTATCAGTAATGCTCTCTATTTACTTATGTATTTACTTTCTTTAAGTTGTAAGAATGTATGCTTGAGAATTGAATATTTAGAATCTAGTAGGAGATGATTAATTCATGAATAATTCACATACAGAGGGTTCATCATGGTCTCAAAAATCACAAACTAAAACCACTACTAATAAACTTGTCAACACTTCAGAGATGAGTAATTCTTATAATAATGTTTAAAACATACAATCCCATGATACATACTAGTAACCATAGTTGCAATAGATGGATAATTCTCCTAAAATACTAACATCATTGGTAGTATGGATAAGGGGGAAGGGTAATCCTTGGGTGAGGTTCCCTATCCTATTTGGTTGATAAAACCTTAAGATGTCCCTTTTTATATAACAATAACTTAAGGGAACTTAAAGCCTTCATACGATATTATCCGTCTACCAGTATGGGATGGTGAGATGGTAAGGTGGAAATGGGTGTTCCTATTTGTATTTGGCTTTAAATAAACTATAGAAGTAGGTTCTTCTATAGGTTCAATATATTGCAAAATGGATTGCCTTATCTAATGGGAATTATGTCTTTATTCATTATTATAGTTGTGACTTATCAATGGGTGGTCAATGAGTTTATATAAAAAAAAAAAACAATAGTGGATAATTTTAGGATCGTTACAGTTGGTATCAGAGCTAAGACTTATGAATAACCATTGGTGTGATTATGTCATATGTGATGGCTTACCATGGATGTGGCTCTTCATATTCAAGGCATTCACCTGGTCAGGGTGGACCATTTGATGATTTCCTTCTTTTATGAGGATGAAATCGAACGCTTGGCCAGTGTACTCATACCAAGTAGGGTATGAGGGTTTCTTAGGAGATAATCATTTCTACTTGAAGAGACTCTAACCAAATATCTATAGCTCCTGAAGCTATTTTCCTTGAAAGTTATAATCCACATGGAATATGTCTATCCTAAGGCATGATTAGGTCTTTTTCCATATGAAGAAGAATATATATATATATATATATATATATATATATATATATATATATATATATATCAATGGATAAGGAGTAATAATTGAGGTTCATTATAGTTGGTATCAAAGCACTTATCCCAATTACTATGAGCACTTATCCCAATTTCCTTAAGGGATATTATATTCCTTCTAACTAGAACAACCCAACATTAGAAATTGTAATATTTATGATGAGATTATGTAATGAATGATGTTTTCATTACTTTTTGCTATGCAAATGGATGTTATATTGTTTATAAGGACATGGTATTGCTGATAGTTTGCATTTTTGCAGGTCCAGGTACTCTTGTGTATGGAAGCTAAAGCTTGCCACCAATATTGGGATGCTGGATGAAAGAAAATTTTTATTGTAAGACAAAAACATAAATGCTATCTTTTGCTATACAAATGTGTTTCTGTAAGGTAGATGTTCAAAAATAGAGGACTATATTTAACCCAAGGGGGGGTGTATGTCATGACCCATTACCCTCCTACCTTACTAAAAGAATATTAATTGATCTTGGGGATCAATTAATACCTAATAAAAGGGGCATGACCTTAAATAATCCTACAAAAATTCTAATAAAAGAATTTTATAAGGGATAAGAAATATTAATTATTTAAGGGCTATTTATAAAGTCTAGTAAAAGATACATTTAAGGAATTATATTTTACAAAATTATATCCATACAATAAATAAGGGGTAGATTTAATGGACCCTATATGGATAGGACCCAAAAAGGACTAAGGAATTTTTAAATAACCCATGAGTCATCCTATATTTTGGGAAGTACTCATGTGGCTACCCTATATTGGTGGGAATCTCCTAACTTATCAAGAATAGTTCTAACCATGTAACTATCCTATGCCTCAATAGTATGAGTTTTATCACTCACCTCATCCCTAGAGAACCCTTGAAGGACATGATGAAGTCATAATGGGGCCAATGCATCTTTTTTTAATATTACTATAATGTGGCCACTATTTGGCCCATGTGGGGAGAATTTCCCTATAAATAGAGGGCATTTTGGGAAGAAATGCCATCTAGGTTCTAGGAGTCCTAATGGTCTAGGGAGTATGCTCTTCACCCATGAGGTGAATCAAAAAATATAAGACTTGAAAGATTTTCTAGTTAGAGGGAGGATTAGTTAGGAAAAATCTGGATGATCTAGGGAGTATGCTATCCACCTTGGGTGGATCAAAAACCAGAATATTTGAAAGATTTCCTAATTTTAGTAAAAAGCAAGCTTGGAGGGTTAGAAGAAGTAAGAAAAGAAGGAAGGGAAAGAGGTTTTTCTCAAAAAGGCAAGTCATAGAGGGTAGCAAGAAGCCCAAAGGAGCACCTTGTAGGTTTTTGAGGTTAGAACTACTTCCCTATGTTATGTTACCTAACATATTTTTTTTATAGTGAAATTATCATGAAATAACACGATCCATCTACTACTGGATTGTTCTAGTTAGAAGGAATCTAAAATCCCTTACTATGAAGTGACTATAGGCCTTAAATAAAAGCATTATGTAAAATTTTAGATATCCATTTGAATAAAAATACCACTAAAGATAAATATGGGAAGGAGTCCATATAATATAGATTATCCACACTGCATACAGATTATCTAAAGCTTGAACTAAGGTATAGGCTAATTGGGACTTGTTAGTTCTTCCATGTAATACTATTCATAGAATAGAGTACTAGTATGAATGGATAGGAATAACTCCATATATCAGTGGGGTAATTGGGATAACTGCTCATAGTCATGTAGCATCCATGACCACCAGTAGATAATTTGTCTAAAATATCGATATAAGGGGGAACTACCTATATTGGAATCTTATTGACAATGCTCGAGCACGACAATAAAATATGATTCGACTGCATTGAGACTAGATGTTAGGTGGGAGGCTTGAGGTGACCTAGGCATCAGGAATAGAAGTCGATGCTATACCGTGGTGGTGTGTAACCCTTCTACCACATATTGTGTAGTACTCCTAAAAATTTGGCTTGCAAGCCAATAGGGTGGACAATTATGTACAACTTCGAACATAGGTTATGCCATAGTCATGAGATACCTCCCCAAAATCCAGTAACCTTATTCGACACTATCACCAATTAATTCCCATTCAATATATTCTTCAATCACCTCCATATCTCCTTCGAAGCCCCTGTGTGGATAATAAATTAGGGTTTTTAACCTAGGATTTAGTATCAATTCCTTATTGCTACATCGTGTCACCCAAGAAGAGCATCTGCAAGTGGGAGGTGCAGGAAAAAAATAGGACTCCAAACCAACTTTCCCAGAATTCTATGTAATGAAAGGTTTTCAAATCTAATCTTCTCCTCTGTAACAAGAGCTAGGGGTCTTTCCCTTATTTGTGTCATCATAACACTAGGTAATCACTCTAAACACACACTTATCCACCTTCAGAAGGTGAATACGTATAATAGAATGCCAAACCCTATGTCGTAGTACCATAGGAATGTATCAAAGTGACCCAAATACTTGTACCTATGAATCAAAGGTGGTATTCATCTATGTAAATGACTCAAGATACCTTGGTAGATGAACAAGACACAATACCAACCTTCTAGTGACCTTACGACTCATTTCCTAGACCATTCATGGCACCCTACTACACATAGTCACTCTCCTTTCGATAGCATGGGAAACAATCCTAGTCTCAAATTATGGTAATTTTAGAAGATATCCAAATAAGTTTGTGCACATGAAGACTATCACATTGAAACCATCCATCACTTGGAACTTTTCTCGAGCCTGTCACATGCCAATCATAGTGAAACCTATACCCATGGCATGGATGGGCATGGTTCTACATAGTGTATGTTAAAAGTTTAGAAGGCTTAGATTTAAGGAAGAGTAATCCAAGTCTAGAGTCCTTGTGTTAGCAATAATAAAAACTCAAAGAAAAGCTCATGTTCTTCTTAAACGATACTAGGGTAATCATCGAGCCATAGAGTGGAATAGATCTCCGCTATAACCTTTGGACTCTCTTGCATGTAGGATAGGGGATATTAATAAGGAGACTTCGGTATAATGACACACAAAAAAAAGGGGAAAAAATTATTTAAATAATGGTTAAAGATAACAAAAAGGAATTGATAATAATAGACCAATGAGTCTAAATTTATTGGAGAATATTACATTATTTGGTACATGCTAATATACCATGGTACCTTTATGGTAAAAATGCAAATATATAATATATTAGGGTTTGATTCTATAGTTTACAAGTGTGATTTATATTTCCCTTTTATGTAAGTGTCTATGTGCAGGATATGCACAAGTGTCATGTAATTAAGTGTGCAAGTGTGTAATGTGAGAAAGTGCACAAGTGTCATATAATTAGGTGTGCAATTACGTAATGTGAAGTGTCATGCATGAGGTGTGCATGTAGAAGTGTGTGTCATGTAGAAGTGTGAAAGTGTCATAGAGTTAAGTGTGCAAGTAAATAGAGAGTCAAGAGTCATGTATACAAGTGGCAAGATGAGAAGCCAAAGGACATGTGAGGTTTATCTTATGTAAAGAATAGAAAAGGTTGCAACTCATGGATAAGTGAGAAGTGCAAGATTCAAGTATTGAAGAGTCACATTTATAAGGTTATATTATGGAGATATAGCTCCATGAATGAATGGAAGAATATCTAGATAATGTATGAAATATTCAAGCATGAATATTGAAGCTTGTATGCATATTTTGAGCAATCCTAGTGTAAGTATTCTTCATGTTATTTTTTTAATTGGTTATACGATATTGAAAAGGTTTCCACTCATATCACATCATCATTACATCATGGTATTACAACAAATATTGGATATTATCCATGTATCACTTGGCAATATTTGAACTTGGGTCTCCTCTTTTAATGTTGAGGAATCTAACCAGTTGAGCTAATGCCACTTGATGTGTTCTTCATGTTATTACATGAATGATTTTGGCCATTTTATATTCATATTTGATATTTTTTGAATGTTATTATAATTTATATTGGCCAACTTATATATTGATTGCTCTTATATTTGAGTCTACTCAAGATCTAGAATATTGGGACCTAAGATAATCTAGATTAAAAGCCAACAATGGTATCAAAGCTACTTTGAGTAGACTCTATTGCTACCATCAAAGGAAGTATTCAATGTGATTTTATATTAAGATTCATGTGAAGAAAACATAGACTCAAATTTCTACAAATTAAAATTTGTAGATTGATGTATGAAAGGGAGCTATTTCAAAGCTTCCAATATTTGAAAAATCTTGACAAAATGTTTTTTAATATATGTTTGAGTCTATCCATTTGGTTCAGAAACTAGTGGAAACAAGGACTCAAATTAGAATTAAGGGCCAACTATGAAGAAATATGGATCTGAGGGAACATTCAAAGTCACCCTGATATTATTTGGATTCTAAAAACAAAAATAGAATCACATAAGAGATTATAGTGGTTCAAAACCACCATTGGAGGATAAAAAGTCCATAAAAATTGCATTGGACGAAGTGTCCAATAGCTTTCATATTATTGAAGGACATATAAAAAAGGTCCTTATATATTGCATTGGATGAAGTGTCCAACAACTATTAGATTATTGGAGGATGAAATAATCCTCATATATAAATAAAATTTTATGACTAGGCAGATGAAGAGATTAAATCATCAAAAGGTGTTGTATGCACCAAAGCATTGAGTAGAGAAATCAAAGCTAAAGCAACATCATAACATTGGGAAAGACCATCAATGCTAGAGTAACATCAAAGAATTGAGAAAAGCCACCAAATATAGAGTAGCATCACAATATTGAGTAGATCCATCAAAGCTAGAGTGGTACCAAAGTAGTAAATAGAGCCATAAAAGGTAGAGCAACACTAATTATTAAGCAATGCAGACATTACCAAAATGTGCTAAATATTAGGCTAAGATATCCAAATAAGACTAGGATAGTATTGAAGTTGAAACACTGATCCAAAATGAGCTAGTGTGGAGCAATTATCTTAGTGAAAGCTATAGTGAATTTCAATACATTTGAAAAGAGAACCATTAATATTCACCAGATATTTAACAAGTGTTTGAGAAGATAGGATGGTGCATTAGTGAATAGTTTTCCTTGATTAAATGACTTGGAGAATGTTACATTGGAGTGTTCTTATTTCTGATGTGACACATTCAATAGAGACCTAATTTGGTAGGAATAATTAAAGGTAAGGAATATTACCTAAATTTGAATTTGGTGCATGAATATAGTACTAAGGTTATATTTTATTAATTAATAACCTTAGGAAGGTGGAGTAAAAAGTAATTCTACCATGATGGATTTAATAATGATAGGTGGGAGTTAAAAGGACTTCAAGCTTAATATTTTGAAATTTAAAGATTATTGATATTTTATATTTGCAATTAAGTTTCCAATTTATTTCAAAAAAAATATTTTTGAAAAAATTAATATTTATTTGATTTTGGGGAGAAGGATTTCTACTCCAAAAAGGAAAATAAAAAAATTAAATATTTAGAAAATTTAAATTTTGAATATTTAAAAAATTTGAAATTTGAAGCCAAAGGACATGTGAGGCTTGTCTTATGTAAAGAATATGAAAGGTTGCAACTCTTGGATAAGTGAGGAGTGCAAGAGTCAAGTATTGAAGAGTAACCCTGATAAGGTTATAATATGGAGGTAAATATCCATGAATGAAATGGAATAATATCTAGATAATGTATGAAAAATTCAAGCATGAGTGAAGCTTGTATGCATATTTTAAGCAGTCCTATTGTAAGTGTTCTTCATGTTATTGCATGAATAATTTTGACCATTTTATATTCATATTTGATATTTTATTGAATGTTATTATAATTTATATTGACCAACTTATATATTGATTGATTTTATATTTGAGTCTACTCAAGATCTAAAATATTGGGACCTAAGATAATCTGGCTTAAAATCCAATAAAATTCACCTCCTATCAAGCCTACTAAACTTTAAAGGGAGTAAGCTCATTGGTTTAAACCAAATGAGCACTATGCATTTCATCGAGTTAATGGTCATCCCACTAGCAGATATATGGGATTTAAGAATATAGTCTAAGACCTCATTGATAATGACTGAATTATTGTTATTGGCTTTGTGTCTTAATATTTATCCAATCAAGATACTAGTATTTTTCAAAACCTACTACCGAGTCATACTAACTCAAATTAGTAAAGTGCAATAAATAATATTAGTTATCATAATGTACTTCCTCCTAAATAAGGAATGGTTAACTACATTGATCGCTCTTGCTACATCAATCATGTCTAATATGTCTACGTTATCACAAGAAAATAATAAAGGAATCTAACTCCAAAGAAATTCCTAATTAGTCAACCATCAAGACAATCCTTTGGTCATTCAATCCAAATAATTTTTTTAATTTGAAGTACCTCCATTGGTCAATCAATCACAATCTTGAATAAAAGTAAAAGGAATTTATAATTTACTTCAATAGCTTGAAAATACCCAAACTAAAATATTTATTTTTGAACTCCTTAAACCTTCTTCCACCTATCAAGATATCCTCATCAAAGTCTTTAGTGAATGAACATTTCCTTAAAATCTAAAACCCAATATTTTTGCTTTCATTATTAGATCAATTGGATGAACTATACCTCTATCTCTTTCTATGAGAATGATATTCCCCAATCCTCATTGTTAGGAGACCCATATTTTTAGATCATGGGCCAAATTAGTGACAAGTTTGTTAAGCAAATTTTATTTGCTATTGGCTTTAGATTAAATGTATGTAGCCTAAAGCCTATTATCCACTTTGGCTAGTCCAAGAATG
This sequence comes from Wollemia nobilis, assembly GCA_028583015.1. Taxonomy (NCBI): domain Eukaryota; kingdom Viridiplantae; phylum Streptophyta; class Pinopsida; order Araucariales; family Araucariaceae; genus Wollemia; species Wollemia nobilis. Next base: position 4,055,550 of record JAQPPZ010017010.1, on the reverse strand, counting down.
ATCTTGAGAAATCTCGATTACTCATTTTGACCTTTAACAATAGGAAATATGAGTCTTGCGGTATAATAGTCTTACCTCTCAAAGTTGGGCCCAAAAATCTCAACACATTATTCTATGTCATGCCTTGTAATCTATATTTAAATATTCTTTTGGGTAGGCCTTGGATTCATGAAATGCAGGTCATCCCATCCACTCTAAATTAGTGTCTCAAGTATGAATATAAATTTCAACCTACAACATTCTTACCGACCCTAATCCCTTCAAACATTACAAAGTGATTGAAGTTCAAAGTCAAAAATCCAACCTATGTGCTCATCTTACTAATATAAACACTCTAGATAGTTTTACTAATATAAACACTCTAAATAGTTTTGATCTATCAATCCCATGTATTTATCCTTTATCCTCCAAGTATTGAATTATTAATGCATTGAAATCATTCCACATAACTAAAAATATTAATAAATAAAAATGAATGGAAAATAATAATAAACCTATCACCACTGATAATAATCAAAACTCATACAATATCTAAACCTTCATGGAACTATCCAATCTTCCTATTTTTCCACAAACACTAGGATTACCTCTTAGTAGTAAAGGAAAAATAGTATAGATAAGGACTTTATCCTTTATTTGTGCTAGAATTATCCAATTGAGTGACAATATACCTCATGCTTCTTGCCAAATACATAATCTATCCCAAAATAAATACATGTGAATATGAGATATTTAGGTAAAGGCTTGAGTTTGCATAAATAAGGTATCAAAGATACCTTGTAAACTAAAGTTTTACTGAGGTGTTATGGAATAGGATATATTACTAGTCATAGCAAACCCTATCCTAGGTCTTCCACTAATGAGGAAGAAGTATTTAACCATGAAGATCATTAACAAGCCTCTCTAGATAACACCATCTTTTTGAATGGGTTAGATTGGACTAATGATGGTTAAAATTGTTTGCATCTCATTCATATAAATACTTATGACATCAATTTACTCAATATGTTAAGGTAAAATATTTAATCATAGGGAACCTTGCATTGATAACTGATGAACACTCTTATGATTTGAAGGACACAAAATGCAATATTTTCTTGAACACTTAATTAAGTTGTCAATATAATTTGGATTATAATCAATTTTATTTAAGGGGATATTTTTTCCAAATTTCTAGTATAGCAATATCACAAGAGTATGACAATGATCAACCTTCTATAGAATATGTAGACTTAAAAAGCCTAGGTGTCCTCCTAGGCCCTCCTCAATTACAAGACAAGTCTTGTATTATAATTAAAGAAACCATAAATATAAACATTAGGACACAAGATGATACTACTAATCCTTAATTCAAGAAAATATTTTACTAGAATAGAATATGAAGAATATACCAAACTACTAAAATAATTTATAAATGTTTTTGTTTTGTCATACAATGATATGCCTAGTCTACACCCATATTTACTAGTCCACCATTTAGTTGTCACTCTTGATGTAAAACATGTAAAGTAAAATTTATGGGAGATGCACCATAAGGTTTTTACAAACACTTATTTATGTTGGATTCATTAAAACTATAGTTTTAACATTGTTCTAATTTTCTAGAAAAATGGCAACATTATGATATGTATAAACTTTTGGGACATCAATAAGGGATATCCCAAAGATAAGCTTAATATCCCAATATTGACATGATTATTGATTTAATAGAAAAGTGTGAAATACTATCATTAATGGATGGTTTCATAGGATATAATAAAATCAAAATAGCTCTTGAGGACCAACACAAAAAATCTTTCACTACTCCATGGTGAACCTCTTGTTACTAGGTCATGCCCTTTAGTCTGAAAAATATAAGATGTGCTTATGAATGAGCAATAACATATATGTTTCATTATATAATGTATGAAATTAGGGAATATTATGTAGATATTCTTGGTCAGTTGCTCAAACATGAAGATTATATTTGATACTTTAGGTAAATTTTTTAAAGGATAAGGGAATATAAAGTATGGATGAAGCCTCAAAAGTGTAACTTTGGGATTATAGAAGGAAAGATATTAGGATTTATTATATCTTGAAGAGGCATAAAAGTAGACCATAAAAAAATATCATCCATCATCAATATTCCATCCCCTCAAATATTAACTGAACTTTGTAGCCTCCAAGATAAGATATAGACCATTAGAAGGTTCATTTCCTACATTACCAATAAATTTGAACCTCTCAACAAGCTATTAAGAAAGAATGTAGTATTAAAACAACATGATGGATGTCAATCCATATTTTATTTTGTAAAATCCTATCTCATGTCACCTCTAGTTCTTGCCCCATCTAATCCCCACAAACCCTTGTTATACATAGCTATAACTGACTATGACTTAGGATACATGCTAGATAAATAAAATAACAAACATAAAAGAAATGACTAGCTTCTACATTATCCAACTCTAGTTTACTATAAGGTTATATATATATTAGAGAAACTTTGCCTAGTCATAGTCTTTGCTTCTCAAAAATTAGTCATTATATACTCAGAGTAAACCCATTGAATTATCTCATGTTGAAATATTGTACCTTGAGAAGGACTTGAGTGGGTAATTATACTTAGCAAATTTCATTTAGAGTTTGCAGATCAAAAGTCCATTAAATACTAGATGATTGCTGACCAATTAGTAGATGTGCCCTTGGAAGCAATCCAACCTATAGTGGTGGTTTTTATTAATGAGTCCATTTTTCACATTAGCCTTGAATATGTGTAAAAATACTATTTTATTTGTATGTTGATGGATAAAGGTGCATCAAAGGTATAAGGAAAGGAAAATTTTAGTTACTCATCAATAATAATTATTCCTCTTATATTTTAAATTGATGTTCTATTGTACCAAAAATATAACAAACTATGAAGCCCTTATCCTAGGACTTTATGGTACTAGGACACTCAATGTAAATGCCCTTTCTATCTTCAAAGAATCTCAACTTATAGTCAACCAAGTAATGGTGTCTATTAAACCAAATATGACAAGTTGAATTTATATAAATATATTATCAATGAGTTGATGGCTACTTTTGATAAACTTACCATTGATGCTATCCCCAAGTCTAGTAACTATCATGCATATACAATGACTTTTTCTATGTCTCGTATTCTACTAGAACTTAAATATAATCAAGCTACAATTATCATTAATAAAATTAGATATCCCATAACTTTATAAACTAGTTAGACCAATTTAGAGGTATCCACTCTTGAAACTACCTCATCCTCTAGTCCATGGTATAAGGACATGATTACCTCAAAATTAGCACTTTACCTTAAGGATCAAATCTTAATGATTGTAATAACCTTAAAAATGGGCCTATAGATATGATATTATTAGAAATATCTTGTATCATCAAAACCTTAATGGTATCTTATGTTGTTAACTAAGTCCCAAAAATTAATCGAGGAATCCCATGATGGGTCTTGTAGTGGGCACTTTAATGGTGTTGCAATTACTAACAAATTTCTTTGGATTAGATATTATTAGTCTTCCATGAAGAAATAATTTTATAATAATTTTGAGAGGTATGATAATATCAAAATAATAATAAACTTATTTTTTGGAAATATTGAGTTGTTATTGGTTGTCATTGATGTCAAAGGTATTCATCAAAGGTTGAGCTTGGTAAGACAAGCAAATATTATTCTAAGGTTGGACAAGTTTTCAAGACAAGACATCTCTCAAAAGCAAGGAAAATGGTTTCAAGAAATAAATATTATAATATTTAATCACAAGATTAAATTATTATAATATAAAAGTAGTTTCATAAAATGGAAACAATTCTTTAAAGCATTGGCCTCCCATCGAAGACTTTGGAAATGGTTTTATAAAATTATATTTTGAATTTGAAGTTGATAGGGCACAAAAAAGGAAGTGAATGTTTATATGATCTCAAAGTCCCAAGTCTATAATGCATTGATGTCGTTAATATGGAAAGCAAACGTTATAAAATGGAGGTAAAATTATTTGTGAGAGTGCCTTCTTGATGAGTGATTGAATACATATGTCTACGAGAATTATTATCTCCAAAAGAAGACAATGTTGCCGAGTTGAAGTGAGTTGAACATCGTTCATTCTAGTTTGTGAGGGTAGAGAAAAGTAATTCAAGCACCGTTAATTCCAGTTCATGAGGGTAGAGTGAAGTAAGGAGAGCACTGTTCATTCCAGTTCATGAGGGCAGAGAGAAGTAATTTGAGCACCATTTGTTCTAGTTCATGAGGGCAAAAAGTGACATTTGTTCCATTTGTGAGGGCAGAGTGAAGCAAGGAGAGCACAAAAAATTTAAAGCAAGGGTAGATAGGACAACATATAAAATTCTAGACATAGGTAGAGGATTAAATAAGAGGTAGTGTATTAGACATTCTAGTTGGGCAGCTAGCCTAGGTGGCAGGTAGACTCTACACAGGATGCTGGAAGAAGAGAGGTTTCAGGTTCAAGTCACGACGACAATGTTTTTATGTTTGTTTGTGCAAAAGATAAAAGGACTAATATTTTTGAGCACCTTCACATCCAACGGGTGGGCCATACTAGCTAGCACTCTATCTCGCACTAGAGCGTGGGCTGCGTGAGGTTTTGTGTTCGAATATCTTTGGCGATATAAGTGGTAAGGGCATTAAATTTTGTTTTAATTTGAAATTAAAGATAGGGAGTCATAAGGTTTACCTTGAGGAATTAATGTGAGTTGACATTTCTGGAATTACAAAGGTTGCTTATAAGTTGATTTTAGAAATTATAAAGGTAAAAGTGAAAGTATTAAGGGATTATTGTTGTGTTTTCTAAAGAATCATTTAGTAAGCAATAAAATGAGTACTTAAAAGTGTTTTTGCACTTAGGGTTTTGTTGTTTATAAGGTACATTGTGGTATTGAAATCATTTGTGGCTTTTACAAGTAGGAGTTATAAAGTGTTTGTGTTTTAATTATTGTGGGTATTTTTGCATGGTGAAAGAAATTTTGAAGGGTTTTGTTCTTTGATTAAAAAGCCTTGTTTTGAGAAATTAAAAGGAGTAGTAAAGTAATATCTTTGTGCACATTTTTTAAGAGAAGTTTTTCATGTGGATTATTGAAAAAGTGTTATGCTAACTAACCCTTGAAAGCGGATTAAGAAATATAGAATAATTTGAGATAGGTTTTGAGGGCACATCTTCATCAAATCAAGTTAAGAGGTATGGTGAAATTCTTCCTTATTTAAGGTGTTTGGTTGAGAAAATATTTCTAAATCATAAGGTGGAGAAATAAGGATTATATATGTGCATTGTTGGAAATATTTGAGCTAGAGTTTGTGAACAATTTGTGCTTCATTATTGAATGATATTGGAAACACATGTGCTAGGGTTTGTAAACAAATTGTGCTTCATTTTTTGAATGAATTTGTGAAGCTTTTGGACATTGATTTATGTGATATTAAATGTAAATTGGAAAGTGTTAGAGACTAGTTTTGTGAAGAAAATTTGTGCATTATTGTGTTTGATTTTTGAGAGCAAATTTGCAAGGAACGAAGGGCAGTTTTGTGAATCAAATTTATGCACTAGATTTGATTGATATTGAGATAAATTTGCAAAGGTTATAGGGTAGTTTTGTGAAGCAATTTGTGCATTGGGCTTGAGTGATATTTGGAAAGAACATATTGTGAAATTGTATTGCATATCATTTTCTATGTGTTCTTGAACAAGAATTTTGGGTAGAATATGTCTGAAGTACTTTGATAAAAGCATGTGTTTATGAGCTATTTTGAGCATGTGTTATGAGCTATTTTGAGCATGTGTTATGAACTATTTTTAGCATGAGTGATGAGCAATATTGAGCAGATTTGAGAATAAGTTTGAGGTATATTTAAGCAAGTCTTTTTGAGAAGACTTGAAATAAGTTTGAGGCAGATTTAAGCAAGTATTGTGAGAAGACTTGAAGTAGGTTTGAGGTAGATTTGAGCAAGTCTTGTGAGAAGACTTGAAGTAGGTTTGAGGTAGATTTGAGCAAGTCTTTTGAGAAGACTCAAAGAAGGTTTGAGGTAGATTTGAGCAAGTATTTTGATAATACTTTAAGAATATTTGGAGCAGAGCTAAGACAGATTTGTGCATGTAATGCATACAGATTTGGAGCAAAATTAAGACTGATTTGTGTATGTAATATGTGCATATTTGAGATATATTTGTGCATATAATGTGTGTAGATGTGGAGCAGAGTTAAGACACATTTGTGCATGTAATGTGTTCATATTTAGGATAGATTTGAGAAATATTTGTGTATGTAATGTGTGCATATTTGGAACAGAGTTGAGATAGATTTGTGCATGTAATGTGTGCAGATTTGGGACATAATTGAGATAGATTTGTGCATGTAGTGTGTGTATATTTGGGGTAGAGTTGAGAGTAGATTTGTAAGAAAACATGAGTAAGCATCATGAGTAGGCTTGGATTAGAGAGGAGAGGTTTCTCCTATGGATGGATTTCCATGAACCAAAGTAGAGAGGAGAGGTGTATCCTATGGATAGAGTTCCATGAACCAGAGTAGAGAGGATAGGTGTCTCCTATGGATAGAATTCCATGAACCAGAGCAAAGGAGAGGTGTCTCTTGTGGATAGAGTTCCATAAACCAGAGTTGAGGGGATATAGTTCTCCTATTGATAGAGGTCCATAAACCAAAGTTGAGGGGATAGAGTTATCCTATGGATAGAGGTCCACGAACCATAGTTGAGGGTATAAATTTCTCTTATGGATAGAGATCAAGAAACTTGAGCATGGGGGATTTGTGTCTCCTTTGGATAAAGGTCCATAAACATTGTAATAGGTATTTGGTTCCCAAGATATTTTTTGAGAAAATTTAGAAGAAATATTTTCTTCGTGGACGTAGCCCACATTGGGTGAACCACGTTAAATATATGTCTCTTATGTATGTGATGATTTGTGAATTATTTACTACCTTGATATAATTGTTGTTATCATTTGGATTGAAAAGTTAAAGGTTTTATCTTATACTATTCACCCTCCTCTCATTATAAGCTTGTGTTCTTCATTATTCATACCCCTTCCCAATCCCTATACTCCATCACCTCACCTTAGTTCTTTTCCATTTGGAAACTAAACATTATTGGGAAAATTAATCCAACATATTTTGATTGACATAAATTCATTATCATTTATGCTAATACTCTACTAAATAGGTCATATTTATCATGCCTTTGATCGATTCAAATCTTCCAAGTAAACTCTTTTCAAGATCCTCAAGAAAAAAATCAATAAGATTGGAAAAATTTGATATATTCAATTATATCTAACTATTTGTGCATATCACACTGGAATTAGAACCCCCACTAATGAAACAACTTATACTATGGTCTATGATACTCATATCCTACATAAGTATCTTATAATAGAATTTAAAGAGACAAATAATTTCAAAATAATTCAAAATTAATACTTGAAAGTGCCTTTGTAAAAATATCCACAACCTATTTATTGGTGGGAATGTATTGGAGTTGAATCCCATGATTTTAAGTTTGGTCTTAAATTAAGTGACATTGAGCTTCAATGTGGTTTGTTATTTCATGAAATACTAGATTTTTGACCAATTTTAAAGTACTTGGTTGTCATATTTCAATAGTGTCAGATGATGTTTTTGTACTCCCATATCTGATAGAATGCAATGTAACCATATTACCTCATACATAGCTCCTCATTTAGAGTGATGTTTTACCTCTATGGATGATAATGCTAGTGCTTATTGTTTATTTATGTGGCATGAGATAGTCCAAATCCTATATGAAACATATATCTAGACATTGATTTTTTTCATCCAAATATCTAACATAATCAAAGTTTGTGTATCCTTGTAAGAAAAATTTATCATTTTTTTTATATTCTAGGATATTTTCTATCATATTATGAATATAATATAGTATCCTCTGCTTATTTCAAATAACTTAATTTATGATCTTGCATAAATTTTGAAAGATAACTTATAGTAAAATTGATGTCAAGCTTGGTGTTTGTCATGTATATGAGACATCCAATAAGTTGATGATAAGGAGTGCTAGATATCTAAGAGGACTTATCATATTGGGAAAAATGTAACCCTTTCTCCATTGGTGTTGCCTTAGATTTATAGTCTATCATTAGTTATATTTCTAATAGTGTCTTAGCATATTTTTTCTATGATATCACAATATGATTTTTTCTCTACTAAACCTCCAAGCCAAGATAATAGTGTAGAAGTTCCAGATCTATCATATCAAAATATTTTTTTAAAATCATTCTTTACAACATCCACCAATTCATCTGTACTGCTTGTAATGAACATATTATCAATATATAACACAAGCATCATTGTCTTAGTTATAACTTTATTGATATAGAGATTTGCATCTGATGAACTTCTAGTAAATCCATGTTGTAATAGGTGTTCATCAATTTTGATGAACCAAGATCTAGGAGCCTATTCTAACCCATAAAAGGATTTGATAACTCTATGTACCTTATGTTATTTCCCATTGACAAAAAAAACTTTAGGTTGAGTCATATACACCTCTTCTTAGATGTCATCATTAAGGAAGGCACTTTTAACAAAAATTTGGGGAAAATTTCAACTAAACTATGTTGCCATTGCAAAAAGAAAATAGATGGTTGTCATATTTGCTATGGGTGCAAATATTTTTCATAGTCAATTCCTTCCTTTTGTGCATAGACCTTTACAATTAGCCATACCTTGTATTTATCAAGTGATCCATCTTGTATATAGCCTATTTTCGTCTTTCCTTTAAGCAGATCGGTGAACTCCCATGTTTTGCTTTTCATAAAAGAGTTATACTCTACTTCCATGGTTGCTTTCTACTTGGGTGAGCTAAGTGCATCCTTCATTGATGTTTTTTATAAATTCTCTATTATTGAAGACATCAATCCTAGATTTACTTTTTGTTATGCCATACAATTTTTTTAGCAACATGTACATATTTACTGGCTAGATTCCAACTTAGATATCTACCTTGAAATTCATCATACTAAACAACTTGATCCGATGCCATCTAATAAAGTTTCTTTTATTGATTATATAAAATTTTTAATTTATTTTAAAAAATCATCATTAGGAATTTTTGAGCATATTTTTACTATTTGAGGATATAAATTTTATTTACATGGATTTTACATACTATTTATTACTAAATTTTAATTTAACATACCTATAAGTTTCATAAATAGAGACATATTATTCTATTAATAAATTAAATTTTTTTAGTAGTTAAAAAGAGTACAATATAAGGAGCAAGTGCAAGTTGAGCCTCACCATTTCTTATTTTAAAAATCAAGTATGTGTTGCAAATGCATGCAACAAAAAATTTCAAGCAAAGAGAAAGCATCACTTTTTCTTGTTCTAGATATTTGGGGAAGTTAAAAAAATAAATGATTCTTATAGGGAAAATCTAGGTACCATAAGCTGTAAACTTACTAGAGCAATAAGGACTTTGGACTCTCTTTGAGAGGTCTAAAGTTAAAACCCCACTTAGTATGAGGGGGCTGAGAACCCTCATAAAAACTTATGTAAACTCATTGAAATATCTAGGTACCATGAAAAAAAGATAATTTATGAAAGTCCTAACTAGAAATAAGAATGGATAACTAAAAATATGGATGCACAATTTGGGGATAAGAGAAATATTGAATCTATGGAAAACTCTATCCAAGTAGTTTATGTTCTTGTGAACATCTAAAATTGGTCCTTTCAATATTCGGATATCCTTATCATTGATTTTCTTATAGATAAACCAAAATACATCAAATCAAATGAATATCAGTATTAAACTCATTGAACATTCAAATATTAAATTAAGTTTTATCAATGATATTAAAAGAACCTTAGTCAAAATAAATTTGATCAAAACTAACATTTTCTTCAATAACTAATATTAGCATTGAATTGGATAATGCTAATGTTAAAAAATTAAAAAATCCTCAATTAGAGCTATGCTAGCTCACTAATGTGTCATTTAGAACTACTTCTACACTAGCACCATGATGCTTTTATTATAGTAATACTTTTATCCAAAAAATAATATAACCAAAAAATACATAATAAACTATTATTTATTACCTATAGCAATATTAGCAAACTTAGTCTTCCCCATCCATAGCTCTTAAAATGAGATAACTCTCAAAATTTTAAATATCACAAAAATCTAGTAAACTTGTTGATTTTCTTACATTAAATTAATCTTCCTCCAAGGCAAGAACCAAAGATAGAAACAAATCAATTGAACTTGTCTCTTTGGTCAAACTTGGAAATATAAATTAGAGGTTGGCAATTCACATTGGCAACTCAATTATAAAAATGAATTTTATTATAAAAATCCTCCTTATGGAAAAAAAAGAATTTATAACATCATTGAATCTTTAGAAATATCTAATATCTCCCCCAAATAATACTCATAATAGTTAAAAATATTAATAATTTATTATATAATTGTATACAACTTTTCATCCTTCTATATTTTACCATTTTGTGATAAAAGGTAAAAGATAAAATAGTTTCTAACATCTCCAATGCCACAGGCCTAATGAGATGACCTTCATGGAGGATTTTATATACCCAATATATGGTTATCCTACCATATTACAATTACCAAAGTATGGTTTACAACTCTACCCACAATAGGATTCAAACATTGGACCCTTATTTAGAGTTCCAAAGTCTCCATCATTAGATAATCACAAGCTTTTAAGATTGAAGAGTTTTAGAAAGTAAAGGAGAAAAAGGACACAAAAGGAAATCCAAGGATTTTTTTTACAAACTACTTTGTGAGTGCATAAGACTTCTCTTTTATTTTTCTTTACTTTGATATTTAGTATTACTCTATTACATTCATAGCATAATCTATTTTTATTTAGCTATCTTATATGATTGTTTTTTATTTCAATTATCTCTTGAAGGGTTATAGGATTTAGCATAAAGATTCTTAATCTAGAGGTTGTAGGTTCCTTTGGATTTATATTTTGGATATGATAAATTATAGGGTTCAAATATAAATCCCTCTTCTTTGGTCTTGATTGTAATAGATATTAAGTGACACTAATAAATTTTAAAATTTAATGCTTCAATAATTTCCATTATGAAATGATAGATTTTTAAATATATTGGATGCCCATTTTTGGTATAACAAACTTCTAATTTATCCTCCAAATTCCCTTGAATTTTAGTGCATGCATATTACTTGTGATGGGTGGTTATACCACTCTCATTGTCACTTGGGCTATGATGTATTTATTCTTAACATACCCCCTCTAATTACATAGTCTAAGCTCTAGTTGTGTCTTTATCTCTTGGCTATCACTTTGGATCATGGCTCTTGCTCTAGTTTTTGGCTTCTAACACTAGATATTTGGCTTATAACTTGATAAAATATTCTAGGGTGATGTTGGAGTTTGAGAGAGAAATCCTCCCCCCCTCAATATAGAATTTATACTATGATACTTAGGAGTGTCGGGTTCCACTAATTATGCACTCAAAAAATATACTTATTGCAAACACTTATTCAATTTTTAATATTTATAAATTAAATGCATGAAATATATGCCTCCTCCACTATATTAATGTGAAGTATGTGCTACCATACATCATATTTTGACTTTTTAATTGATTGATCTTCAATTTTTATTGTGTGTTGCCATATATTTTGTGTTGACTTGTCTCCATTTTATGTTTTGATCATAATTTCATGTAGTGAGATCAATTACTTTCTACTTCTTCTTGGTCCTAATAGTGTTCACTTGAAGATGTTGTTTATGGAAAGTTATGTATTCATACTTTCTTTGATGTGCTATCAAAGGTTGAATCTTAAGTGCCTAATGCATTGATTCCTCATTCTCTTTGCTATATTTTGCTTCAAATTATTCTATGGATGGAGAAGAATCACATTCAAAATGTATATCTTCAATCTTGGGTGTTTGAATCTACTTTATTTGAAGGTGTAAAATTTGATCATTTTTCTTGTTCTCCTATTGCTTCTCCTGTAGATTGGAGCAATCAACTAGGATCTTAGTGTCCCTAGTTACATTATATTATAGAAATATTTTTCTTTTATAACTTGGATGAAATTAATTATCTGAATGGATCATATATTTGGTGGATTTAGAGTCATACCAAACATTATTATGCTGAACTTGTGCAATAAATACATGTCATTCTTCTTCTTTGTGATATTTTTTTTCTTATTCTTTAATTTGGTTCTCTTCTACTACATTATTTTGTTGCACCCTTTTTAAAATTTAATTTCTATTATCTAATGATGACTTGTCTTGTTTTTGGTTCATCTCTCATGAAGGAGACCAAATTTTGAATGAATTATGCTAACATTCCTTTATTGTATAACCACTTCTACCATAAACTGTATACATCTTTTGTGTGTGAAAACAATTTCTTTGCTACTAATATCATTGAGAATTATTTCTCTATGGTTGATATCCTTGAGAATAATTTCTCTACTATACCTCTTTTGAATGTTTTCTTCCCTTTTAATTTGTAAGAAGTATTTATTCGTCTTCTTATGTTGTATGCAATACCTCTACTTTTTGAAGTAGATTTACCAAATTTTCAAAGGTTTATGTTTGCTCAATGATATTTAATGTTGTTATAAAAATATTATATTAAGAAGGGAGAGATCTTAAGATAATTGGAACTAGTATTTTGTGAGATGCATTTTTTCCCAATGCTTGTTGTGATGCTCATAATGCAATAATTCTCCTCATTTCTCTACTCTTCATCTTAAAGCAACAAAGTTGGCTCTACAAAAATAGGATTTGGTTTTGATTCTTTCCTTCAAAAACTATTTGAGTTTCTCCCATGCATATTTAGCTATGGTTGAATTCTAAATATATGGTTGTACTTATATACTACTCTAAACATGATGATCAACCATTCCTTTCTATCTACCTTGTAAAATTTTGTCTAATATTCACCTTCTATAGTAGGATAGGTAATGGTTCCATCTACAACTTTTCATACTTTTTCAAAATTGAGTTGTGTTCCTAGTTTAATCTTCTAGGAAGCATAACTATTCCCCCTCAATAGTTGGGAATCATGCAATAGAAAATTCAATGAACCACTAGCCATAGTAAATCTTCACAAAAGTGGAAAATATCGATTCCAAAAACTTAGCCTCAAAAAGAGATTTTTAACAAGTACATATATGCTTATACTCATGATTTAATTGATGCCTTGAAATACAAGAAAAATAGTGTCTCATCAAGAGGATTTTATTTCTCCTACTTGAATCTTTCATAGAACATTCTTTGGAATATTCCTTATATTTTAAAATATTATAAGTGCATTTACTTTTTACTTGCAATAGAATAAAGGAGAGAAAGTTATTTAATACCTTTTATTTGATTTGCCATTAAGAAAGTGGGACAACTCAATTCTTCAAACTTTGTTTTTTTCAAGTGTCACTTTATACTTTTTTGTGCAATATCTTTATCTTTCAATGAAAAATATTTTAGCATTCCTTTTTCTAATTCTTCACAAAAACTTTTGAACAATTTTTTTTAGAAATCACCTAGACTTTTTGATATTAGTAAGCTTGATTACATTACAAAGGTATGAGTGAATTTTTTCATGTACAAGACTCTTTCCATACCTAGATGTTGCTCATATTCTCCATTTCTTCTAAAGTGTCACTCATGTTCTATTCAAAGTGTTTCTTCTACAACTTTTTAGACATCACTCATATTATAGTGAGAATTCAACTCTTCTAAATTTAAAGTATAATGCATTCAAATATTACACTTGAGAGCGTAGAAATCTATTATGTATGACAATCTATCATAGAGTAAGGTACTTTCCACATAGGACCTCTATTTTGTTGCAATATTACTCATCATTTAAATTTGTAAATGTTTTTTGTAATATTATTTTTAATGTGAGGTCTTGTTGAGATCTAAACTATCTTCTAACTAGATATTTTTTGTTCCTTGTGCTTGTAGGAGTATGGGCTCCTTTACATTCAACTTGGAATACCCTTTTTAACATCTTACTTGAGACATATTTCTCTTAAGCTCTTGCTTATTGTATTTAAAGCCCTAGATGAAGTATATTTTTGTAAACTATTGGGGCATGACTTGCTCAACCATTTATTTCTATCTACCTTGTCAAATTTTATCTAAGATTCACCTTCTATAATAGGACATGTAATGGTTCCATCTATAACTTTCCTTGCTTCTTCAAACTTGAGTTATATTCCTAGTTTGGTCTTCCAGGAAGCATAATTATTTCTCCTCAATAGTTAGGAATTGGGCAATAGAAAATTCGATGAACCACTAGCCATAGTAAATCTTCATAAAAGTGGAAAATATCGATTCCACAAAATCAGCCTCAAAAGAGCTTTTTGACAAGTACATATATGCTTATACTCATGATTTAATTGATGCCTTGAACTGCAAGAAAAAATAGTGTCTCATAAAGAGGAGTTTCTTTATCCTACTTGAATATTTCATAGAACATTATTTGGAATATTCCTTATATTTTAAAATATTATATGTGCATTTCCTTTTTAATTGCAATAGAATAAAGGATATAAAATATTTTTTTACCTTTTATTTGCTTTCCCACTAAGAAAGTGGGACAAATGAATTCTTGGAACTTTGCTTTTCCCAAGTGTCACTTTATGCTTTTTTGAGCAATATCTTTATCTTTCAATAAAAAATATTTTATCTTTCCTTTTTCTAATACTTCATAAAAAACTTTTGAACAATTTTATTTTGAAATCACTTGTACTTTTTGAGATCAATGAGCTTGATTACATTGCAAAGGTATGAGTGAATTTGGTCACATACAAGACTCTTTCCATAGCTATATGTCATTCATATTTTCTATTTCTTTTGTAGTATCACTCATGTTCTTTTTAGAGTGTTTCTTCTAGACTTTCTAGACATCAATCATATTCTTGTGAGAACTTTTCAATTCTTATAAATTTTAAGTATAATGTATTCAAATGTTTCCTTTGAGAGCGTAGACATCTATTCTGTATGATAATATATCATATAATAAGTTGATTTCCATGTAAGGTGTCTATTTTGTTGTAATATTTCTCATTGTTTGAATTTATAAATGCTTTTTGTAATCTTCTTCTTTTTAATGGGAGGTCTTACTAAGATCTAAAATTTATTCTAACTAGATGTTGGTTGTTCCTTGTGCTTCTAGGAGTATGGGATCCTTTACATTCATCTTGGAATTCCCTTTTTAACATCTTACTTAAGAAATATTTCTCTTAAGATCTTGCTTATTCTATTTAAATATCTAGATGAGGTATATTTTTACAAACTATTGGGACATGACTTGCTCAACCATTTCTTTCTATTTGCCTTGTCAAAATTTGTCTCATATTCACCTTCTATAGTAGGACAAGTAATGGTTCCATCTACAACTTTCCATACTTCTTGTGTTCCTAGTTTGGCCTTCTAGGAAGCATAATTATTCCCTCTCAATAGTTGGAAATTAGGTAATAGAAACTTCAATTAACCACTAGCCATAGTAAATCTTCACAAAAGTGGAAACTTTTGATTCCACAAAATCAACCTCAAAAATATATGTTTAACAAGTACATATATGCTTATACTCATGATTTAATTGATGCCTTGAACTCTAAGAAAAATAGTGTATCATCAAAAGGATTTTCTTTCTCCTACTTGAATCTTTCATAGAATATTCTTTGGAATATTAATTATATTTTAAAATATTATATGTGCAATTTCTTTTTACTTGCAATAGAATATAGGAGAGAAAGTGATTTAATACCTTTTATTTATTTTCCCACCAAAAAATGGGACAACTCAATTCTCAAACTTTGCTTTTTCCAAGTGTCACTTTATACTTTTTTTGGGCAATATCTCTATATTTCAATGAAAAATATTTTAGCTCTCCTTTTTCTAATGCTTTTGAACAATTTTTTTTATATATCACTTGGAATTTTTGAGATCAGTGAGTGTAACAAACCTCATTTTCCAACCATCTCGAGAGAGAATTTTATTATTATTATTCATAAGTAAAGTCTATATTCAAGGATTACACAAGAACATACTCAATGTAAGTTGTAAGGCTGCATTTCAATAATATGGAGTTTCTATTATTTATAGTGATTTTTTACCCTCATCTCCACAATGGGGTAGCTAAGGTGGTAATCATTTTATAATGATAAACTCATATAGACCATCTATTGTCTAACACCTATCTTACTTGCATAAGATTATCCTACCCTCTGATATAGGAGATAAGATATAAACTAGATCTTCCAAATATTACCTTATTAGAGCCCCACTTGAGTTCCTCACCCAAGTGTAACTTATGCAAACATTCTAGGTATTACATTTTTCTAATTACCTCATATATAAACTCTATCATTCATTCCTTGAACATCTCTCTCAAATACATATATAGGGTATTTATTTAAGTCTATCTACTTAAATAATTTAACATCTATCTCTTCATCAAGAAGTCACTTAAATAATATGCAATCCCTATTTCCATTATTGATTCATAAAATATGATGATTTATACAACATCATAAATCAGAGTGCAAAGCTACATCATATATATTTTGAGCATAACTAGAATTTCCATTACTTACATACTTCATAAAGAGTAAAGCAATACATCCATTCTAGATTATAAAATAATACTCATGCTAGAAGTATCTTTTACAATAAACTTCCCATCATGAAAGCCTTAATACAACATAAGTCAAAGGGATCAATATCTGAATTGTATAAGTCTTCACTGGTCCATCTTGCCTCTCCATTTCTCGATTGATGGTGGTAAGGGATTAGGACAACTCATGATATTCATGTAGTTTTCCCTTAAATACACTTTGCTATATAGTCTATCATAAAGCAATCCATGCAATTTCACATTTGAATGCAACCATGCAACATACATTCACCAAAATGTAACCATGCATTATACATTCATTTCAATAAAGGAAGGAAACCCCATAATTTTTCAATAAATAATTCCACATTCATTCTTTTATCACATACCCTTTTTCCACAAAAATATATTCCTTTGTTAGATCAAATTTCAATTACAAACACTTATAGTCCAAGTAAGAGAGAACCGCATAAATTCCCAAAAATAATAGGTTGTTCATAACTTAGAATATGCAATTGCAATTAATTTTCCAAGATTCCTTAATTCAAGCAATAACTTCTAGTCTCCATAAATTCCCCCAAAGAATAGATTCCCCACCCTTTCTTTCTTGTTCATAACTAGAAGGTACTTTTATAAAGCAAAATTCCTTTAATTTCCATTCACACATAAATAACATTTAAACAAATGAATCAAACATTTGATCTTTCCCTTAAATTATGATCTATAAGCCATCCAATTTTTCCACAAAATTATTTGTAAATATAACATTCAATTTTTCCACAAAATATTCCATTAACTAGCATTCAATTTTCCACAAAATATTCCTTCAACTAGCATTCAATTTTTCCACAAAATACACAATTTCTCCACAAAATGGCACTATAGTTCCCCTATAATTTCTCCACAAAATTGTACTATAGTTTCCTATAATTTCTTGACAAAATTACACTTTAGTTACCTATAATTTTCAAAAAAATTGTACTATAGTTCATCTACAATTTCTCCATAAAATTGTACTATAGTTCCCTACAATTTTTCCATAAAATTTTACTATAGTTCCTTACAATTTTTCCATAAAATTGTACTATAGTTCATCTACAATTTCTCCATAAAATTGTACTATAGTTCCCTAAAATTTCTCCATAAAATTGTACTATAGTTCATCTACAATTTCTCCACAAAATTGTACTATATTTCCCTACAATTTCTCCACAAAATTGTACTATAGTTCATCTATAATTTTTCCATAAAATTGTTCTATAATGCTATCAATTTTTTCCTCATAATTTAACTTCAAGGATGCATTCAAAAATACTATTTATCTGGGAGGTCTTAGAGAGCTCAAATATCCTCTAAGGCAAAAGATAATTTTGGCAAATTAAAAAGTGGTTTAAGTTTTTTTTTTCCAAAATAAGGGTTTAATTAGAAGGTCAAACTATTCAATTGGTTTCCAACCAATAAACCTCCTTATCTTTAAGCCACAATACTCAAAATTCCACTAGCAAGTTAAACCATAGCGTCTAGCAATCGATGCTCTAGTCTCTGTGAATAGCCTCTAGCCTCCTTGGCTAGCCTAACCACCATCTCATGGTTTTGTTAGTAGGGAAGGTTCCCCTATTTAGACTCCATGAATGCTCCCATCAACAGCATGTGGGATAAATCCCACAGGTAAATTTAAAAGGTTTTGAATTATATTACCCCAATCAATCAGGCATAATAAACCACTAAAGACCAACAAACCAACCAAGAAAAAAATGCCATATGTCAGATACAAGTGAGTCAACTAGTGTATCAACAATCAACCAAGGCTACCACATATCCAAAGAACCCTCAACTAGCATGAAGTGGCAGCGTTCAGTGGCCACCTTGATACCTGAGTGGTGGTCACTCCTTAAGGGGAGATATTCTCCTCTTAAATCACACTTAACCTCTCGCATGAGCAATGTGGGATAATTTATCACACATTATAAACAAAAAGTGGTTCAACTTTCATGCCAAGTAGACAAACACACAAGTTTCAAACAAGGTGGTGACAACGGAGCAAAGATAGGTGTTAAACAACCAGCAACCACGTGTACCTCTAATTGGAACTTAGTCGACCACCAAGTAGTTTGGTCTCATGACCATCACTTTGTGGTCAAAATGTTTAGGGTCCCATAATCCATTTAAAATTTTTAGCATTGAGAGCATATCCCATATGGATTATTGCTCGAGGAAGACCATAAAGATCTTATGCCTAAGCACATAAGATATAATCCAGATCATGAGCACTACTCAGGTGGTAATGTAGAGAGGTCCAAGGACCTCTTCCAATCTATCCCAAGCATCTATACCAAACCAAGACACTTCATACATTATAGATTCAATGGTTTAAAATATTGGTAAAATTATTTCTAACATCAGTTCAATGCAACATAGAGGAGATGACTATTAGAGTAATTGTAATAGGGTAATTATAGCATAATAAAATTTCTAAGGTACAAATGGATTACAAAATATAAGCCTCCATTGAAACCCTATTCAAAACTTGCTAGAGTGATAGCAAACGTTGATAGTGAGGTCTTGTTGCTTAGGATGGAGGAATTCAATCTTGATTTTATGCTTGCTCACAGGGACAAAAAATAGTATACCTATTAAATCATGCACATCCAATTTTTTTGAATCACATACCTAATTAAGCTTCTACATAAAATGTTATACAATAATTCATGACATAGTCAGAGAGTAGGGCTCACCATTCTGACCCACTAAATAAATCATAATTTATGAATCATGCAATATAAACTAGTGATAGCAAAGCCCTTGGCTTCAAATACCAAGGAGGGTGGCTTTTAAAACAATAAATTCACATTCTTCCTTATTGCAAACAATCTATAATCCTAAAGCAAGAATAAATCAGGTGTCTTAACAAGTATTAAAAACAATTTCTTTATTTTATTCTATGCAAAGAATTTACAAGTAAAAAATGGAGAGGAGTTTCCCAACCTAAGATCCGGTAAGGTATGGGTCCTTAACTATTTATTTCACTTCCTAATTGCCTCCTTGTGCTTCTATCCTAATTCTTCCTAGGCCTCAACTAAGCCTTCCTTCCCGAATTTAAAGGAAAGTCCTCCTTTATGAGCCATCAAGTGGCTCTATAATTTACTATTATAAGTATGCTTATTTTAGTCCTTCCCTTCTTCTTTGTCCATTTGGAGGGTGTCCAAATCCATTAGCCATTCCCAAATTTTGCCCCTTTGCTAAATTTAAAAGGACTACTATTGAAATAGTAATTTTCCTTAATTTAATCAATATTAAATTCCCATTAGCAAAGATGCAAATCCTCCTCTTTTCATTTGGAGGAAGGATCAATTTGGTAAACTATTGATATAGAGGATCAATTTGGTAAACAATTATCTACCATTGAATTAAAAATAGAGATTTAATATAGGGTCTTTTTCATAGCACAATCAACTTATGACAATCAACTAAACCCTCTTATTAATGCTAAACATCATTAATAAGTTAAGCCAATTATTCTATCATAATTGCTTTATTTAATACCAAAACTAATATTTATTATTAGCCTAAAATTAAAGCAAATCAAGTATTAATTGATCCTCTATATCAATTAATACCTTTTGAAAGTCCAATTTAGGTCTTATAAAAGTCCAATCTAGGCGGGTTGTGACATACTACCCCCCTTGGCCTAAACACAATCCATTGTGTTTCTCATAATAGAAAGTATAAAGCAATTATATATTTCCATAAGCATTGTAAATTAGAAAACAAGCAATATACTTTAAAAAATCAGTAATCACAGGTATCAAAAGCATTCTCAATGTTTTACACCATTATTTTATCCTTAAGTGGTTGACTTCTTTTAAGATAGACTCAACTACCACTGACCAATTCTAAGGAGACTAGTACTAGACATCATGGTCCAATGGTTCAAACATGAGCATAAGTAAAATGTAATACAACTACATGAGGGTAATATTCCATGTTATCTTGATCTATCTTCATCATCATTTTCCATTCTTCTAGTATCCCATTCCTGGTGGGTGATCATATTCTTCCACCCACGAGAATACCTGAACCTGTAATTCAAAAAAAAAATAGTAGTACCATGTCCTCACTGCAATAAAATATCCATATTGCATAAAAATTAAGTATAGAAACATTCATAAATACATAAATCTCATCATATAGTCAAAGCATTGAAACATCTATCAATGCATAGTCAAACTATAGTAGAGTCCTACAATAATAGAATTACAAATTGTTTTCATAGAGATGATATGAAATCATATTTCCATAATAATTTAGACACAACAAGTCTAAATACAACTAGGTTTATCAAAATATCTCACAAAGGAGTCCTAGCCTAGGATTTGATGACCCTTATCATGAGTTAACCTCATAGAAAATAGGTGTCATCAAAGACAAAAATATAATTTCATAAATATTACTTTAGGATACCCATATATCCTGAAATTATCTTTGGCAAACATATTTTCCACCACTAGTGCATCATCCTTGATGTCCCCTAGTATACATCCTTAGTCAACTTATTGACTAATTCTAGATTTACGTTAGGTTCATACCTCAAGAGACATAGATTCCAAGTGTAGTCCTCAAAAGAGTCTAAGGTACACTGCTTAAGATCCACAAAATATGGAGGGTTCACTTAGCTCTTCCACTTGATTCACCAATGGTTCCAATAGTGGGAGGAATATTAATAGTACCACATGCATTATGTTATGGTATAAACCATTATTTAAATAGTGCACAAAATGCTATTAAACTCAACCACTACCTAGTTGTAAGGTGGCATATTTCTCCTGTTAGCTTTTGATACAATATTCACAAGATGTGGAATAATATTAATGAAAGTAAATATGCAATAATACTGAGATATGCAATAAAAATAAATGATATATAAATTAATACAATGTACCTATGGAGGAAATGAGAACTCCATCAATATAGCTACTGGACTACATTGCATCCATCACCAATGGATGGTGATTCATATAAAACTGAACTAACTACTAAAAACCCTAAGCTATTGTGTCAGAAACACTCCTCTCTCTTGTCTATGCTAACAATGAGTCCATCCTTATATAGGTAAAATAAGATACTTGGCCAACACTCTATCTAGCTGTACAAGTGATACATTACACATTTACACTTGCACATGGACACTTGTGCATTTGTTACATCGCATGAAGTAACTAGATAACTTCCCCCTAAAGTAATCTAATGTCCTAAGTATGTACCTTTGAAGATACATTTACATAACCCAAATGATGGAATATAAACTATTGCTAACACCCCCATGTATTATATTATTTGGGTATTGAAGAATTTTAGCCTTCAATATGGATCTTCATCTTCTTCTTGAGCTTTGTATTCTTTCTTTGCATTCTGTGTTTACGTTCAGTACACAATCTATATCTTCATTTGATGCAAAATGATATGGATATGAGCCTTCTTATTTCAATTGACTTTGCTTTGTATTCCTCCTTTATCTATTGTTTCCTCTTCCACTATGTTTTCTTCTTCCTCTTTTGCTTTACCTTTAATTCTGATTTCTTTGTTCTCATGTAAGGTTGAGTTGTTCCATAGTTCTCATTAGGGTGGTTCTTCTTTTCTGTCTTTAACCTATACAGAAGTTCCTAAACAATCACTTAAGGCATCATGATAATAATTTGAGTTAGTAGAATATGAAGTGTTGATGCTGCATGAGAATTGAAAAAGTTTTTCTAGATATGATTCATCAAGTTCTGACTTTTTTTTGAGTAATTCTATCAATATTTTT
Organism: Wollemia nobilis; assembly: GCA_028583015.1. Classification (NCBI taxonomy): domain Eukaryota; kingdom Viridiplantae; phylum Streptophyta; class Pinopsida; order Araucariales; family Araucariaceae; genus Wollemia; species Wollemia nobilis. The sequence goes on along the minus strand of JAQPPZ010017010.1, from coordinate 4,033,082 downwards.
TGCTCTTCATTTTTTGCCTTGTAGTGTTTATATGTGAGCAGTGCCATATATAATATGCTTGCAAAGTCTAATGGAAGTAAAATGTCATATTTTACATTGGCAATTGTTTTGTAGAGTTGAGTTTTAAGATAGCATTCAAAAGTATCAAAATTCCCATCTAAAGCTTCACTATGGATTATTTTTGAAGCTAGGTCTAAAATTCCTTCTAATTTCATGAGAAGATTCATGATTCCAAGTTTTATGGCATCTATTTTTTGCTTTCTAAAGCACTTTTCAATAGAAGTAGACATTTTTAGTCTTAGAATATGTGCTCCTTAATTGAAGTATATAAGCTTGATTTGATGAAACCTTTAGATTTGTAGGCTTCCTTATGTCTCCCTAGTAGTGAGAGTATGAACACCTAATTATAGGGTTTTGAAGAAAGCTTATACCTTCCCAACTTGATTACCTCTGATCAAGTTTTGTGAAATGCAAAATAACTCCTTAATGTTTTTGGAGTATGATATAGTACTTTTTTTAAAGATAAAGTTCAATTTTATGATTGATTTTGTACAATCAAAAATCAATTTATATAACACCTTATTTCTCCTAATTGAACTAAGCACTTTTCCAAAATTTTAAGAGGTTTTAATGTTGGAATCCTTTTGTATTTCTTTGAGAAATTTAAAGACAAGTAAAAATATAATTTCCAACTTTAATAAATATTTAATAACCTCTTTTATGACCCTAAGGTTTCAATTCCTAATTTCCAAAAAACCTAGTTTGATGTTGTAACCCTTATCACTCCAAAGTTTGGAAAATTAGAGAATTAATAATATTTGTAAAATATCAAAGAAATTAATCCAAGTTGAATTCCTTATTTCTCCTAGGTTGATATGAAAATATTAATTTAATTTGGTAAGTTGTCCCCTATAGTTTTACTTTCACTAAACTAAATTTCATTCCTTAGTTTATAACCCTTATATATCCAAAGTTGAAAGCAATAATAAGATGGGATTTTACCCTTAACTTTTTGATGCTATAATCCCCACTCTTTAGTGATCCCTTTGAATTAATATAATAGTTATGATGTGGCACCCTTGGATGTTGGAATCAATGGAGGTAGATGTCTTCAATGTTGTAACGTATACGATGCTGAATATAGAGTATTTGACCTATGAGTAGCCTAGAGTCTTAAATGCCCCTTATTCCATGCTATGTTGACTAGATTTTTGATTACATTTTTGCTTACTCTCTGCCTCATGTAAAATTTAGACTTCAGGTAATTTTATTGGAGGAGTAAACTCTACTTTGTGACACATGTCACATCCGTTACGTATGGGCGCCCTTCTACATAACTCCTTGTTGTTGGTCGCTATGTAACACTCACTCCTTTGTGTGGGACTTATGGATAACAAGTGTCACCACTCTGTTCATCCATTGAGAATCATAGCTTCTAGTAGCACTTGAGAGATGAGGCACGTTGATAGTAAAAGCTTCTAGTAATGCGTTGAGAGTCAAATATTTTTGGTAACGCATGAGAATTGAAACGTAGTTCAAATGAGTTTGAGAGGCAACGTTCTTGTAACACTTGCTCTTGAAGGATAGATGCCAAGTAGCATTCACTATTTCTACATGTATACTATAATGTATTCCAAGGATATTATAAATTCTTAGGTTCTTTAGTTTACCATTCCTTTTGCTTCGCTACATTTCTTGAGTAGCAAGCAACCTTGTTTTCTATAGGTTGATCTATGAGGCACCGAGTAGTAAGTTTGATGCTACCTTTGGTGGATGATCTTCACCAAGATAGTTGCTTATTTTAATCTAATTATTCCAACATTTGAAACCTATACATCCTTGTAGAGTAGATATTTTCCGTTTCTCCTTGGTAGAGATAGATACCTTTTAGATTTTTTCCATGTTGTTGTTCGCCTTATGTTGGTAGGAGTAGATGTATTTTTTTTCTCCGTAGTGCATGTGCTATTTGTTCTTTTTTCTATCTGTATCACATGGCTGTATAGCTATCCATATCACATGGCTATTTGGATGTCCATCTCACATTGTTGTTTGTTAGTGAATGTACAATCCTTTATGTAGCTTTGGCAATGGCCTCTTGTGGGCTTTGTTTTGTAGGTTCATCTGTCCAAGGTGTGCTCTTTGAGTGGGTGTTATTTCTTGGGAAAAATGAAGTGCTTACATTGGCTGCTGTCCTATTGAGACACTCCCAAATATGCTTCTTGGACTTGTAAAAAAATGAGATTTAAATGGTGCAATATAATGTACTATAGATTGTACATTAGCCTCTCTTTTTTTGCACTCATATTTTAGATATATATTTCTAGTTTCATGGCAATTTTTTGTTCCTACAATGCAAGGGTTTTAAGGTTATATTTTATGAGTAGACACCTTCTCTTTTTTATTGGATAATTTATATTAAATTCAAGCTTTTATACAACAGTAGATAGAAGCTTTTAATTTATGTATTTTTTCTGCATTTTTCTTTCATGCATTCGCTCTTGTAATGCTTTGGATATGAGACTCACCAAGTCTCAATGAAGCTTCTATTTCTATTTTAGGTTCTTATCCAAGTTTTTGAGGACTCTAACCTTTTTTGGTTGGCTTCTTTTAGCCACCACAAGTTGCATATTTTAGTGCTTCAATAGTGTCTTTAGACACTTGATACCGATCAAATTTTGTGCCCTTTAAGAATACAAAATCTAATTTTATTTTGAGAGTAGTATACTTGTGCATAATAAATTTAATATATTATTTTGCAATGCACTAAAAATTTCACCTTATCATTCCAATTTAAATATCAAGATAATGCACTTTAATTAATATACTGTAACTATTCAAGAATAACCTAAAATGAATCTTTATAATTTATTCTGCAAATTCACTACAACTAATATTGTAGGACTTAAGTCTTCTTTTCTTTTTTCTAAGTAGATGATAGGTAGTTGATATATATAAATCTAATAAACTCATAAATAATGTGCAAATGAACCTTAAAATGAACCTATTTCTATTTGCACTTTTCAAGACTATAATCTACTTTTGTTTATTCAACTTTTAATCCATATAAGGTGCTCAAATGAATCTTAATTAATGACTTAGTTAGCACTAGTAGTTGCATACCTTTTTAATATTCTATAGCTCCTTCTTACACTTTTGTAGAGGATGTAGATCTTGGTTCCTAAGATCACCAAGTTGCTGCTCTAAGTAGGGTTTTGCAGCTCTTTGTAGGCTATTCTTGAACAATATCTTATTAGCCAAATGATGGTATCAAAATTTTTTTACGAGCCTCAGATTTGGTGGCTTGTTCTCCTCTTGTTATCTTCTCCTTCTACTATAGATTTGGATAAGTCTATATCTCTGAAGTGGTTTCTTCTTTCTGTGAGAGGTAATCTTCAAATCTCCTAGATTTGATGATCTTCTTCTGTTTTCAAGTCTTCTTATCAAATTATGACTTCAAGCAGGATCTTCCTCTCAAGATTCTGAATATCTTGAGGTCTTTCACTAGATTATTCTTCTCCAATTTGGCACTCCTTGCCAAATTCTCCTTCTCTTGGGATTGTTGTCATACGGTGACAATTATCCCAAGTTATTCACTATCAGGGGCTTTAGCTTGGTAGTGGATTTCTCCAGTGAGATCTCCTTTGATGATTTATTTAGTAAGGCTTTCCTAGCCTTCTTATGGATTCTTGATGAGACATTTTTAGGGTCTTTGATCTTGTAGCTTCTGATGGTATTTACTTGAGATCTCTTCAAAATTTTGATTTTGGAAGTGTTGGTGATGTAATTTTTTCTTCGATCTTTGATTCTACTGCTTCTAGATTCGAGCAAGACTCTCCTAGTCCTTCTTCCAAATCTGTAAGTCCTTTAATGAGATCTTCTCCTGATATCCTTAGGTGTTGAATTGATTCTAAAAAAATACACCCTTCCTAGCTGCTTTGTAGGAAGTTTCTCAACTCACTAAATCTTCTTTCCCTGCAATAAATATGTTAATACTAAAATCTTAATCTACTTTTGAATCAAATATTCCTTTTAAATTCCTTTTCAGGATCAAGGCTTATGTGGCATTTTCAATATCAAGGCTTCTATGGCCTTTTTTAGTATTAAGGCTCTTGTGTCCTTTTTCAATATTAAGGCTCTTATGGCCTTTTTTAGTATTAAGGCTCTTATGGTATTTTTCAATATCAAGGCATCTATGGCATTTTCAATATCAAGACTTTTGTGGCTTCTACTTTAAGTCTTTTATGGCCTTTTTATATCAAGCTTCTATGGCCTTTTTGTATTAGGCTTCTATGGCATGTTTGTATCAGGCTTCCATGGCCTATTATTAAAAGCTACTATGACATTTTTAATATATAATGGATATCTTCAATCTCCTAGCTTCACCACACCTTTTTGTTCAGAAGGCTTCATCTGCAATGTTCTTCTCCTGCACAAGAAACCAATATTTTCACTATGAGGGCACACCGACCTTCAAGCAATGAATTTGGAGTCTCCTAGATTTCTATCACAGGAGTACCAATCCTCTGAGAATTAGTAATATACAACAAAATAAACTTTAGTAAATAGTTAGCAAATTCCAGATATCCTAGAACTTCACTAGATGCTTTATCAATCTAGTGGATTGAATGTTGAGTCTTGGTCTTCACATGTTTTCCTGTAACTCTATGTAAAGACTCAAGTCAAATGCAATCTCAGTATTTTTTGGGACTGAGATATCCTTTAGTCCTAACTTGTGACACTCCCTAACTGTATCACCTAGATTCTTCTAATAATTTTTGATAGTGATTGGTCCAATGACATGTCAGGTTGAAAAAACACTCAGGCTCAATAATAATGATGATTTTCTTGTATACCTGCATAGACTTGATATACCGTAGCTTTGATACCATTGTTAGCTTTTGATACAATATCCCAAGTATATTATAATCATGAGATGTAGAATAATATTAATAAAAGTAAATCTGTAATAAGACTGAGATATGCAATAAACATAAATCATATATAAATGAATACAATGTAGCCATGGAGGAAATGAGCACTTCATCAATATAGCTACTAGACTACATTGCATCCATCACCAATGGATGGTGATTCATACATAACTAAAATAACTACTAAAAACCCTAAGTTATTATGTCATCGAAACGCCTCTCTCTCTTGTCTATGCTAACAATGAGGCCATCCTTATATAGATAAAATAGAATACTTGACCAACACTCTATCTAGTTGTACAAGTGAAACCCTACACATTTACAACTTACACATGGACACTTGTGCATTTATTACATTGCATGAAGTAACTAGATAACTTCCCCCTAAAGTAATATAATTTTCTAAGTATGTAAATTTGAAGATACATTTACATAACCCAAATTATGGAATATAAAATACTTCTAACAACTTTATTCTATAGATAGTGTTTTTTTATGGCATATTAAACATGGTAAAGGTTCTATTCGCTTCTATATTTATATGTGATGGGGCATGTTTAAGGTTCGTGTTGGCTATATCTCTATATTATTTCACTATGGCTGAGATGTTCAACTTATTTCCTTGGCCAAAGGTCAGGTTTGTATTGTAACACGATCCAATAAAAGAAAACATTCTTTTATTATTTTATCTACCCATAGAATCAAGGGTCACACTTACACCACATAAGGTATAATGACCCCACCCGTTGTTAGCTGTAACAAACCACTGTTGTTACTTAACCTCATTGATAGACTATTTTTATTAAAACATTAACACATGTTAATTTCATTAGATAGAGTTCACATAGATGTATCCCTCTTTAATTTCTCATCACAAGGCATACCACAATTGAGAACTAGTCACTGTAGACAACACTCAAGTGGTCAAGATTAGCTAGATCCTTTAATAACTTATATAAGTGTCTTGTATCCTAGTTACCTACACCTCCATGATGAGATATCTAGTACTTAGTGCTTAATTACTAAACTAGCTAATTAAGTTATTTATCACTTTTGGTAAATAACTTGGCCACTTGATCCTCTTGTTCAAGGTGCCAACATGAAACTTGCAAATATACTCCATACCTTTATGGTAGAATATCAAGTCCAAGATTTACCACTTAGGACCTTCCAAAAGCTAACCCACTTTTGGGAACCCTCTAGGTTATACAAGCCAAAGTATTCAAATGCAAGGTGACTTGAGTGTTGTCTACTGCAACTACCCTCAAGTAATGGAATCATAATTAATTCTGGATTAAACTAATGCATTAAGAGTCTCTAATATCAATAATAACTTCTACAAGATCTACCCTCGATTTCTATTCTTAAATAAGAACCTTCAAGAATCATTCCTAACTTATAAATAAGGGAATCACATAACCATTGAGAAGTCTATCTGCTTCTTAAATAATTGAACAACACATGTAACACTATCAATTAATCATTTAAGTAAACACAAGCCAAAATCTATCTAAAGCAACATAAATATATTTTCAAAAACCATTACATGGCTACACATTTAAGAATATCTCAAGGTTAACATTTAATAATTCCAAAACCTTACATAAAAGGTAATCAAGTTCTACTTGTTTAAGAACAATAACAATTACATAATTACAATGGATCTAAAATTTACAATAAGCTTCCCGTTAAATTGAAGCTTTATTACATAGATCTACAAAAATTTCATAAGCCTTTCAAAGAACATTTGTATGAAGTAAAAGTCTTCTAGTTCCTCCTTTCTAGTCTCTTCTTGTACGATGGTGGTGGTTTTAATTGATCAAGACTACTCTTGTATTCATGAATATGCAACTAACATATGCTAAACAATACACTAATTTGTAACATATACTCAAACCATAAAATATATCCACAAGCATTTAATCCAACTTCCATATCATCAAAAAAAAATCCCAACATTTCCAAAAGAATGTATTCCCCATGCATTCTTCCCAAAATAATCATTTATTATAAAAGTATAACCCTTCCATTTTATCAACTATTTTTGCAAAACAACCTTAGGAAAGAACCACAAATAATTCACAAGCAACATACTTTTAAAACATTAAACAAAGGCATAAAATATTTCACAAAGCAACTAATTTTCTTAACAACAATATTTCTCATAGAAAATTCAAGAAGGAATCACATAATTCCTTTAAGAATGGATCTTCCATCCATTACTTCCAAAAAATAATGCCAATTTAATGATCATAAAGGTGCATAGAAATATCACATATTTTCCAATCAATTCATATAGTAATAATCTCCATTTATTCTAATTCATTGAGTGCATCTATTACTTAACCAGGAATAGATTCACTATCTATTCTCTCCCATAAAAAAGATCAATACTCAACTTAGAATACATGGATTTGAGAGGATCCCAAAACAATCTCAACACAATAAGCACCTCCTAGAAACCCCATCTAGGTAACGATCATATTGAGTTGTACAATTCCTAACTTTGGATGGTATGAATTAGAGTTAAAGCCAGTGGCTATCCAAAGTTACTTTCAATTAAAGTTGGAGAACCTAGTTGGCTGAAAAGTAATACAATGGCTCTAATACCAATCATAATTTCATAACAAGTTTATTAATAAATCAATTATGAGATCTCCCTAAATTTGCATCCATCAATTATGAACAAACCAAAGTATTTAGCATTCATTTTCTCCACAAAACATAGCTATAAGCAAAGTTACAAGGTACTCAATCCCCTATGTTTTTATCATTCAATATTTCCACAAAAATAATAGGTTTTAAAAGATTAAAACATTTCCTTACTCAAAACATTATTTTCTAAGAGGATAAAAGCCATATTTTAAAGGAACATCATTTAAAAGGTAAAAAAAACATCTTCTTTTAAAAGAACACTATTTTTAGAAGATAAAAATCTTATACTTTTAAAAGAATATTGTAGACACCAAAACAACACCAATCCGATTATGTGACTGCAAACACTGATTGCTTTGACAAACACAGCCCCCAGGGCAGCCCTCAAAGGTCAAACAGTGGTCCTAACCACTTCCATAGCAATTTTGCAAGGCAGGAGTCATCAACTAACTATTCTGGGGCATGAATGGCATGTAGACCCAACGAGGTGGGACCAAGTGTTGGATCCATGGCTCCAAATTCAAGATGAGCATCGTCCACCTCGATCTCCCATCATGACAGCAGTTCCGAGGGAAGACCCTGCCCTCCTTTTCACAAAATTCGCACCTAAGAAAGATCCATTTGTGCCCGTACCTCTAGAGCCAGATCCGGAGTGCAAAGACCATCAAGCTGGGGGTACCTCTATCCCCTAAAGAACCATAATTCAAACCCAAAATGCTCCAAGGATTATCGCAATCTCTTGGTCACCCATAATGCTCCAAGGATTATCGCAATCTCTTGGTCAATCCAAAAAGCTCCAAGTATTATCACAATCTCTTGGTCACCCAAAAAGCTCCAAGGATTATCGCAATCTCTTGGTCAATCCAAAAATCTCCAAGGATTATCACAATCTCTTGGTCACCCAAAAATCTCCAAGGATTATCGCAATCTCTTGGTCGACCCAAAAATATCCAAGGATTATAGTAATCTCTTGGTCACCCAAAAAGCTCCAAGGATGATCGCAATCTCTTGGTCACCCAAAAATCTCCAAGGATTATCACAATCCCTTGGTCAATACAAAAAGCTCCAAGGATTATCGCAATCTCTTGCTCACCTGAAAAGCTCCAAGGATTATCGCAATCTCTTGGTCAATACAAAAAGCTCCAAGGATTATTGCAATCACTTGGTCAAACCCAAAAAGCTCCTACTATTATCGCAATCGCTTGGTCAAAAAAAATCAAGAAATTCAAAAAAACAAAACAACAAAAATTTGCATCTCAATTCTAAGCATACTCAAATTCATCAAAAAAATCATATTCTCGCACCTCATATTCACCTTCACCAAAAACAATCCATCAAAATTACAAAAATACATAGCTGCATTAAGCATTGCATCCATACATTGCATATTTGTAGTCATACAGGTCAAAGGCACCATAAGCTGTAATAGCTCTAATAGTCCACCTTGTTTCGCATTGTCTCATGTTACAAAAACAACAAAAACACCAAGCATAACTTTTACCACACTACAGTCAGTGGTTTGGGAATGTACCAAGAGTTTTCGTGATTCAGTCATCATTTTCCTCTTTAGCCATGTAGTGTATAAAGTCGAACAGATTTTACGAAGGTAGAGTCATACTTGAAATACACCTTGTTACGTAACATCCCAACACAAATCAAAACACTAAAATTCCCAAATTGTGTGAACGAAAGACGAAACCTGTAAAATAATCTAGGTCACCACAAGCGAAACGGTTATCTTGCTCATCCCCTTGTGCGAGCGACCCCTAGAATGTTGAGAGTTGGCAAAAGGACAAGCATCCTCCCTACCCAATTCCCTAAGAATCCCTAAAGTTCTCAATAGTTGCAAAACACAAAAAGTTGCAAAATGTCAAAACTCTAAATTTGACAAACTACAGTGCAAACATCAAAAGGCACAAACAACAGTGATTTTCGTCACTCCATATCCCCAATCCCTTGCTCAAAAGAAAAAAAAATCAAAATAAACAGTGATCTCATCACTACAATGAGCAAGTATCCCAATACAATTGAAGAAAAGAAGGGAGTTGACCTTGAATCCCTGGAACTCTAAGCATTCTATAGGTCATAAGGCAAGCTTCAGTACCAATTTGGTTGATAGCAAATGGGTAACAGAAGTAAACCTCCCGCATGACAATATATCTGTCACATTAACTTGCGTACAGATCAATGTTTGCATGTGGATGAGCTAGCTTATGGCATCCTGGATTACACCGCAGATTAATCTTAGTATGTACAACAGAGGAATTCGTGGAGCTAATTAGGTGATCCTCGCATCGAGGTTCGGTTGAAAGCCCATCTGCACTGGCGGTATCCTAACAAATACCACATAAATGAACTCAATCGCACACACAGGGATGTGAAATAACTAGGTCAAAAACAAGTCTGATTCATACCTTGTTCAAAAGTCTTGTAAGATAAAGTACAGTCGTGGCTAGTGAGTCAAAACCGTCTGAGTCTCAGGAAACCCTAGCTACATTTCTAAACCAACTGTGCTACTTTTCATCCTTACAATACCATCAAAAAAAATACAAAAAAAAAAAAAAAAAGAGAAAACATACAAAGTCATGCATTACAGCAATCGCCTAAAAACAAAATAACAGAGCTCTAAACAGTCTATGGTGCCATAGCCAAACATCACAAATCCCATTCATCCATTTCATATCTGCATATCACATATAAATATAAAAAAAAAAACATTTGCATTCATTATAGCATATGCATCCATCAAAATAAATCAACATGCATACATCCATATTCATCAACCATCATGCACAAGATCAAAGAAAATCAAACAACAAAAACAACAAATAAAAGCAACACAAAAACAAACAACAATAACATTGCCAGACACAAGTGCTCTTGCACTTAACCTCTTGGCATAGCAAAATTGATGTCGGGGTTTACATTGTCACTATCCTACTCCCGAAGAAGGCTACCATAGCCGGACCGCTCCACGGGAGGACGGATTGCCGACAATTTAATCACCAAATGGTGTCACAAAAAAAAAAAAAAAAACAAAAACAAGAAAAAATGCAACAAAAACAAACAGCAATAACATTGCCGGACAAAAGTGCTCTCGCACTTAACCTCTTGGCAAATAAAATCGATGTCGAGGTCCAAATTATCGCTCTCCTACTTCCCCAAGAAGGCTACAATAGCCGGACCACTCCACGGGAAGTTAGGTTTTTGATGATTTCACCCCATTCAGGCATCACCAAAAGGGTTAACACCCACCAAAAATAGGTCCAAATGTTGGAAAAATTGCACACGCTTAACGGTAAACCCTCTAAAGGCACCCTTGCACAAGTCATCTTGGGTCAAGCGACTCGTCGCTTCTCTCATGAAGGTCATTCCCTCATCGATTCATCGCTTGAGGGGGTAGTCACACTTAGTCACCAACCAAAAAACACATACCCAATTAAGGAAAAGGACATGCATTCAAAGAATCATTGACAAAGACAATCACGCTCCTGCTTGGGGCAATAAACAAGCAACAATCAAATCAATCAAACACTTGGCATTTCGTGAATCATGAATACAAGGTTCCCCTGAGGTAAAAACGCCCTTCGCCTATTCATGACTGATCAATGTCTAAGTTCAAGTCACACCTCACCAAAACAGGTTAACACTTGAAATCAAATTCATTAGCTCGTCAGAAGCAAGGATTCAAGAATGCATGCCCTTTCCATACTTGGGGCATCAAAAGTTGGTTAGGTTACCAAGAAACCCTAATCATTAGTGCTTTTGTTATCTATTTTTGCTCAGCAACTGCGTCACCCGCAGCGCTTCCCAAAAAGGGGCATCTGTAGACACCAAAACAACACCAATCCGATTATGTGACTGCAAACACTGATCGCTTTGACAAACACAGCCCCCAAGGCAGCCCTCAGAGGTCAAACAGTGGTCCTAACCACTTCCATAGCAATTTTGTAAGGTCAGGAAGCAATTTGGTACATTTAGACACTTTTCCCAGTACTCGTCTCACCCAGGGACGATTACTAACTTGCAATCGTCCCACCCAGGGATGATTGTTTTAATCGTCCCACCCAGGGACGATTACCAAGTTTAATAGGAAAAATGACAAACAACGCCAAGTGGCAGCCCAGAACAGTCAGTTGATGACTCCTGCCTTGCAAAATTGCTATGGAAGTGGTTAGGACCACTGTTTGACCTCTGAGGGCTGCCCTGGGGGCTGTGTTTGTCAAAGCGATCAGTGTTTGCAATCACATAATCGGATTGGTTCTGTTTTGGTGTCTACAAATATCATTTTTAAAATATAAAACCCTCTTATTTTAAAAAATGATAATTTTAAAAAGGGTTTTTTCTCAAATATTGACCACTAAACTCATTTGGTTACCTAGGTCAACATAGTCAACAATACAACTTGGTTAGTAGAGTCAACATAGTCAATAGGGTTCAACGAATACAAATACGGTCAAAAAGGGTCCATGGAAGCTTATCCAAGTAGGTCAGTGATGGTCCATGGGAATTACCAGGTGCCTAGGCTCTTGGTTACTAAGCCATAGCCACCTGGGATCCTTTAAAGAGTCACACACCTCTCCCACAACCAATATGGGATAAATCCCACTTAACCTTTAAAAAGGTTTTACCTTCTAAGCGAGTCAGATTGGAACTAACAATCAATAGATAATCATGCACTACCACACATCAATAAAAAAATAACTAAGGTGGTCAACAAGTCAACATCAAATTAGAAGGTAATATAGGGGTCCACATGTCCAACGAAGTGCACCTCCAACTGAAGCTAGGTGGTTCCGCGAGGAGCCACCTTTGATCACTACTTGTCATTAAATATCAAAGGGATATATTTTATTTTTAAGGCATAGAATACCAACCACACATTATATGTGGGATAAAGAGGAGGAAGGACCAAGTTGGCCTTCCCTCATTTTGGGCTCGTTCGAGTGCTGATGTCACATCCGATATGTCGAGCTCATTGATGACATCCTAAAAAGAGGATTCTAAGGTTCTTAACCTTAGAATTTTAATAAAAATTAAAACATGCTCACCTTTGAAACACAACCCTGTTTGACAACAAAATATATATGATGTAACACAATGGTGGAGTATTCTTGGTGGGGAGGTATCTTTCGATGGTAAGAATAATCCCTAGGATGAGCTTGATCTTAAGTACCAAATCGAACAATCTTCCAAGTACCCGAACTACCCTCGTACGGACTATCAATCTCTTGTACGACCTTCCACACATACACTGTATGATTTGAGATCGTACAGTGGTCAATATGGTATGATCTTGCACTCAAAAAAATTGACGGATGCTATTTTGGAGGCTACTGTACACAGTTTTGTAATCGTTCAAGCCGATTACCAAAATTGCCAAATCAGGCAATTTTCTATAAATTACCTATTTTACCAAATCGAGTAAGGATTCTATGTACGATTTGTACGATGTATGATCTGTATGATCCAAAGGTACAACAAGATAGCATTTGCAATGCTCTTCTACTCCAATATCTCTTTGGAAGGTTTTGTAAGTTTTTAATAGTCCAAATAAGATGATTCCACACATAAGCAAAGCATCCAATCCGGGATTATAAGTGATTCCATTCAAGAAATTACGCCCAAAAATCATACAGTATGATTCAATACATCCTTGAAAATGTCCTCATGCTACTATATCATTCTCCATGATTCCCACCAATAGCAATCTACTCACAACCTGCAGTGAAGCCTAAAACTAACATATGACAGTAAGGAAGAAACTCAATCACACAATAATTATCCATAATACATCAACCATACACAGGATCGTACACTGTCATCCACAATGTCTGTTCTTTATTATTAATGGTGATCAACTTAGTACAATGTGGAAAATATATCCATACTATAGCAATAACTCATAAATATGGCTAACTCTCTATCCTAGCAACTATGAACCAGTAAACTAGTAGCCAGACTCATAAATTTGAAAATGGGGCCTTATATAACATTGCCCAAGCCATTACAAAGTGATTCCTGAGACAATCCATTATTCACAACTGCCCAATTACAACTGAATACATTATTTTGGCCTTTTCCTAAGTTTACACCTTATATTAGCAAATCTATATGATATTTCATCCCGAAATTATATTTCCTTTGCATCTCATTACATTTCGGTGCACCCTGTATGATTTGCCACTACTCTGTGTGATTTTCCACTTCAATTGTACGATATTATGTACGATTTGCTCCCTACTATATAGTTTCATAAAATTGGAGCAAATCATCTTCAAAATAGTCAAAACTTTAGCAAATCACTTCTTCTTTATCTGGGACGTGGATTTGCTGCCTACATCTGCCCTCCCCTTTATTTTAGTTGGCATCCTCAAAGACTCCTTTCACTTCTTCTATAATATTTCTAGTTGATCTACCTCAGCCTCCAAGTCCTTGAATTAGGTCTTGTACATTTCTCTCTCATTTTTTAGCTTGGCTGCATAGCTCCCCATCTTGATGGCTTTGGCTCCATGAAGGTTAGCCTTTTCCTTGATGGATTTCACAAAGTCCATAATCTATTTATCTCGATCGAAGGCACTCTTTGACAACTTATCTTTCCAATGAGCCTCTGCTCTAGTAGCTGCTTTAAGTTCTTCGTTATTCTCATAAATCATTTTCAAGTGATGCTTGATGTCAGCTTCAAGAGCTCGTATCTGGTCTTCCTTGGTCCTTATTTGAGCCTGCTTTTCCAATACCATTTCAATGAGTTTCTTGTCGTCCATCATCAATTCCTCTATCTGCTTGGTCTACATAGCTATTTGCTTATCTTTCTTGGCCAACTGAGCTAAAATTTGCTCATCCTTTGCTTTGAGTTGTACCTCCAATTCCTTGATCCTATCTTCTATCGTCTAAGCGATCTGTCGCTTCTATTTCTCAAGTGTTGTAATCTTGGATTCAGACTTTGTTCTGAAACCAGACAAATCCTCCTCCAACTTCCTTATCTTTTCTTCTATTGCTACCCTACTTTTCTGTAGTTCTTCCTCCATTACGACCAATTCCTTTTGAGTGGTTGTAGTCTCCTCTACTTGCGCCTCCTTGAGTCAATGGATTTATGTCAACCCAATGCTCAACCACTCTATCTAATGAGTCAAGAAGTTCAACTTCCATAGGGTAACGGATACACCTATGGCCACCCATCTATACTCCACATCTACCATATTGGTTGGGCAGGTTGGATGACTCACTCTATCCAGGTAAAACCTCGGGTTCCTCCTATAGTTTATGACCATCCCTTCTGGTAAGTCTTCTATTCCCAACATCATTTTTACCTCTTTCATGGGTAACCTCCATGGATGTTGTGCATGGATCTCTTTTGTCTTCTTTATCTGCTCTGCACTAATCACCCATTCTGTTATACGCTCCAACTCAAGAGACACTTGTTGTTCCCATAATGCCAATTATCCTACATGGCAAATACAAAATGTTGTTCTTGCACTATTCATCACATGGCCTAATTGACTGAAGAAGTGCTCCACCTTATCCTCTACACCTCGTATCTCCTATTTCATCGTAATTCTTTCAAACCACGGTATCTCCAAGAGATAACTGGATTGCATTCCCCACCGTTCTTCCTTTGAAGGAGTCCTCAATTTGTCTTCTTATCTAATGTGGCTAGAGCTTCTTCCAAGATCTCTAAGTGCTCTCTTGGTTTTAATATTTTCTCAAGGTGGATACTGTTTCTCTTGTTCCTCCCCCCTCGTTATCTACAATGTTTATGATCTCTTCCTGAAATCACTGCTCGTACTGTCCCTGAGCATTCTCTACTCCAAATGAGCCTCCCTATGGCTCCTCTGTATTGTCTCGGCCTTCCTCCTTTCCCTCCACTTGTTGCTATTCTACCACTCTTTCCTCCTATAGCTTTTGTGCATCCTCCATTGTGACCTTCGGGGCAACAAGTGCTTCACTTTCTTGGGGCACTTCCTTCTCTAATACTTTATGTCTACAAGAGCCTCTTGATACAAATCTATATCACGTCTTCTTCTTCAGCTCTACTAATGCTTCCTCTTGGGTAGTGGCCAATCCATTGTACCCTACCTCAAATCCTCTAAAGAAGTCAGAGGCATCCATATTCTCATATTGAGAGAAAAGTTCTAGCGAGCATACTATTTTCTCTACGTCTGCCCAATACACTTCATCCAGCTCTATTGCTTTTGAATCTGACTCTTTCATTCTCTATACTTCGAGAGCTAGTTTTCCTACCATCCTCTCTCTTTGCCTTTTCATCTTGATTTGAATCAGACTACTCTACCTTTCTTTATTGAGAGGCTTCTCTTGCTACCTTCTAGCAGGTACTGATTTTTCCAGTTCTGGCTCCAACCGTCTTGTGAATTTCCTTCGATGATGTACATTGACATCCTTCTCCAAAGAAGTATCTTCTTGAGCTTCACTCTTGTGTCGCTCACTCTGTTTTCATGGTTTCTTTGGATTCACCTTGGCTATGGGTATAGTATTTACCTATTTTAGTATAGTTGGTTGATTTGGCCTAATCTCCCTAGGTTGTTTCAACCTTGGGAATGTCATACCTACTTTTTTCACTGCATTGAGAAGCAAACCAATAGCCTGAAAGGCCATCCCAAATTTCTTCGGTCTCTTTGTCAATTATTTGTACATTTTTCACTCTAGATAGGTACCCTAATCATACAAAATCCCCTAGGTAATACCTTCTATGTACTGGGCCATCCACATAGGCATCTTAGCTGTCCTTATGTCCCTTGAAAGTCGATCCATGACTGTGTTTATTGTGCAAGTCCAGTGTTCATCTCGTAAGTGGCTCTATTTTATTTCGCATGTCCCTGCGCCAAAAATATTAGCCTCTGTTAGTGATTTGATAGTCGTCAAAGTAGTGACCAGGCGGTATGCTTCAATAGGGTCTACCAATTTCTTTACTATCTCCATACCCTCTATTGGTAGCCCAAAAGTTTTCTTGAATGCCTTTTATAATACTTCAACCTTCACTGATCTCCTGCCTACATTGACGTAGGGCATCCTTGCTGATGCATCATAAGCCTGAACTATCTAGAGAAGATAGTTCTCAAAAAATGTCTTGTGAAATGGCAAAATTTGTGCAATGATCACCACCTGCGCATTCTCAAACTATTTCTTCCATGGATGAGATTTATTATTCTCATCGTTCCACCATTTCTTGCATGCTTCTACCCCATGTATAAATACCATATTTTAAATTCCACTTGGCATTCTTCCTGTCCACTGCTCAGGTGTTCTTCTTGTTGTGGTACATGTACTTCACTCCTCAACTCCCTTCATGAGGTAGTGATGTGCACCATTCTTGTCATTCTATACCTTGGTGGCATTCTATTCAAATGTGCTCACCAATGGCCTTGTCTCCTCCACGGCCTCTATCCTCCTCTTCTCCACGAAAAATTACCATGCCTATCGTAGGACTGAAACTGATGCCCAGAATACTATCGTGAGGATGCCTCTCTCTCTCGTGGAGTGGCCTTGGTGATCTCTCCACCCTGTTGGCTACAATCCACCTTAATCGGCGTCCAAACTCCTATGTTGATTTCATTCCTTCAACATCTCACCAATTGCTCCACTCGCTTCTCCATAGTAAAAAATGTATGCAAAATCATACAACTCTTCATAAAAGCATACTATGTATGATTATGCTTACCATGTACGATCTTGCTTTTCTTTGCTTCCTCCAAAATTGTACACCCTTTGGCAATTTTTCCTTCCATCTCTGTCACTCCTCCAATGGTTACTTTTTTGGCAAATCATACCACGATGACTTCAAAACCATACAGGGTGCCAAAACTTTAAAAATGGTATGATTTCGTACGATTTTGTATGATATGCTGAAAAACTGCCAAAAATGACAAAATAAGCACCCAACTTGTGCTCATTTCCCTGAAAATCATATGATGTAGCCCAAAATCATACAATACGTCTGCACAAACCCTTATGCTAAAAAATATTAGGATTTAGCCCTCCTTATGCAATTCCAACACTGACCCAATTGCTAAAATGGCCCGATCTACCTTTCCATGAGTTTGCACAACAAATCGTTAACTCCTTTTCTCCCAGCGCAATTTCTCTCAACTTGATGAATTCTTGGCACTCTGGTACAGCTGTACAGTCCTTTTCTCATGCTTCTCAGCTTGTATTTTCTAGATCCGTAACTGTTTAGGGTTTCAATCTCCTATTTCCTTGCCAATACACCAATTTCCACCATCAATCACAACTTTATCGACTTTAATGTGCAATTTCCCTACTCATAATCTATATGCTGACGTATTCTGACATCTCTAGCTACAATTAACATGAATTTCCTCCACTTTTTGCCAGAGAAACCCTAATTTCTCTCTCCTCGGGTTAAAATTGTTCAAAGTGAAGAAGAACGCCTTGGTACAAATTATGATGGGTCTGCAATCTTTAGAAAACCTATGAAAAATCTTCGCCCATGCAATTCAAGTTCTAAATCGTACACTTCTTTGCTTCAATCTCTTGGAAAAAAATTGAATTCTTGTGCTTTTCTTACTTGGTGAAAAAATTGGGTAAAATCTCTTCCTATTTAAATAAATCCTCCAAAACCCTATAAAAACCCTAAAATTTAAATCACAAAGGCACCAATTTGCATTCAATTTCCCAATTGGGCTATTGGATGACTGAAAACTCAACAAAAATTCAAATTTTGTTTTCTTACCCCTAATTTTCCTCCAACCGCTGCATTTTCTGCATGTCGCATTTAATGAGTTAGAAAATCATACATTGTATGGTCTAGATTGTACCGTATGACCTCCTGTACGATTTGGAGGTCAATCTTGATTTGTACGATTCTCTTTTGTACGATTTCCTTGCTGTATTATTTCATAACTTAGAGAAATTTTTTGCTTTCTCTATGGAGAGGTCATCATTTCTGGTTTTCAACCTTGCCCTTCTTAATTGCGTCTTGAGGGATTTTCACAACCAGGGCACAAAATTTTTTTTCATCATCAATTTTTTTTATCTCTTTTCTCATTTTTTTCATTCCTATTCTAATCATACTTACCTTCTAGGTAATCGTATAGTGAAATTCACCTATACGACCCCATACCAATATTTACCTCAAGGTTCGACCATCACATTTCGGTTAGCAGCATTCTCTTGTACCTCTGCTTGACTGGTCCCTACCTGCGATGTTGCTACTTGTTCATTTGACCTTCCATAATGTGTATAGTTCTATATTGTACATCAAAAAATTGGAGTCTCATCTCCTAGTAGGACTTCTTATCATCGTCTAGGTAGTTGATCCTGAGGGGGTGGTGTTCTTACAACTCTAATATCATTTGAGTGACTTCTTCAGCTATCTCCCTGGATCATTTCTGGCTCCAAACTCGATGATTGGGTCCTTTGTTGGCCTAGGTTTCCACCATCTATGAATTGTACCATTCCCCTGCCAGCAAAGTTTTGGCCATGTGGGTATCTCCCCCAACCAATCCTTCTAGGCATAAAACCTCCCCGTGCTACTGATGATTCTTATCTTCCTCAGGGTAACCGCAAATTACCTCCTTCTCGTTGAGGTCCTTGTCGATTCAGGGGTGGTCACCCTCCTATGTGCCTTCCTACCACATTTTGTAACATGCTTCTTAGTTGAAGTATATCTTGTGGGTTCCTTTTCCAGTTTAAGCAAGCTAGCAGGCTAGCACATGACCATCTAGGAGTAGGGGGTCAAAATATTTCTCATCCTCTACCTCCTCTTGTTACAACATCATTTAGATTCCCATTATTTTTTGGTCGTCTACCTCTTCCTCTCCCTCTTATAGGTCCTTGTCCAATTCTTCCTCTTGCTCCGCGGTCATCAGAAGTAATCTCTACTAACTCGATGTTAGCTAGTGGACTTCTATTTGGTGACAACTAGAGTAAGGTTCTGACTCTCCTATCAGCTCATACCAAATGATGCCTCCATATTCTTTCCTCAAAGGATCACTAGGGGGATGAAGATGCCAATACTGCTCTATAATCATCTGAGAAGTCTGTTTTAGAGCTAGAGTTAGTCTGACTCTCTTCCCTCTGTTCTTCCTAGTCGATTGGTAAATACATCACTATTTCCAGTCAACAAAATTCCCTCCTTTGTCTTCATAGCTATTGGTGAGCTATTGCATATGCTTGTGTACGATTCTCAGATCTATATTCTCGATTTCCTTCAACTTGTCTTGGTCTCAATGTTCTGATTGGAATACTTTGATCCCTCTATTGGTTATGAGTATTATCTGGTTCCTCTTCATCTGTACTAGACTCTCGTACCAATCATGATATTCCTCCATCACTAGAATATGCCCTGTCTACTACATTATGATGCACTTTAGGTGATGTGGTGGTTTCCTCTATATATTGCCATAGTACTCCTACCTCCTCGTTTACTATAGGCTATCTAATTAGTGAAGGGGATGAACTTGTACTTGCACTTTCATTTCCTCCATAATTTCTTGGAGTTAAATCCTCAGCCTCCTTATGATCACTTTCAATCTCTTGTAATATAACGACTCTTTGTTCATTCAGTATTTGTATGGTAAAGTCTAATTTGTGGATTACTTGCGCTCTTAGTCTCGCATTATGACCCCATAGAATTTGATATTCTTCTTGAAATTGTTGAGTTTGCATTCTCATCCTCTGTTGTAATAGCCCTACTTGAGCTAATGGGGAAAGTCTTGCTAGTTCTTATTATAGCATGTCTTCCCTAGCATCCTCTGGCATTTCCATATCAAACATGTCCACTCTATCTTTGTTATGCACTATTAGTATTACCCTTCTTTGTCCTTCTAGTTGTTGAGGTAGTTCCCTACATTCTATCTATGGGTACCTCCTATCCAAATCTCTTGGTAATAGTGCTCTCTCCTGATAATCTTCTCTTGCTAGAGGGATCCACTCTTCTCCCTCTCTTATGGTCCTGTTTGCCCATCTGATATGTACTCGCACTCGTCTTCTTTCACCTAGTCCAGGTGCCAACTCCTGTTGTTTGATGATTAGTTGTTCCTCCTCCATATCAACAAAAAGCCTAGCGAGTCCCAAATTTGGCTCTTCCTATGAGGGACTTGGCTCACGAGGAGCCTCATTTCGAGTGCCTGCTCGTATTCTTCATTCCACTTCTTCCAAAGCAATGAATGAACACTATACTTTATAAGGCTTTAACTTCAAGCCATTTATAGTGTTGGGTACCTCTATCCCATTCAGGTTTTGCAACCTAACTGCTCCATTATCCAATGCTTCAATCACCTTATAAGGGCCAAGCCATAGCGTATTCAACTTACCAGGCTTGACCTCCCTCTTACCATTAAACTTGAGAACCAAGTCTCCAGGACTAAGTTCTAACTTTCTCAAATGCTTGTCATGCCACACATTTTGTCTCTTCTAGGCTACCACGATTGCCCAATGTGCCATGAATCTTCTTTCATCTAGCTTTATCAGCGTCATTATTCATTCCTCTAAACTTTCCTGATCTCCCAAGTGATGTTCTATTGCAACTCTCAAACTTGGTATCAAGAACTCGACTGGCACCACCGCTTCCTGACCATACATCAATTGGAAAGGGGTATGTTTCGTTGTTGGTTTAAAAGTTGTTCTATATGCCCACAAAATGGATGATAACCTTTCCTCCCAGTCTTCTCCTTCTATCCCACAAGTTTTATACAGAGTTGATACTAAGACTTTATTAGTTGCCTCTGCCTGCCCATTCACTCTCGGGTAGTATGGACTAGACAATGAATGTTAAATCTTAAACTCTTTTGTTAGCATCTTGATAATCTCGTTAAGGAAGTGTCCTCCACGATCACTCATTATTCATAGCAGAATACCAAATCTTGTGATTACCTACTCGTACAAAAATTGTGTTGTACTCTTAGCAAAGTTATCAAGTAATGCTCTTGCTTCTACCCATTTTGTGAGGTATTCTATTGCCACTATGATATATCTGCATTTCCATCTTTGAGATGTCTTCAATGGTCCTACGAAGTCCAAGCCCCAATGTTCGAACAAATATTGTGGTTGCGATGGGTATAAGGGCATAAAATCCATCATCACAGGTTTACCTTCTCTGTAGCAAGTATCGTAATATTTCACGTGTTCTTTTGCATCATTATACAATGTGGGCCACCATAGACCTGCTAGCAATATTATCCTTGCAGTCACATCTGGTCCTATGTGTCCCCCTACTAAATTGGCATGGGATTATCTCAATACCATCTTAACTTTTTCCTCCATTATACATCTCCTCAAGATACCATCACTTTATATCTTGTATAGCAATCTTGCTATTATCTGGAAAGGTGCTGACTTCATAATTACTTCTTCTTGATTGTCATCATCTCCTGTGGCAACTCCCCTATGGATAGATACTGGACAACCAACTTGTACCATGATGGCACAACATTTATGGAAAATAACTATGCATATAGGAATTCATTAGGAACCCCTGTTCCTGCTAGCTCTCCTCATCATATTCTAGACAACTTGTCTGCAATCACATGCTTCTTTCCAGGTCTCACCACAACTTGGAATACGAATTCTTGGAGCGTGATGATCCACCTACTAACTCATCCTTGCATTACTGGATTACTTATGAAGTACAACAATGCTTGATGATCAACATAAAATGCAAAGGGGTTTGCCAACAGGTAATGCCTAAACTTATGAACTACATATACCATCCCCAAAGCTTCCCTTTCTGTTGTACTATAATTCCTTTTTGACATTGACAAAAGGCGACTAGCTAAAAAAATTGGTTGATCCAACTTAAATTATCCTTCTTGTGCCAATGCACATCCAATTGCAAAGTTCAAAGCATCAACGTGGACATGGAATTCCTTATCCCAACTCAAAAATACCAAGATCAGGCTGCTTACCAACTTAGATTTTAACTCCTCAAAATCTCCCTGGTGCTCCTCTATCCATTTGAAAGGAGTATTATTTTTTGTCAAAGAATCTAATGGATAGGCCACATGTGCATAATTTCGGATAAACCTTCGGTAATATCCTGTTGATCCCAGGAAGGTTTTGAGTGAACTCACATCAAAAGGCTCTTCCATATGTAATATTACCCGAATTTTATCTGGATTCGTCTTCAATCCCTCACTACACACAATGTACCCTAAAAATTTCCCAAATGGTACCATCAGAAAACACTTTGTTAGATTTAATGATATTTGTGCATTTTTGCACCTACTCATGCATTCATTAAGAGTTGGAAGATGCTCCTTGATCTTCCCATAAATAGACCAATCATCCAAAAATGCTTTGAAATTCCCCATTGCCAATTGGTCGAATATATATAGTATGATGTGCTGAAATGTGACTAGGGCATTAAAGAGCCCAAATGGCATTCGATTGTATGTATAAATGCCATTCTCCACAACAAATGTGGTTTTCAGCTTATCCTCCTCAACGATGCTGGTCTGATTATATCGTAAAAATCCATCCAAAAATGATAGATCTCATGCCCTACAACTTCTTCCAAGATAGAATCTATAAATGGAAGAGAAAAAGGTTCCTTAATGGTTACTACATTTAAAATCTTGAAGTCTACACATATTATTATCTTATCGACTTCCTTTTTCAAAATTATTACTATCGACGAAACCCATTCACTGTTCGTCACCCTGAATATAATTCCTGCTTCCAACATTTTTTCTATCTTTGCATTCAACAATGGCCCATACTTTGGATTCATTATATATGGCCTCCTTCTTACTGGTTGAGTGCTAGGCATTAGTGTAATCTTGTGGACACATAACTCAGGTGGAATTCCTTTCAAATCCTTATATGTCCATGCGAAGACATCCTTGTACTCCAAGAATATCCTGAAAGTTGCTACCTTCAATATAGGATTCCAATCATCACCACAATGGACCATCCTCGGTTATTTCTTCATTCCCAAGTTGATATCCACTATCTTAGGTCCTTCATACTTGATATTCTTCAACTCACTCATA
Source organism: Wollemia nobilis (assembly GCA_028583015.1). Taxonomy (NCBI): domain Eukaryota; kingdom Viridiplantae; phylum Streptophyta; class Pinopsida; order Araucariales; family Araucariaceae; genus Wollemia; species Wollemia nobilis. The sequence continues at coordinate 4,009,528 of JAQPPZ010017010.1, read as the reverse complement.
GCTTTCATTACATTCTTAGGATGTGCCAGTCTTGTATCAATATTTGCATATCCTACTATATACTCCGCAAAGCTTTTTGGAAATATCCATTTCTCTTTTATTTCCTTCTTAGTATCTTTACTAGCTTCTGGTTTGTCTTGTTGCTCTTTAATCTCTGATTCAATGCATAAGCAATTGGACTGAAATACTTCATAATCCTCCATTTGCCAATGAATAAGTCCGCTATCAGATCGATCTTCATCCTCGCTACATTCTTCTATGTACAACATTCCTTCTCCATCAGGTTCATGTTCTTCATCCCCTGATGAGTTTTCTGATTCATCCATTGTAGCTACATCCTCACTCACCATTTTATTAGATAAATTGATCATGTATTTATGTTGTCCCTTTTTGAAGGTGATCTGATTCTTTCCCCAATTGTGATTAACCTTGGCCACTCATAGCCATCCTCTCCCTAAGAGAGCATCGTATGCAGGTTTCTACATCAAAATCACAACAAAATACAAGACAAATTCTTGCTCAGCTATCATTACTTGTTGTGCAGTAAAAACTCACTTAATGTTAATATCATTCTGGTTAGCCCCATACAGTTAGAAGCTTGGTGCGCTTAGTTCCAGCCAAGTCCTTTCAGGTAGAACATTAACACTGGAACCTCCGTCCACAATCACTTGTGTCAATTTGTGTCCCAAAATATCCATATGCATTAATGCAGGCTTCTTTCCCACATCAGTCATCAATATGGTAGGATCCATAAATTGGTCCTTTCGTTATTCTCCTACAATTGGCTGGCTTTCTACTTCCATCACCTTCTTTGGTTGTATCTCTTCCACAATTGCTTTCGATAAGTCTAGAATAGCTTTGAATAAGTTAGATACCTTAAGTTCTACTATGGTATCTAACACCTGTGTGACCAGATGCTGCACAATTGTCTCCTGTTCTGATGGTCTTCGTACTTCCTTTCGAGTGCTTGATTCAACTTGCTTAGCTTTCTCAATTTCTTCTCGTAGTATTTTCTTTGCAACTTGCCAGCGTTGCTTCTCCTTTCATGGCTAATACTTCTTGAGTTTTCTCTTTAACTTAAGGAACCTCAATGTCCAAATAGCTCACATTCTGTGGGTTACTCGAACTCGCCTACTTTGGAAAATTCTCCTCCTTGTGGTTCCCTAGACCACACCATATACACATATGTGTAGTGCTTGCATGTAGTTCTCCTTGCATCTGAGGTGCAGGATAATTCTTCGCAAAATGCCCCCACTCTTGGTAATTGCAAAAATGTATGATCGGTCATCCTTCCGAATCATATTGTAAATGACTTTGTCATCCCTGTCTATTACCTTGATTCTCTCTACCACCCCTTATGCTATTTCTATAGCCACCACTCATTGCCTGTTGGCCACTCCCTTGGGCCTGAGGTTTTTGTTCCTTCTCCTAAATTGATAGTACTTGTGAATGGGTTCTTGCATTATAGGGATAGAGCACTACATCATGCCCCATAACATTACAAATATGGAAGTAATAATTCTTCGGGTGCTTCATATTTGTATTTCCATCACTCTTGCATTTTGTGCACCATAGTTCATTCCTCTCTGGTTTGATATTTTTCTCCTTAACCATTTTATCAAACTTCTTGTAGAACGAAGCTACCATCCTTTGGATAGTGTCCTCTTCCTTACTATCTAAATATTTCAACTTGGTATGAGATAAGATTCCTGTATACGTCTATTTTGACTCGCTTTCAAAGGTCTTTGTGTATTTCAAAGATTCCTCATATGTGTCAAATGGTACTCCCTTCATATTTTTATTATATTTGGTAGTAAAACATATACAAACCTTCATTTTATCAACATGTTTGCTAATGGCATCTGCATCTTATAGACTAACTACTTTAGTTAATAGTTGTAGAATTTTATATCCTCATCTACTTTATGTTTTGTCACACAAAGCTCAGTGACTATGTCTCCATCATATTTCAAAGGTCAAAATTCCTCAATGAATTTCTCCTTTATCTAGTTCCAAGTCTGAAAATCAACATTGTTTTCTCTTTTTAGGTACCAATCTATTACCAATCCTCTCAAAGTGGTAGGAAAGAGGAATATCCAATCCTTTGGTTTGTCTAAAACATTTTATCTCCAAATGGTTATGCCAGTTCCTACGTGCCGTGTGGGGTCTTTCTTACCGTAACCTAAAAATGGTGGACATCTTTGCTTGGTTACTCTATTCACCATCTTGGGAGAGTCGTCACTCTCACTCGAGGTCTCCTATGGAATATTGATCGAATTCCTCCTAAAATGTATCTTACTTCCACTGTCGTTAGAATAATAAATTCGAGGTATCTTATTCTATCTCGTCACCTGGTGACCAAATTATCGTGCGTCCTCACTCTGCGACCTTCTTTGCTAATGTGATGGAGATTGTCTTGGTCTATCTTCCTGAGTCCCTACATCTTGTTGCCTTAGTGACTAACTCCCATCCTCTGTACCCTCTTGCAACCCCGTTACCACTTCCTTAGGCCTTACCATCCACTCTCTGTTGTCATGCACTTTCTCTTTGTCACTCGTCTCCTCTATGATCGGCGGGTTTTCCTCCTCGTCTTTAGTCTCAATAAACAACGTCTCAAAGTCTTCTTCTTTAGATGTCCAAACTTACTCTATCTCTGGTTCATGCGTACTCTGATCTGAGTTACTCATGTTTCCTCTTTGAGAAATCCTTATTATCCTTATTACGGGAATGTTCTCTCATGGTTCTCCTCTCCCACGACTTCGTGTATTGGTGTCTGTCATAAGAAATAACCTCCAATTGTTTCGTCAAATTCGACCCATTTTAACAAAAATGCCAAATTTTATAAGACAATGATGCAAAATGTAACACAATAGTGGAGTATTCCTAGTGGGGAGGTATCTTCTTATGGTCATAATAATCCCTAGGATGAGATTGATCTTAAGTACCAAATCGAACAATCTTCTAAGTACCCGAACTACCTTCGTACGGACTGTCAATCTCTTGTACGACCTTCCACACATACACTGTACGATCTGATATTGTATAGTGGCCAAGATGGTATGATATTGCACTCAGCAAAACTGATGAATATTTTTTTGGAGGTTGTCATACATAGTTTTGTAATCGTTCAAGCCGATTACCAAACATGCCAAATCGGGTAAGTTTTTATTAATCGCCTATTTTACCAAATTGGGTAAGGATTATGTGTATGATTTATACAATGTATGATCTGTATGATACAAAGGTACAAAAATATAGTATTTTCAATGCTATTCTGCTCCAATCTCTCTCCAAAAGGTTTGTAAGGTTTTAACAGTCCAAACAAGATGATTTCACACACAAGCAAAGCATCCAATCCGAGATTATAAGTGATTCCATTCAAGCAATTATGCCCAAAAATCATACAGTCTACTTCAATACATCCTTGAAAACATCCTCATGCTTCTATATCATTCTCCATGATTCCCACTAGTAGCAATCTGCTCACAACCTGCAATGAAGCCTAGAAACTAACATATGACAGTAAGGAAGAAACTCAATCACACAATAATAATCCACAATGCATCAACCATACACACAGGATCATACATTGTCATCCACAATGTTTGTTATTTATTATTAATGGTGATCAACTTAGTACAATGTGGAAACTCTATCCATACTATAGCAATAACTCAGAAATATGGCTAACTCTCTATCCTAGCAACTATGAACCAGTAAACTAGTAGCCAGACTCATAAATTTTAAAATGGGGCCTTATATAATATTTCCCAAGCCTTTTCAAAGTTGTTCCTGAGACAATCCGTTATTCACAACTACCCAATTACAATTGAATACATTATTTTGGCATTTTCCTAAGTTTACACCTTAGATTAGCAAATCCATGCGACATTTCATCCTGAAATTATATTTCTTTTGCATCTCATTGCATTTCGGTGTGCCCTGTATGATTTGCCATTGCTCTATATGGTTTACCACTTCAATTGTATGGTATTATGTATGATTTTCTCCCTACTATACGATTTCACAAAACTAGAGCAAATCATCTCCAAAACAGTAAAAACTTTATCAAATCACTTCTTCTTTCTCTGGGAGGTGGATTTGCTGCCTACATATGACAAAAACTGGGTGAATCAATTTATTAAATTTCTAAATTTAGGTGCCAATATTAAAGGATATTTTGCAATATTTGGATTGCAATGACTTAGTTTAAATGGCCAAGGTAGAGAGCATAATAGAAGGTTTAGTTTAATTTTGATGCTACACAATGGTGCACTCCTAGAAAATACCTTCATTGAAGCAAAGGGTATTAACAAAGTTTCATTTAAGATGAAATAAAATAATGAAACTTAGGTAAAGCATCCTCAAAGCCAAACATAACAAGTCAAGGTTTAATTAAAATAAAATCAAGTCTTAAATATTTATTATGCAAATGGAATTAGCAGTGAAAGGAGGTCTATGACACTACTCAAGGAACAAGAAATAACAATACCAAACTTGCCATCAACAATTGAGTAATAAAATATCAATCATTAAATAAAACAAGGTGAAGGCATAATGGAGTTTTCTAGTGGAATTATTCATATATATTTGATTATGAAATATACAAATAATAATAAGCATAAAAGGTACTTTATAGCACCAACCTGGTGCTTAATAAAAAATACAAATATTTGGATTATGATCTCCTCTCTGAACCTTCCTCTCCTTTCTCACAATTCCAACCTCCAATGATGCCTTAAATTTTTAAATATCACCTCAAAATATCAAAAAATAAGCCTATTGTTTCTCTTGGGAGGTCTCCTTTTATCAAGAAAATATCTAGGTAATATTAATATAAAAATTACACTATTTGCCATCATCAAGTGAGAGGGAAATCCTTCTTTCGTTTAAAATATTATTCTTTCCTAAGCAAGAGACAAAGAGATAAAGGTAAGAGCAATCCCTTTTTTAATTCAAACTATGATTCTATCACAACTAACAAGTCATGGAGGGATGGAGTTGAATAACATTCCTATTTTAATATACACAAATATTTTCATGAAGAAATAAATCATTAAAATATTTCTAGGCTAAAGAAATCTAAACACATTTTTTCTAGCAATTTGCAAAGACAAAATAGATAAATGAATTTTCCCACTTTATTAATATTTATAACTAATATTTATTATTAGTTGAATATCAATTTATTAGGTGTTTTATCAAGCCTCAATATTTATCAACACCTAATCCAAAGAGTCTTTTGCTAGACCCTTTATAAAACAAACCATTTCACAAAATGAAGCATAGCATTTACAAAAGAAATCATAAACAACCATAGTCAGAACCATTGTTTTATTCCTAAGCGAGCGATCACTTTTAAAATAGATCAAACTATTATAGTTCCACTCTAAGGAGGTCCATTGCAAGCAACATCACTGCCCAATTATGTGAACAAGGGTAAAAGTAAAAAAATGTGATGCACGTACATGAATACTAGTTCATGATACCAGAAACCGTTTGATGATAAATCACCCATCATCATTTAAATTTTTACTCTCACTATCGGTGGTTGTCTATAACATTCCACATGTGAGCGTACCTATTCCTGCAACCATCACACAATAATCAGTAGTACCATATTCAAAGCATAAAATACATATAACCAATCATTAAACCATGAACTTAAAGAAAGATTAAATATTGAACACACAACCATCAATATATAATATCCAATCAAAAGAAGTCCTACCTAGGGGGCCGTGAGGTACTCCCCCCTTATGCTAAATACATTCCTCTATTTTTCGTACTATATAAAAAAATATACATATAATTCATTCAAACAAATAAGGAAAATGTTTTTGCATGTCTTCCACTTTCTCCCAAGTGGAACTTTGTTATGATAAGTGGTCCCAATGAACCTTACACTGTTCTAAAGTTTACTTCCTCAAAACCTTAGAATGAAACTCTAGAATTCTCATCGATATCACCTCAATGATCGATGGATCTACCATTTGTAATTTGGAAGCATACCAAACATATGTAGGATCAAAAACATATTTTCGAAGTATTGATATGTGAAAAGTATCATGGATATTTTATAGGTTGGGTGATAAAGCAAGTTTGTAAGCTATAAGACTTAGCCTATCAATGATCTCAAAATGCCCAACAAAATGAAGGTCTAACTTAGTATATTTTATCATACTTTTCTTAGGTTGATCCCTTAAGAAGAATTTATCCCAAACCAAGAATAATCTAGGCGTTCTCCTTGGCAAACCTATTTTCCCCTACCGTTGCATCACCCCATATATTTACTGGTATAAATTGTGCAACCTTAGTCAATTTATTGACTACAAAAAGGATTGTGTCATATTGGTGCCTAGTTTTAGGTAAACCTCCAATTAAATCCATGGATATTACTTGCCATTTCTACATAGGTATGGCATGCAGGTATAACTACCCTATGGATGTTGATGTTTAGCCTTAACCTTTTAAAATTCTAGATATCTAAAAATGAAATCTATGATATCCTTTTTCATTCTAGACCAATAGAAAGTATTTTTCATGTTATTCCTAATTTTTATCCCTCTAGGGTGAGCAAAGTAAGGATATCTATGTACCTCTTGCATACTCTATATCCTCAAATCATCAGTTTTAGGTATAACCACCCTATCCTTGAAATATAAAAGCTCATATTTTATACTAAAATTCTTAATTTCTAAAGTATTTCCTTCCACTGCATCTCGAATATCTACGTAAAACTTATCTTGTAACTGTACCCTTCTGACTTGATCCATCAAGTCCACATGACTTTGAGTTATTGCTGCAATGTGCCCTCTTCTACTCAAGGAATAAACAACCTTATTTTATTTTCCTTTGATATATTTAATACCAAAGTTGTATTCTACTATAAATTTTATCCATATTATTTGTCTTGTAGTCAATAAAGGTTGGGTAAATATATATCTCAGGATTTGATGGTCAGTTCTTAACTCAAAGGGTTTCCCCAACAAATAATATCTATAAACCTTGAGAGCATGAACAACTACTACAAGCTCATTATCATGCACTGCATAATTCACCTCATTCTTCTTAAGTTTTATAGATACATAAGCTATCACAGATCCATATTTGGGATAGTACCCCTTCCAAACCTTCTAAGGAAGCATCTGTGCAAATCATGTAATTTCCTTGTGGATTAGGTATTTTTAGGATGGGTGCCATAGTGAGTTTTTCCTTAACAGTTCTAAAAGTAGCATCATAGTTATTTATCCACTTAAACGCCTTTCCATTCTTCTAAAGGTTAGTGATAGGATAGGTGATTTTGAAATAATCCTTCACAAAATACCTATAATACCCAGCAAGACCCATGAAGTGTCTTACTTCTGACACATTGGTGGGTGCTGGACAACTTAAGATGGCTTCTACCTTCTTTGGATCCACAACGATTCCATCCTTTGATATGATATGCCCCAAGTAATGAACTTGTGGGATACAAAAATCACATTTGGACAAATTTCCAAACAGTTGGGACTCTCTAAGAATCTCTAGCACAATATTTATGTTCCTATTATGTTTCTCTTTACTATGAGAATAAACCAAGATATCATTTAAGAATACCAAATTAAATTGATCTAGATACCTTTTGAACACACTATTCATCAAGTTCATAAATGTAATTGGTGCATTTGTTAAGCCAAAATGCAACACAGTGAATTCATAATGCTCATATCTAGTTTTTAAGTCCGTTTTATGAGTATCCTCCTCATGGATCCTTAATTGATGATATCCAGGATTTAAATATATTTTGGAGAATATGGTTGCATCCTTCAATTGATCAAAGAGATCCTCAATTCGAGGTAAAGGATACCTATTCTTGATCATCACATTGTTTAGCATTCTATAATCAATACATAGCCATAAGGAGCCATCCTTCTTTTTCACAAAAAAAATAGGTGTACCCCATGGTGACACACTAGGTTTGATTAAACCTGTATCAAGTAATCCTTGGAGTTGCACCTTCAACTCCTTTAGCATTCATTTTATCCATAAAATATAGCTATAATTAAAGTTACAAGGTACTCAATCCCCTATGTTTTTATCATTCACTATTTACAAAAAAACAATAGGTTTTAAAAGAGCAAAATATTTCCTTACTCAAAAAATTATTTTCGAAGAGGATAAAAAACCATCTTTTAAAGGAACATCATTTATAAAAGATAAAAAAAAACTTCTTTTAAAAGAACATTAATTTCAAAATATAAAAATCTTCTACTTTTAAAAGAACATAATTTTTAAAAGATTAAACCCTCTTCTTTTAAAATAAGATCATTTTAAAAAGAGGGTTTTCTCAAATATTGACCACTAAACTCATCTAGTTACCTAGGTCAACACAATCAACAATACAACTTGGTTATCAGAGTTAACATAGTTAATAAGGTTCAAAGAATCCAACTACAATCAATAGGGGTCCATGGAAGCTTAGCCAAGCAAGTCAACAATGGTCCATGGGAGCTAACCAGGAACCTAGGTGCTTGGTTACTATGCCATAGCCACATAGGATCCTTTAAATATTCATACGCCTCTCCCATAACCAATGTGGGATAAATCCTTCTTAACCTTTATAAATATTTTACCCGCCAAGTGAGTCAGATTAGAATTAACAATCAACAACTAATCATGCATTGAAACATGTCAAAAAGTAACTAACCAAGGTGGTCAACAAGTCAACATAAAATTAGAGGACAATAATGGGGGTCCACATGTCCAACAAAGTGCACCTCCAACTGAGGCTAGGTGGCTTCACAAGGAGTGACCTTTGACCACTACTTGTAGTCAAATATTAAATGGATATATTTAATTTTTAAGGCATTAAACAACAACCACACATCATTTATGGGATAAATAAGATGAAGGCTCAAGTTGGCCTTCCCTCATTTTGAGCTCATCTGAGTATCGACGTTGCATCTATGACATCGAGTTGATCGACGACATCCTAAAAATAGGATTCCAAGGTTCTTAACCTTATAATTTTAATAAAAATTAAAATATGCTCATATTTACAACACAACATGGATACCCTATTCAATAGTGAAATATAGGTGACAAAAATTGGGTGAATCAATTGATTAAACTTCTAAATTCAGGTGCCAACATAGAGGGATCTTCTACAATATTTGGATTATAATGACTTAGCTTAAATTGCCAAGACAAAGAACATAATAGAAGGTTTACTTTTATTTCAATGTTATGTAATGATGCATTCCTAGCATAGACCTTCGTTGAAGCAAAGGGTATTAAAAAAGTTCCATTTAAGATAAAATTAAACAATGGAACTTAGGCAAAGCATTCTCAAATCTAAACATAACAAGTTAAGATTTAATTAAAATAAAATCAAGTCTTAAATATTTTTTATGTAAATATAATTAGAAATGAAAGAAGGTCTATCACACAATTCAAGGAATAAGAAATAATAATACCAAACTCACCATCAATGATTGAGCAACAAGATATCAATCATTAAATAAAACAGAGTCCACTAAATAAAATAGGGTGAAGGTATAATGGAGTTTTCTAGTGGAATTATTCATATATATTTGATTATGAAATATGCAAACAATATTAAGCATAAAGGTACTTGATAGCACCAACCTGGTGCTCAATAACAAATATGAATATTTAGACTCTAGTCTCCTCTCTGAGCCTTCCTCTCCTTTCTCCCAATTCGAGCCTCCAAGGATACCTTCAATTTTTAAATCTCACCTCACAATATAAAAAAAAAACCTATTGTTTCTCTTGGGAGACCTCCTTTTATCAAGAAAATATCTAGGTAATATTAATATAAAACTTATACTATTTGTCATATTCAAGTAAGAGGGAAATCCTTCTTTCATTTAAAATACTTTTTTTTCCTAAGCAAGAGACAAGGAGATAGAGGTAAGAGAAATCCTTTTTTTTTTTTTAATTTAAACTATGCTTTTATCACAACTAACAAGGCATGGAGGGATGGAGGTGAATAACATTTCTATTTTAATATACACAAATATTTTCATGAAGACATAAATCATTAAAATATTTCTAGTCTAAAGAAAGTTAAACACATGAAGAACATAAGCTTATACTGAGAGGGGGGTGAACAGTATAAGATAAAACTTTTTACTTTTCAATCCAAATGATAACAACAATAATATCAAAGTAGTAAACAATGCACACATCATCACACACATGAGAGACATGATTTAACGTGGTTCACCCAATGTGGGTTACGTCCATGGAGAAAATATTCCTTATAAATTTTCTCAATGAATCTTTTGGGAATCAAATCCCTATTACAATGTTTATGGACCTCTGTCCAAAGGAGACACCAATCCCCTATGCTCAAGTTTGTGGATCTCTATCCATAGGAGACCTCTGTCCCCACTACTCTGGTTTGTGGATCTCTTTCCATAGGAGAACTCTATCCCCTCTGCTCTAGTTTGTGGATCTCTCTCCATAGGAGAACTCTATCCCCTCTGCTCTGCTCAACTCTGATCAAATATACTCACAACTCTAATCCAATATGCTCACAACACTGATCCAATCTGCTCACAACACTGATCCAATCTACTCACAATATTATCTTAAACCTTCTCATAAGTCTACCTCAAACCTGCTCACAAGTCTACCTCTAACCTGCTCACAAGTCTGATCCAATATGCTCACAACACTATCTTAAACCTACTCTCTATCTCTGCTCAATTTTGCTCTAATACATGCTCATAACTTCTCATAACACATGCTCAAAAATATTTCACAAAGATGCAAAAACTTATCTTCAAACCTAGCACAAGTAGTTCACAATATCTAGCACAAATGTCTCAATCTCTTTCAATAATAGAAGCACAACTTGTTCTCAAACTCTATCCCAAATATTTCCAAAACCATTCAAAAATGAAGTACAAGAAGATCTCAAACTCTAATGCAATTGTTTCAACTTTCTCTCAACACTTGATGCACATGTAGGTCTCAAACCCTAACTCAAATATTTTCAACAATGCTTACCAAACAACCCTTTTATCTCCACCTTATGTTTTAGAAATATTTACTCAACAAAACACCTTAAATAAGGAATGATGTGCCCATACCTCTTAATTTGCTCTTATGAAGATATGTCTTCAAAAACCTATCTCAAAAATAATATCTTTTGCAACTTCAAAAGGATTAGCATAATACCTTTTCATATATTGAAAACCCTTCTCAAAATGTATGCACAATTTTATTCCAAACCAATGCTCTATAACTCTCTTGGTTTTTCAAAATAAAACATCAAATCATGAACCAAGTCCTTCAATATTAATGCAAATATTACAAACAATAAAAACACATTTTACACCTTTTATCTCCCACTTTCATAAAATAATTTCCAAACCACTTAATGACCCATAACACAGATTTACAATATTAAATCAACCATTTACACCTTATCACTCCTACTTTTGCATATATAAAAATAAAACTTAATGACAACAATATCTTCAAAAATATTTGGCAAAAATAAATTACCCTTATACCTCCTATATGCCAAAAACTTTACACCATTGCACACCCCTCAAACTTCATGCAAAGCAAATTTAATCAACCTTAGCACATACCTTTTACCAAAAATAATATTGTTGGTATGGATGGGAATCGACCCTCCGACCTCAACCTCCTAATGCAGCATGTGACCGCTTGTGCTAGCCAAGTGGTTGAGACCTAACGTATAGGCCTCCACTCTTATTCCCTTGGCGCATTTCCAAAAAAATTAAATCCTTCAAAACTGGTGCTAGGGAGAATCGAACCACGAACCTCTACCTCACAAACGACTTAGCATGAATCTAGCCACCGTTGGGCTACCCTAGTGGATGATGTCAAGGAGCGAATAAAATTTATTTATTTCATTCTCCTTCTGTGCTCCAAAATCAATGTTGTCCCCTCTTCCTCATTCATTGTCACCACTTTGCATGATACATGAAAATTAAAAATACACATTTATTTCCAAAGTCTTAGGGGTATTTATATGTTTCCATGCATGTTTTAGACGTCGGCCCTCTTTCAAATTTATTTAAAAATAATTTGAATTATCTTTGGTGCCATGTAACTTTATACTTAGGTATTATAATATTTTAAAAAATATTATAATAAAACCTTTTGCCTTGGGTCTTTTTCCACCAATGAGAAGTCTTATCTTTTCTTTGCAATTTAAAATCTCCCTTTGTTTTTTATTTACCAAATGAAGCCCTTGTTACTTTCAAACTCTCTTAATAATATTTAAATTTAAAATTTAAATATTATAATCCTTTTCTTCAAAATTCTCTTTGCTTGCTTTCACAACCATGGAAAATTCCTTTGCATTTATTATTTCAACCTTGAAGACAAAACTCAACCTTTTCACCTTTGACATCAATGACAATCAATGACATCAAACCTTTGACATCAATGACAACACTATACTCAAAATTTCCAACAATCTCCCCCTTTGTCATTGATGGCAACCCTTTCTAAAAATTCCTTTTCCTACCACTTGGATTCCAAATCTTCTCCCCTTGACTGAATGCTCTCCCCTTACTCAAATCTCTCCCCCTTTGACATCAATGGCAAAGGGACTCCTTTGGGGCTAAATATAAGACTCTTAGCTCAGCCCCCTCCCCACCTCCTCTCCTTGAGGTGATTAATTTTGGGGTGGGAGTAAGACTACTCCCAATTTCCTTCTAAGATACTCAAAAGTTTCCTTTGGAAATGGCTTAGTAAATATGTCCACAAGTTGTTCCTTTGTAGTAACATACTCCAATTTGACTTGCTTATCCATCACCTGTTCTCTCAAAAAATGATATTTGATCAGAATGTGCTTGGTCCTTGAGTGCATTACTAGATTCTTTGAAATGTTTATGGCACTTGTATTATCACATAGTATGGAGATGGGATGATCATGCTCTATCTTGAAGTCCTTTAAAGTTTACTTCATCCATAACACTTGTGTACAACAAGCAACCACTACAATGTACTCTACCTCTATTGTGGATAAGGATATTGATGCTTGTTTCTTGCTTAGCCAAGAGACTAAACAATCTCCAAGAAAGAATGCTCCTCCACTTGTGCTTTTTCTATCATCAATATTGCCTGCCCAATCTACATCTGTATATGCTATGAGAGTGAAATTGTCACTTCTGGGATACCAAAGTCCAAAATCCATAGTTCCTTTTAAATACCTGAGAATTCTCTTTACTGCCAGTACATGTGTTTCCTTTGGTGCTGCTTGAAATCTTGCCACTAGTCCCACTGCCTGCATTATATCTGGTCTTGTAGCTGTGACATATAGTAAGCTACCAATCATAGATCTATACAATGTCTGATTTGCCTTAGGAGATTCATCATATTTACTCAACTTGCATCCTGTAACCATGGGGGTACTCACTGGTTTGCAATCCTCCAATTTGAATTTCTTCAGCATTTCTTTTATATACTTGGTTTGTGAGAGAAATACACCCTTTTCTGATTATGAAATCTGTAGTCCAAGGAAGAAGGACAACTCACCAAGCATTGACATTTCAAATTCACTTTGCATACTCTTTGCAAATTTTTGACACATCTTATCATTATTACCTCCAAAAATGATATCATCCACATAGACAACCACAATTAATAAGTCATTTCCTTCATTTTTGATGTATAAATTACTGTCAACTATTCCTTTTCTGAAACCCTATTCTTGAAGATACTTATCCAACCTTGAATACCAAGCTCTAGGAGCTTGCTTTAATCCATAAAGAGCCTTCTTTAATCTGCATACATAATCTGGCTTATCAGTTAGGTTGAACCCCTCGAGTTGCTCAATGTAGACCTCTTCTTCCAAGATGCCATTGAGAAAAGCTGATTTTACATCCATTTGATATACTTTGAAGTTTTTGAAACTTGAGAAAGCTAAAAATATCCTTATGGCCTCAAGTCATGCAACATGAGCAAATGTTTCATCAAAATCAATCCCTTCAACTTGTGCATAACCTTTGCATACCAGTCTTGCTTTATTCCTGACTACCTGACCATCTTCATTTAACTTATTTCTGTAAACCCATTTAGTGCCAATTACATTCTTGTATTTTGGTCATGGGACAAGTTCCCAAGTCTCACTTTTTTCTATTTGATCCAACTCCTCATCCATTGCCTTGACCCAAAATTTATCTTCTCTTGCCTCATTGAAATCCTTGGGCTCAATTTTAGACAACAAAGAAAGATTTGCATGTTCACTTGTTCCTATTATCTTCCTCCTTGTTTGTCTTTCATCTGGATTTCCAATAATCAAATCTCTTGGATGATTCTTTTGCACATACCTGGATGGAGTCTTAGGTGGTGTTCTTTGTGTTTCATCTTCTTCTGATTCTTCACCTATTTCTTCTTGGCAACTTTCTCCTTCTTGATATACAATTTCTTGAGTTGGTTCTTTTGACCCTGTCTATTCATCAACTATCACATTTATACTTTCCATAATTGTATGTGTCCTCTTATTATAGCATTTATAGGCTTTGCTCTTAGTGGAATACCCAAGGAAGATGCCCTCATCACACCTTGAGTCAAACTTACCCAAATTTTTCTCTTCCTGTCTAATGTAGCATTTACTTCCAAAATTTTTGAAATACTTCATAGTAGCTGGTCTTCCCTTCCAAAGCTCATATGGATTTTTATGATGATTTACTCTCACCTGAGCTCTATTGATGATATAGATAGTTGTATGAACTACCTCTCTCCAAAACCCATCTAAAATCTTGGATTCATTTAGCATAGCTCTAGCCATATTCTCAACAATTCTATTTTTCCTTTCAACTACTCCATTTTGTTGTGGGGTCCTTGCTACTGAGTATTCTCTTTTGATCCCATGTTGTTCACAAAATTCTATGAATTCACCTAAAGTAAATTCTCCTCCTCTATCTGATCTTAGACACTTTATCCTTTTACCTGTTTCATTTTCTACTAACTCTTTGAATACCTTGAACTTCTCAAAGGCTTCTGACTTTTCTTTTAAGAAAGCTACCCAAGTCATTCTGGAGAAATCATCTATAAATAGCATGAAGTAACTTTCACCTTGTAAACTCTTTGTCCTTGTAGGACCACATAAATCAGTGTGAACTAGTTTCAATGGTTCAGATGAAGTAAATTCTTTTGACTTGAAACTTGTTCTTGTTTGCTTTCCATGTTGACATTGTGCACAAATTGTGCTTTGTGGTCTTTTTATCTTGGGTAAATCTCTGATTGCCTATTTTTTGCTTATTTTCACTATGTTGTCAAAGTTCAGATGACCCATTCTTCTATGCCATAACCAACTCTCATCCTCTTGTGATAAGAAATATTTTTCTCCCTTAATTTCACTTAGTATGTAGAGATTATTTGTAGTTCTACTGGCATCTACAATGAGCTTTCCTATTTTAGATTTTTTGATCTCACATCTATTTGGATGAAAAGTGATCGTGTGCCCCTGATCACAAAGTTGACTTACACTTAGTAAATTGTGCCTCAATCCCTTAACATACAATACATTTTCTATCTTTGATTTTCCATTATCTAAACTCAAAGTCCCTTTCCCACAATTTTTTTTGAACCATTGTCACCAAATTTTACTGATCCTCCATTGATTTCTTTAAGTACAAGAAATTTACTTTTGTCACCTATCATATGACTTGAACAACCACTATCAAGAAACCATTGATTTCTCTTATCTTGTACATGAAGAGTTGTTTGTACCAACATTGACTTCTCCTTTTCTTGCTCTTTTCTCTCTTTCCAAACTTTTGAGGTTGTATTCTTTTGAACCTTCTGATCCTCCTTCTTTTTCTTAATTCAGGAAATACTATTTTACACCATTTGGCCTTGTGCCCAAAGTTATTGCATTTGTAATAGATGATATTGTTATCCATGAGAGGTGCAAATGAATTGAAATTTCTATCAACATTATTTCTCACACAAACCATGCAATGTACAACTCTATGACCATATTTGTTACATGAAAAATAATAGCCATGGAAGAAATTTTGTAACCTGTTAGATTGCCTTGAATAATATGGTCGCATGCTTCTTCCTTTGTTGTTTCTGTAATTGAATTTTATCCATGAAGCTTCTTTGTCTTCTTCCTTCTTGATGCTTTTGCCTTTCAATGCATTAGCATAAGTCATGGGCTCTTCTTCTTTTGATATCTTTGTTCCTTTGGAGCTTGACTCCCCTTTCTATTTCCCTAACTTTATATCTTGTTGTAACTTATCTTTAGTCTTTTCAACTTCCTTTCTTAGAGAGACAATTTCAGATTCCAACCCTTCACATTCTAACTCTTTTGCCTTTAATTGTTCTACCATATCCTATTCAATTTTCCTTCCCTCTTCAACTTTTACCTTGAGCTCTGTGAGATTTTGTAGAAGTTCCATCTTTGCTTCCTCATCCTCTTGGATTTGAGCCTTCAAACTTGAATTCTTCCTTCTAACTTTTTCCAAGTTTCTAAGAGCAGCAATAAATTCCTCTTTTATGTCGATCATGGCTTCTTCTCCATTTTTTGAGGTCATGTATGTTCTTGTGGGATCTTCCTTCAAGTTGTTAGGCTTTTCATGAAGGAACCCACTCTAATACCAATTGAAGAACATAAGCTTATACTGAGAGGGGGGTGAATAATATAAGATAAAATTTTTTACTTTTCAATCCAAATGATAACAACAATAATATCAAAGTAGTAAACAATGCACACATCATCACACACATGAGAGACATGATTTAACGTGGTTCACCCAATGTGGGTTACATCCATGGAGAAAATATTCCTTATAAATTTTCTCAATGAATATTTTGGGAATCAAATCCCTATTACAATGTTTATGGACCTCTATCCAAAGGAGACACCAATCCCCTATGCTCAAGTTTGTGGATCTCTATCCATAGGAGACCTCTATCCCCACTACTCTAGTTTGTGGATCTCTTTCCATAGGAGAACTCTATCCCCTCTACTCTGGTTTGTGGATCTCTCTCCATAGGAGAACTCTATCCCCTCTGCTCTTCTCAACTCTGATCAAATATGCTCACAACTCTGATCCAATCTACTCACAATACTGATCCAATCTACTCATAATACTGATCTAATCTGCTCACAACACTAATCCAATCTGCTCACAATACTATCTTAAACTTGCTCACAAGTCTACCTCTAACCTGCTCACAAGTTTGATCCAATTTTCTCACAATACTATCTTAAAACTTCTCTCTATATCTACTCAATTCTTCTCTAATACATGCTCATAATTGCTCATAACACATGCTCAAAATTATTTCACAAATATGCAAAAACTTATCTTCAAACCTAGCACAAGTAGTTCACAATATCTAGCACAAATGTCTCAATCTCTTTCAACAATAGAAGCACAATCTTGTATAAAAGATCTCTAACTCTAATGCAATTGTTTCAACTTTCTCTCAACACTTGATGCACATGTAGGTCTCAAACCCTAACTCAAATATTTCCAACAATGCATACCAAACAACCCTTTTATCTCCACCTTATGTTTCAAAAATATTTACTCAACAAAACACCTTAAATAAGGAATGATGTGCCCATACCTCTTAATTTGCTCTTATGGAGATATGTCTTCAAAAACCTATCTCAAAAATAATATCTTTTGCAACTAAAAAAAGGATTAGCATAACACCTTTTCATATATTGAAAACCCTTCTCAAAATGTGTGCACAATTTTGTTCCAAACCAATGCTCTATAACTCTCTTGGTTTTTCAAAATAAAACATCAAATCATGAACCAAGTCCTTCAATATTAATGCAAATATTACAAACAATAAAAACACATTTTACACCTTTTATCTCCCACTTTCATAAAATAATTTCCAAACCACTTAATGACCCATAACACAGATTTACAATATTAAATCAACCATTTACACCTTATCACTCCTACTTTTGCATATATAAAAATAAAACTTAATGACAACAATATCTTCAAAAATATTTGGCAAAAATAAATTACCCTTATACCTCCTATATGCCAAAAACCTTTACACCATTGCACACCCCTCAAACTCCATGCAAAGCAAATTTAATCAACCTTAGCACATACCTTTTACCAAAAATAATATTGTTGGTGCAAATGGGAATCGACCCTCCGACCTCAAACTCCTAACATAGCACGTGACCGCTTGCGCTAGCCAAGCGGTTGAGACCTAACGTATAGGCCTCCACTCTTATTCCCTTGGTGCATTCACCAAAAAAGTTAAATCCTTCAAAATTGGTGCTAGGGAGAATTGAACCACGAACCTCTACCTCACAAATGACTTAGCACGAATCTAGCCACCGCTGGGCTACCCTGGCGGATGACATCAAGGAGCGAACAAAAATTATTTATTTCGTTCTCCTTCTGCGCTCCGAAATCAACGTTGTCCCCTCTACCTCATTCATTGTCACCACTTCGCACGAGACACGAAAATCAAAACACCACATTTATTTCCAAAGTCTTAGGGGTATTTATATGTTTCCATGCACGTTTTAGACGTCGGCCCTCTTTCAAATTTATTTTAAAATAATTTGAATTATCTTTGGCACCATGTAACTTTATACTTAGGTATTATAATATTTTAAAAAATATTATAATTTTTTTTATCAGTTAAAATAAAAATGGATTTTTATCAAAAGTCCCAAAACATGATTACAACAAGTCGAAAGACTTTAAAAGCAAGGGCACAAGAAGGATGTAGAAAATTACAATAGAAAATCCAGAGGAAAGATAAAATGATTGTCTTTTAGGACAGGCTTAAGGATAGCCTTTTGGGACAGGCTTAAGGATAGCCTTAAATGACAAGATTTTTTCTATTGAAATCTGAAACAGGGCCACCCTGCACGAATCATCCATACATCATGTGCAAAAATGATGGAGAAGAGGATCAGGGCCATCCCACCCAAACAACACGTGCAAGGAAAATTTAAACAGGGAAACCCACCCAAAACTAAATTGAAGAAGGGCCATCCCACCCAACACTAAAATTTAAAAATTTAAATTAAAAAAAAGTAGGAAATGCAGAGGAAAACATTCCTGCCTAAGGATGCAATAAGAGGATACAGTAACAGGACGTCCTAGGATGCAACAAGAGGATGTAGTAGTAGGATGTAGAGCAAAAATAGTATGCCAACACAAGGCCTAAAACCACCAAACAAAAAATCCCCAACGAAGGTTGAAGAAGTGGAGAAACCACCGATACGAAACAACCCACATAGGGAGGAAAACATGAATGCTAAAAAGTAGGACCAAAAATAGAATCTTGCATAGGGCCTGCAAAATGGAGCAACAAGACTGAGGATTTCCACAATCTAGGAAATCCTCTTGCACTCAAAGAATAACATCATCCCACACTGGCTACATCTGGAGACCCATTGAAACTAGCACCAAGAAGAGATCTATAGGAAAAGGAATCCCATAAGCATCATAGAAAACCTAGGAAGGGACCTAGGGACGTCCTTGAACATAGGCACATGAAGGAAACCCTCGAAGCGGCTGGAAAAGGGCAGACAAGAGAAGAAGTGACCTCCTACCCTAAGGAGATCATCTGCAACAAGGAATAACCAAGAGAGAAGGATCCATGAAGTGCCAAGGAACATGGACAAATCTAAGACACACCATGAAGGAAACCTACAAAAAAATTGGGACAAACATAAAGCAAAAGGAAAATATCCCTAAAAAAGAAAAAAATGGGCATAGGTACTTTTGGAAATATGAGCAAATTTTGTTGTCATTTTATGAGTGTCATCAATTATTCATCATTTAATCATTATTTTTTTCAATCTAGGGTGGTGTCCAATGGTTGTATACGATAGGAAATGCAGGTAGTTAAAGGATCAGTTCATTTAGAGGAGGGATTTTATTGGTAGAGCAGTTAATGTTGGGGGTTTGATGTCACCTTTAAATCCTATGAATTGAAATTAACTCCTATTTACCTTTACATAAATGAAATTGTAGGAATTGAAACTTTGTAGGAAAAAGAAAACTACTTAAATTGCATAATTTAAAATGACAACAATGAAAGGATGCAAAAATGGAAATAGCAGAAATGAAACTTGTAAAATTGAAAATCACACTTGCATGAAGTAGAACCTAATTACAACAACATAATTTAAAGGATAGTAATCAAATGTTGTAGAACTGAAACATCAAGAAATTCTATGATGCAAACTGAGAATGTAAAAGTCTGAAACAACTATTGAAAAATAGGGAATTTCATAACATGTTGTGGAATACAAGAATCTATGCTAAGTGGTCAGCTGACATGCACACACACTTCCTATATTAAAAATAATCACATACATTCTAAAATAACACAACTAAAAATGTAAAATAGAGTCAGGTTTTTTCTAATTTGCTATAGTAAGAAAAGAGCAGAAAACCTATCAATGTTATCCCTTCTCCTAGGCCTGGAAGTAGCCCTTGCTCCTTGAACTAGAAGTAGGTGAAAAGTACTTATCCTAAACTATCTAAAACTTACACTAAACTCAGAATACCAACATAGATGATGAAATTGCACCTTTTATTAAATCTGTAGTAGCATAACAACAATGCAGGGGAAACCTACAGAATACTATTTTGCTACAATACAATGCTACAACATTTAAAATTCTACTATTTTTCTATCCTCTAGATCTTATATGCTCAACCAAACAAGAGCTATATTATTTATACTAATGGGTTACAATATTGATAGGATTTTGTGCTGCTATGTAGGGCTACTACAACTGTTGTAGAACTATTTCCTAGAATGCAGGGATTTGTTCTGTTATTCCTTATCCATTCCTTATGTTGAGCTTCATGCATTGAGGTAAAAGTGTTGGGAAGAATAAGGGTATCCCTTAAACAACTGTAACCATCGTTTACCACCCTTCTACTGCTATTGTAGGGGCTTTTGACCAAAATTGTTCTTACTATGTTCATTCTGGAGCTGCTCCAAAATATCAAGAAGGATAACAGAGTTTGTGTTAATTCATGCACCAAAGGTGTAATAAAATAGTTGTTATGGCATGAATAGTCTCCATAATTGTCCATAATACTTATTCCATTCTTTGCACGAGTTGGAGTGGACCAATTCTAAGCCATGTTGTATATGTATAGTTGGCTAGAATTTGAATGGACAATTTCCTGTTTGTGCACAGTCAAACTATTTTGAACAATTTTTGGTGCATTTTTAGCCATTTGAAATGGTTAGATGGTGGGGAAAGCTAATGAAATGATTTCAGAACTAAATACATATCAACACTTATTATTACAGCTTCAAATAAATCCTACTTTTCTTAAAGAATTCAGCTGAAACAAGTTAGAAAGTACAAAAAAATAGTCAAAACATAATATATGCTTTTAAACATTTAAAACATGTAAAAACTAATACATAATGCATTCTATCACCATAATTAGCATCAAAACATAACATAAGGTTTATCAAATATCCAAAAATGGTCAATGAATGAGACAATTTTTTGGCCTCATCATTTTCCCCCAACCTATTATAATGCATGTCCTCATGCATTTTGTGAAGCCACAAAAACACAGAGATATATGTCTAGATTTTGTTCTTCATAACTTAGTTTTGGCCTTGGAACCTTATAATATCCTCTTATTTCCTGTATTTTCTTGAGCCACTCCTAGAACTACTCATCTGATCGGGGATCATTATCAAAGAAATATGGAACAAGGGTTATAACATTTGGTAGCCTATACCTCAAACCTACCCAATGATATTGCAGTTTGTGGATGACCTGCACTATGCCTTCTGCTCTTCTTCTAGACCACAAAAAATTGTTAGGTGATATAGGTTCCCTTTTTTGAAGTGATATTGGTAATTCTCCCCACCTGCTCTTACAAGCTGACAGAGCATTACCAAAATGCTAGTTACAAAAGACCTAAAAACTCCTAATACAATCAATAAGATTTCTCTTATATACTTCTCTGATTTTCTGTTCCCTTGTCATAGTGAAATTTTGGTTTATGGATTCCCTATAATTAGTATGGGTCCATCTTATAAGTAACTCAGCTTTCAACTCCATTTATTTGCTTGCCTTTTTCTCCTCCTTCCAATGAAACTGATTTTACACTAGAGATATGAAGGCTCTCAACTAGATATCTCCTGTAAAGATGTGTGGCAAGAAGGTTCCATTATCAGGTAAGAAGAAGTTATGCAAAAATAATTCACAAAGTAGATTTCTCTGTTCCTCTGGACTATGCAGATATGTTTCTACAAATTCCTCAGCAGTGTCCAGTTTGTAAGGAAGTTTGGAAATAATCCTCATTAACTACCAATGGAGGTATTTTTATTTTAGGATAAAAGTATAAAACCTTGCAGGCCTTCTACACTGAACTAAGTACTCTGCAATTTTGCACATATCCTGTATCTATTCCTGTAACTTAGTTATATTGACAGTTTGGGCTTCTAGCTTCTGCTTCAAAGGTTTTAAAGTTGAAATTTATGCCTCCATATTTTGACACTACAACATCCAATGTGTTATGTCCTCATTATATTTTTTCATTGTAACTATTTGTGGGGCCTTATGATTGATTGTATTTTAGGAGGTAAGTCCACTTGTATACCAATTTATGATGTGTTAACAAAGAGCATATTTACTTGCACCCCAATTTCTATTGTTTCAACTTGATATGATTAAGTTGTAATTAATTCAATAGAATTTTTAGGAGAATGCACATTTACCTGTCCTTGTACTTCTCCTTATTCATTGGCCTCCTCAACTACTTGTGATGTTTGTTTTTCCTATTGTAAATTTTTAGAATGTTCTATAGAAGCTCTTGAATCTATCATGCTGACATCCTACTAGAAGATTTGTGTTGTTGTATCTTATATTTCCTCTCTGCTGGGTTATTATTCCTCAAGTAGGGCTATCCCTATGATGTTTTACCAATTCCAACAAAATTCTAGCCAATTCATTCTCAGAATCAGATTTTGTAGGTTGTTGCTCTAGAGTGGACAACCGAGCCTTTAGTTTGTTCACTTATTCCTGCAAATCAGCAATAAGCTTATCTTTTTCTATGATAGAGGCTTCATGTTGTTCAATCCAACCCATTTGTGTGAAAGGTGAACAACTCCATTTTCAAATATTTGCTCAATATGATATGGTCCAAGCCACCTAGTCTGCAACTTTCTAGGATAGTCTTCATAATGTGAGTCAAACAAAAAAACCCAGTCGCCTTGCTGAAACTTCCTCTACTAAATGTGACTATCATGCCATAATTTTTGTTGTGCTTGGATCATCTCAGTCTGGTGCAATGCATCCCTCCATAGCTCATCTAATGCATTGAGCTACAAAATTCGGTTAGTTTGTGCTTGTGACAAATAAATACCTACATCCAAAGTAGTTCGAAGAGTTAATAACTCAAATTCAATAGGAAAAAGAGACATTTTACCATAAACCAATTCATATGGTGTGAATCCAATAGTGGATTTCCAAGTAGTGTTGTAAGCCCAAATTGCTTCAGGTAGTTTTTCCATCCAATTCCTCCTATGGGAAGCTATGGTTTTGGTTAAGATTCTCTCTAGTTCCCTATTTGTTACTTCTACCTAACCATTGGCTTGTGGATGATAAGTTGAGGATTTCCTATGCTTGATTTTGTATAGTTGAGTGAAGGCTTCAACAAATCTTAAAGTAAATTGAGGTCCCTAATCTATGGTGATGGATTATGGGGCCCCAAAATGCAAGAAAATCTATGAATACAGGAAATCAACAACTTTGTCTTCTCGAGCATGAAATCATGGGCTTCTACCCATTTGGTTACATAGTCTGTAAATACCAAGATATTGAAGAACACAATCTTATACTAAGAGGGGGGGGTGAACAGTATAAGATCTCTTTTTACTTTCTCTATTTAACTTCAAATTTGCAAAGCAATGAACCAATAGAAATATCAAAGCAATGCATAAAGAAACACACAATGAGACACCAATTTTAACGTGGTTCACCCAACATGGGCTACATCCACAAAAATTTTCTCTAAAAATCTTGCTCAAAGTTCTTTGGGAATCCTTCCCAATTACAATTTTTATGAGCCTCATACCAAAGGAGAAACCTTCCTCTAATCAAGTATTTATGAGCCTCTGCCCAAAGGAGAATCCTTCCCCTCCTCACAAATTTATGAGCCTCCTGCCCAAAGGAGAATCCTTCCCCTTCTCACAAATTTATGAGCCTCTTTCCCAAAGGAGAATCCTTCCCCTCAACTCTAGAAATGATACTTCAGAAGATCACCTGCCTCTTATTCTGCTAGCATGTGGAACTCATTTCCATAGAAGACCTCCTGTCCTCAATGCTCAGCCTCAAGAGACCTCTGTCCTCAATGATCACCTCCACAACAACTCATCAACCTGTACTAAACACAGTCAGTCGGTCTAGCACAAGTCTTCCTCACTCTGTTAGATCTGTCCCAAGCTCAACTCATAAATCTTGAACAAATCAATCTCTGCTACACACAAGCCTTTTCAAAGACTTGTCAAAATTGTCCTCAAGTTCTTCTCAAAGAACCACTTCAACTCTGTCCTCAAGTCCTCTGCTAGGACCTATCCAAATCAGCTCACAAGTCCTCCCTAGAACTTGTCCAAATCAGCTCACAAGTCCTCACTAGAACCTGTCCAAATCAGCTCACAAGTCCTCACTAGAACCTATCCAAATCAGCTCACAAGTCCTCACTAGAACCTGTCCAAATCAGCTCACAAGTCTTCACTAGAACCTGTCCAAATCAGCTCACAAGTCCTCACTAGAACCTGTCCAAATCAGCTCACAAGTCCTCGTAGAACCTGTCCAAATCAGCTCACAAGTCTTCACTAGAACTCGTCCAAATCAACTCACAAGTTCATCAAGAAAAACTTGCTTAGCATGAACCCACAAAGAGAATTGTTAGAGACCCAATGTGATTCATCAACCTCATAGAAGCATAAAGAGAATTTTTAGAGACTCAATATGTTCTATACTTAACTCCCAATATCAATCTCAAATCTCATAGAAAAATAAAGAGAATTGTTAGAGACTCAATATGTTCTATACTTAACTCCCAATCTCAATCTCAACTCAATCTCAATCTCAAAAGAATAAGATAGATGTAGTATGCTTTTCTCAAGAACATGAAACACAACCCAACAATTGCCAACCATGCAATATCTCATATAACAATGATACTCATGTTCTTTCCACAACCAATATCTTTTCTCAACCAATTAGGGCTTTAACAACAATGCTTATAGACAAGGTTTAACCAACAAAATTCAACTCAACATTAACCTTGAAGCATTCAACCAATCACTACATGAAAAGGAAACTAGTAGACATCCTTTTCCCTCCAAAGATATTTGAACAAAACAACCACCAACATAAATCACCAATGCAAAGAATAACTTTCTCAAATCAATCTCAATGGAGTAAGCCCAAAACATGAATCAAGTAAAGCATTAACTTGATCAAAACAACCTCTATGGAAGCAACTCAACCATCAATCTCAAAATAACCAACTAAGGGTTTCACCAACTCAATGCAAGTAGCAAGACTTACTAACATAAACCCTAGTGCAAAAATGCTTCCTCTTCCTCAACCAGAATTATGCATTCACCCAAAAAACTCATCAATGATTTTAATGCATAAACAATCTTCAATATCTAGAAAATGGGATTTACACCAACAAGAATACCTAGTAGAAAACCTTTTCACTCCAAACTCAATTTCATAAAATACACCATCAACAATATACATGGAAGAAGTTGCCCATACCTTTGTTTGAGGAAGAAGAGAATAGTTCTTCAACCTGTTACCAACACCACCCTCAAATTTGCCACCAAGTTAGGGTTAGATCATAAAAGTAACCACAAAAATATTTATTCCATAAAAAACCTTATGACTCCAATCCTTAGAAGTCAACTACCAATAACTATAAAGCATACAAACAATATATCCTTTTACACCTTATTTCTCCAAATTAATTAAACCATGCTCAAGGAATAATAGCTTCTAAGCAAATCTCACTCAACAATCAAGCCAAAAATCTCAACCACACACTATCAAAATTATATCTCCAAAGAAGCATTTAACCTTAAAAATAATTTTAAATAAATATTCCCAACCACTTCTTCTTTAACAAAATGTAGATTTTATTTAAAAAACCTTACCAAAAAAAAATGCTTCCAAAAATCATGGGTCAACAGTGCCTCCAAAAAAATCGGAGCACAAAAACTCTTCTCACACTCCACGGCGAGAGTCGAATGCTTGACCTCCCTTCAAGTGCCTTCGTAGAACAGTCATTGCCACTAGGCCAACGATGCTAGCTTGAAGGCTAGCAAGAGTCTCCTTCTCCTTAACCCTTTGGCGGCGGATAAATGTGGCGAAAAAAATGATAGCCATAGCTTTTACTTCCCAACTTTTGCACAATTCAAATTTATTTCACCCATTGCTTTGGACTATAGGTTATGGCTTATATAGCCAAACTTCCATGCTATGCATGACATCGGTGGGAGGATAATTCAAACTTTTTGAATTAATATTATTTTGGCATATTTGAAACAAATTTAGGGTTTATGAAACCCTTTTGATTATTTAAAACATAATCAAAGGTCTTTTAGCCCTTAGACCTTAGGTGGAGAACCCATTAAATTATTAAAATAATTTAATAACTAAATCAAATAAATAATTAATTAAAAAACCTTAAAAAGGTTTTATTAATTAAGTTATTTTTTTTGGTAATTATTTTAATCGATTAACAATGGGTTTTTATAGAGGATCCCAAAACCTTATGTACAAAATCAGCCTGGCTGGAATGTGCATCATGCCTTATGGCTGGAGGAATAAACTTGATGATAGAAACCAAAAACTGCTAATTTCCCGAAGGCTATAAGTAGGGCCCTTATGTCTGAATATCCTGGAAACAAACCACATTTTACCAAGGAAAACAAAAATACTAGCTAGAGAAATTTGACCATCGAAAGCAAAAACAGCCAAACCAAACGAATGACCTTCTGAAGCGAGGAGAACATCATGAGAGGATATCCGCATTGGCCAAACTCACCACCTCAGATGGGAAGCATGAGCGCCACACAACAGGACACGTGGTCACAAGCCCTTTGTTGGCCATGTGGTCTGCCACGCGATTTCCTTCCCTAAAAATATGGCATGCCTTCCACCTGTCACGTTGAGAGAGGAGCATCCTAGCCTCAAGAATGATGTTGTAAACCCTCCAAGACGGGTCTTTAGAGCCTAGAAGATATTTGACTATATTGAGCGAATCACCTTCGACTATCAAAGGCCGAGGATCCTCGGAGAGGATCTAGATACCTTTCAAAACACTTCTAGCTTCAGCATAGTGATTAGTCTGGGCACCCAAATCTTCACAATAAGCCAACACGAGATTCCCGTTATGATCTCTAACCACACCACCAGAACCAGCAGGGCCGTGGATTTCCTTTGGCCGCACCGTCAAAGTTTAATTTAATCCAGCCCACAGGGGGCTTGGTCCAAATAACATCCCCACGCTGAGACTTAGAAACACCATCAAGAATAGGGAAAAGGCCCAAACTTTGGAAGATCGCTGCTTTGCCAGGAAGGCGGGGACGGGAACTAGGAACAACTTTAGAATTCTCAATGGTGAAGGATAAGGCTCTCTGAGCGACACAGGGAGGTACTCTAGGGACCTTGTCGAAGACTCTAGAATTTCTCTCTAGCCAAATCTGCCAAATGGAGTGGTGGAAAGAGGCCTCAAGAAGGAAGCGAAGTTTAGGATTCTTGAAAGGATTGGGCCATTGGTGGAAGGCATCTTTGAGGGAGCGAGGAGTGCACCAAAGGATTTGAAAGGAAGACAGGACAGTGCCGAGGATAGAATGGGAAAAAGGACAGGTGCAAAAATAAGTGGTCCTGTCGCCTCACAATCGAGCAAAGCACAAGAAGCACTCGTTGGGAATAGCAAAACCCCTCTTATGGAGGTTGTCGATGGTTAAGGCTTTATTATGAAAGGCAATCCATGCAAAGTAATTAACTTTAGGAATAATACCCTTCCTCCAAATCACTTTCCACCGGTGATCCATGGCAATATCGCAAGTAAGAAGGTCATAGGTAGTCTTGACAGAGAACAGACCATCCTCTATGCCACGCTAGATGATTCTGTCATATCTTCTAACAGATGGAATTAAAACAGATCGAAGAATATTAGACAAAAAAGTCATTTCATTGTTAAAGCCATCCAGGACTGGCAAATTCCACCGAGGGGGAAGAGAGCTCCGATCAATGAAGTCTGCAACCTTGAGTTGGGAATTTGGATCCACCTGGGCTTTCAGGCCAGCAAGGTCCGCTCTCAACTCGAGAGCTCCATCAGTAACCCACCTGTCCTTCCAGAAGAGAATGGAGTTGCCATCACCCAAAATCCAGCGAGCACCAGAGTCGATCAGAGAGCGGGCTTGAAGCACAGATTTCCAAAAGGTAGACGCTTCAGGAGGAATCCCGACATCAAAAAGAGAACTCGATCCAAGATACTTCCTCTTAACCAGCTTGACCCACTCTACTGGGTCATTATTCAGGATCTTCCAAGCATGCTTAGCGATCAAAGCAGTGTTCATGAGTCTTGATCTCCTCATTCCCATGCCACCTTGGTCCTTTCGCAAGTAAACCTTATCCCAGGCCACAAGAGGAATTCTAGATTTTTCTTCATTGCCAGACCACAAAAAGGTCCTCTGAATCTTTTCAATATTGGAATGGACAGAAATAGGAAGCATGAACACAGACATGAAGTAAGTTGGGATTCCTTGGAGACAAGCTTTGGTAAGGGTGGCTTTCCCAGCTTGCGATAGGAATTTGCCTTTCCAAGTGCTCAGCTTTTTGTGAAGACGTTCCAGGATCATGTCCCACAAGCTTCCATTGGCCCGACCATTACAAGCTAGAGGCAAACCCAGATAAGATGCGAGCAAGGAATCAATAGTGCATTCCAAAATTCGGCTATGCGGAGTCGCCTTCGCATAGGAGTGTTAATAAAATAAATTTTGCTTTTGATGTAATTGACTTTCTGTCCGGAAGCCTTTTCATAATGGGAGAGGATTCGCTTGATGGATTTGGCTTGAGTGACGGACGCCCCAGTGGAGATGAGGGTGTCATCCACAAATTGCTGATGAGAGACAGGATCGACTCTGGAGGTGGGAAAAATGCCAGAGATCTTATTCTGACGAAGATCCTCTTTCAAAGACCAACTCAGAACCTCAGCCAGAAGGATGAATAGAATAGGAGACAGAGGGTCACCTTGTCTGAGGCCTCTGGCACTTTGGAAATACCCAGCAGGGGATCTATTGATTAGAACAGAAAAGGAGAGAGTGGATATGCAACTACTGACAAGGTCAATCCATTGAGGGTGAAAACCAAACTTGAAGAGGACAGCACAGAGGAACCTCCTGTCAACTCTGTCAAAAGCTTTATTCATGTCCATCTTGAGGAAAAGAGCAGCATTTTTGGAGCGATGAGCAGAATGGAGGGTTTCATGGATGGTGATGACACCATCGAGAATGTTTCTGCATTTCACGGTGCTTCCCTGAGAAGGACCAACCAAGGAGGGAAGAAGGGACCTCAGACGGTTGGCTATGGACTTGGTTAAGATTTTATAAAAAACATTGCACAAGCTAATGGGACGATAATCAGAGAAACTTTTGCCGGCAGAATACTTAGGGATGAGAGCAAGAAAGGTAGAATTTAGTTTTGGATGGATGGATCCGGAGGCTTGAATCTCCTGAATTGCTTCACATACATCCAAACCCACAACATCCCACATAACTTGAAAAAAATGGGGGGGAAAACCGTCGTGCCCGGGGGCCTTGTCTGGTTGCATGGAGAACAAAGCTTCTTTAATCTCAGACATAGAAAAAGGCTCCAGAAGCTTAGAGCTTACATCGGGAGGAACTTTGACTGGGAAGTTATCCAACAGAGATTTCTAAACCTAGAGATCACTGTCGGGAGGAACACCGAGCAGATCCTGGAAGAAGTCAACCGCTTCACTTCGGATTTCCTCAATATCCTTGGTAACGCGTCCATCCTTGCACACCACTTCCCTGATTTTGTTAGCCCCTCTGTGCCACAAAGTTGATGCATGCGAAAACTTCATATTGGAGTCTCCATTTCTCAACCAGAGGTCCCTAGATTTCTGGCGCCAGAAAGTTTCTTCCCTTGCAAGAATAGAATGATAATCCACCAAGAGCCTCCTTTCCTCCTCCCTGAGGCAATCGGTGTAACCTTCGAGCTCCATTCTCTCCTCCACCAATTTTAGGTTCGCAAAAATGGACCTTTTGGACTCAAAAATGTTGCCGAACACCTCCTTGTTCCATGTTTTCAAATTCCTTTTGATTAACTTGAGTTTTAAGGCCACTCTATTGGAAGCGGAACCTGCTACCTTCTGCTGCCACCAGGCTGTAACCAACCCTCTAAAGTCCTTGTGAGAAATCCACATGGACTCAAATCTGAAGGGGGTTTTAAAAATAGGCCCATCAACCGTCTCTAGGACAATAGGATTGTGATCAGACCCAATCCTTGGTAAGGCCGAGAGAGTTGCCGCACCGAGTATGGGAATAGCCTCTTGGGATATGAAGAATCTGTCAAGCTTGACTTGAATAAGATTGCTCCCAATCCTCCTGTTGCTCCAAGTGAAGGATGCCCCCTTGATGTCAATGTCAAGCAAGTTATTGGTAGAAAAAAAATCTCGAAATTCTTCCAGACTGTGGCTAGAGTGGTCTGATCCTCCTTTCTTTTCAGATGGGTGAAGAGGACAGTTGAAATCTCCCCCAAGAACCCAAGGGAAATTACAGAACATTTCCCTCATCTGGGAAATAGCCTTCCACATTTCTGCTCTCTCCGAGATAGAGTTTGGGGCATACACATTAGACAAGATCCAAGAAAAGTTAATGGCTTTGGAATGAAACAAAACATTGATAATCCTGCTGGAAGTTGAGAGAAGGCTGCCCTCAAAAATCTCTAGATCCCAAAGAATCAGGAGACCGCCTGCCGTTCCCACCGCAGGACTGGAGAGGAATTTTGCCTTAGCCCAAATGACCTTAGCAGCTCTGCGGAAGAGATAGCATCGGTCTTAGTCTCTTGCAAAATTAGGATGGACGGATTCGTCCTCTTTTTCGAGATCAGCCACCAATCTCCGTTTGGCAGCTGCATTAAGCCCTCTCACATTCCATGAGAGGACTTTCATCTCAACAGTTTGATATTCTTCTTACCTCCCTTTCCTTGCTGGAGGGGAGGTTTTGGGACAGACGAGTCACCCATCTGGGAATCAGAATCATCCTAAAAAAGCAGCCGTTGAGTACCATTTGCAACATCTGTCACCGTCTCCTTGTCCCGCCTGTCTTTGTTGGGGGGACGACCTTGCTTCCTTTCGCTACCAAAATCAACACCTTGCTTTCGGCTTCTCGTATTACGAGGGCTGATATTACTAGACCGCTCACCCCTTCTTCCTAGTAGGTAATCTTCCAAGGACATTTTGGGACTCGGGGTGGTTATGGTCCAGGATTTTGGGTGAATCTGCCTGTGCGGTGATTGGTGGAAGGGACTGGTCCTTCTCCTCTTGTGGTCCAAGGTGAGGGCTTGTACCACACGGCTCAGAGACCGTTTGGGGGGAGACTGCTTCCATCGGGTGGGAGGATTCGGGATGGTCCCTAGACGGGCCTAGAGAATCATGCCCTTTTGCAACAGGGTGCTTTTTCTGACCTTCACCGTGTTCCAAGGGGTTGTTGGAATCCCGTTTCTTCATCCCTAGATTTTGAAGAGGACAGTTGGACTGGAGGTGCCCTTGAGAACTGCACAGGGGGCAGAAAGCCGGTCTGTTCTCATACACAATGGCTTGCTTGTGAAGAATGATATCTCCAGATCGGAGAGTGATGGATGATGGAAGGTCAGCCTCCAAATCTGCCAGAATGCAGAACCGAGCTTGAACAAATCTGGTTCGAGCTTTGGTGGGAGGGTCAATGGTAACCAAATCACCAATGGAGCGTGCAATTCATCTGATTACATTTTCATGCCAACAGAAGAGGGGGAGACTCGGGAGTCTAACCCATATTGGAGCAATGTTGATATTTTGGGTCTCGGGGTTGAAGTCCATACCCCACTTCCTTAGAAAGAGACTTCTGCGACCTAGGAACCAGGGACCACCAGCCAGGATTTTATAGTAGTCCTCCTTGTTATTCAGTCTAATCGCAAAAAACCCCGGGATAAGGCCGCCAACTCCATGTGACCAGAGGTTCGCCATTTACCTGTCGC
Organism: Wollemia nobilis; assembly: GCA_028583015.1. Taxonomy (NCBI): domain Eukaryota; kingdom Viridiplantae; phylum Streptophyta; class Pinopsida; order Araucariales; family Araucariaceae; genus Wollemia; species Wollemia nobilis. The sequence continues at coordinate 3,977,256 of JAQPPZ010017010.1, read as the reverse complement.
CCACTTGCGAATGGTCTCCATGTCGGGACGGCCGCCAATAAACTTACCGATGAGGGTAAATTTTTTGAATTCCACAAAGCTTGAAAGAATTTCTGCCGGGATGTCCAACTCGTCCCCAACAGGAAATAACTCCTTGGAGAGCATACCGCTAAGGGTTTCTGAAGCCGCTGCCTGAGCGTACGACTTCTGAGTTCCACCTCCCCATTTTTCTGGTGGATCCTTGTCATGACCTACATCCTCTTCGGTTGGAGAGGACTCCTTAGCGCCCCGATCTCTCGATCGCCCTCCCTTCGCCCGCTCGTGCCCTTGGTTCGATCTACATGGCGTTCCCATGCTCTCCCGCAGAAGCTTTCTCGCCCGTTGTCATCTTGGCCGTCAAAACCCTTTATATATATATCAAGACAAATCCTCTATTAATTAAGTTATTTAATTAATAAGTGTCTCCAGCCTTTGCATTAAGCTGAGAGTGGTTTTGAGAAAAACCCTTAATGCATCCACCTGGTTTTAATAAAAACCCTTAAACCTGCCATGGTTTTGATAAAAACCTTTTCATATGCCACATGGAATCTCTCCATAATCTTCTAGAAAAAATTCTTTGGAATCTTCAACCTTTGAAGCCAATAAATCCTCTTGACATTAATGCCAGTTCCTTTTGACATCAATGACAACTCATAGACAAGAAGCTAGGATCTCAAACCCAAAATTTCCAACAGATATGCACTTTCCCTTGAGAAGAAGGGTCAATGGGTCCTACAAAATCTAACCCCCATCTCTCAAATGGTTCTGTTCCTATTTTTTGTTGTAATGGCATTTCACTAGTGAAGGTAGGTTTTCCCATCCTTTGGCATGCATCACAATGTCCAACATACATTTTTGCATCTTTATGTAAATATGGCTAGTAATAACCAGTACCCAAAATATTTTTAATGGTGCTCTTTACTGAATAATGTCCTCTTGATGGTTCATCATGACATGCCTGTAAGATATCATATAATTCATCCTTGTAGATACACCTACACAAAACATGGTCAAGATTGCATTTGAAAAGTAAACCTATTATCAATTTTAAAGAACTTTGCTTAATTAACTACTTCTTTTGTTTAGGAGTAAAGTGAAGAGGAATATTTCCTGTAGCCAAATAATTAGCTATATCTTCAAACCATGGAGACTACACAGAAATAGTAGACAATTTATCATCAGGAAATGCATCTTCAACCAAATCTCCTGTATCTACATTTTTGCAATATTGATAGAAAATCTACAACTACATTAGCTTTCCCTGGTTTATTAACTATAGTGATATCAAATTTCTACAATAGTATTAACTAGAGAATAATTTTTGCACTAACCAGATGTTTATTCATCAGGTATTTAATGGCAACATGATTTGTATGAATGAATACCTGATATCCTATGATATAATGTCAAAACTTATTGATAGCATATACTACAGCTAAGAATTCCTTGTCAGTAGTAGTGTAGTTCTTTTTAGCTCCTGTCAAGTTTTTACTAACATAGTAAATGGCATAATGCTCCCCATTGTCAATTTGTCCTAATGTAGCTCCAATAGCAGTATTGGAAGCATCAGTTTGAATATGGAAGGGCAATTCCCAATTAAGTCCTCTCAATATAGGAGTGGTTAATTTTTCTTTCAATTCATCAAAAGACTTTTGACACTCAGTAGACCAAGAAAATTCAGAATCCTTCATTAGTAATGTAAACATTAAATTGGCCATGGTACTAAAATTGGCAATAAATCTGCGGTAGAAACCAATGTGTCCCAAGAAACTCCTCACATCAGTTTGAGTTTTTGGAGGAGGAAGGTTTTTGATGACTTCCACCTTTTTAGGATCAACCTTGATCCCATAAGAGGAGATATGATGAACAAGGACAATTACTTCCTCCATAATTAAGAAGCATTTATCAGGATTAAAAGACAAATGGTATGTTTCACAATGCATTAAAACTTTTTCAAGCTGTTCCAAAGAATATTCAAAACTATCCCCAACTACTGTGAAATCATCCATGTAAATCTCTACACTCTCATTTTTCAAATCAAATAATATGGCCAAAACAACTCTTTGAAATGTTGTTGGAGCATTAAATAAACCAAAAGGTATAACCCTATAAGAAAAGGTTCCCCAAGGACATGTGAAAGTAGTTTTCTCTTGGTCTTCAGGTGCAACTTGTATCTGATTATAACCACTGAATCCATCAAGAAAACAAAAAAATTTCTTGCCAGCAAGGGTATCTAACACTTGGTTTATGAAAGGTAATGGGAAATGGTCCTTATGTGTTATCTTGTTTAACTCTCTATAATCCACACACACTCTCATTTTTCCATTTTTCTTTGGAACAATGACTAATGGAAAAACCCACTTGCTGTCTAAAATTGGGTAAATGAATCCTACATCTAAAAGTTTTTCAATTTCTTCTTTAACAATATCTTTTAGAGCAAGATTCAGGCACCTTTGAGGTTGTCTCACTGGTTTGAAATCTTCAGTGTATATCCTACGTGTACACATATCAATATGAATGTCAATCATGTCCTTATAATTCCAAGCAAAAGCTTGAATATGTTTTTGTAGGACAACAAAAAGTTTGGCTTCCTGTTCATTAGTCAGCCAACTATTATTATTTAGAAATTTCTTTGGCTGTATTTCAATTTGTTTAATCCCTAGATAAAAAAAATTGACTGCTTCATATCTGCTGATTAAATAATTTAATTGACAGTGATGTGGCTGTAGAGTATGAAATACTCTGGATTCTGTTTCATAAGTGATGCCAGATGGAATCATTTCTTGCATAGGACAAGTGAAAGAGGTAAGAAGATGATGATGCCATCCTTGTGGTAGTGTGAAAGAGCTTTCCTGTATAGGAATAGGTGATAGATGTTTTGAAGTTTGTTCTTCATCCTTCCATAGCAGGTGATGAACAAGAATTTGATCATCTTTAAATCCCTATTCTTGTAATGTTGCAACTAGGACAGTTTCATCTTCAAAAATTATCCTTTCTGGTGAATTGACTTCCTCAATGTGTTCCTTCACTACTACTGTATCCAAAGTGGCAATAGTTTCTTGTTTTTCATCAGACTCAGGATACCATATTTGTCCAAAAAAATTGGTTGAAGGTTGGGCTAGTGGATACAAGGAAATCTTCTTAAGGTCAATGCCATTAGAAATAGTCATTTCTCCTGACCTGCAGTCTATAAAAGTAGTTGTAGTAGCAAGCCAAGGTCATCCTAGAATGATGGGATAACCACTAACTAAATTTCTAGGTTGCAATACGAAGAAATCTACAGGATACTCCCAATAAGAAATTTCAATGACAATATCTTCTAGGATTCCTTCTGGCTTGGCAACTGACCTATCTACCATTTCCAAAACTGTAGTGGTAGGACTGAGATTATTGAGATGCAGTTGTTGCATTTTTTCCTTAGTCATTACATTGATTGCAGCTCCAAGGTCAATTAGTACATTTGGAATTTACACTAACCCAATATTAATTGTGACTACTGGACTTATTAGATCACTATATTTGGGAGGTACTAGTTTTCTAGATAGCAGGTCAACCAACTTCCCTTCTACTTGCATAGTTTTAGGAAAGGCTTTCTTCTTTCTACCAGGTTTCTTGATACATAAATTTTGAATTGTTTTCTTGATTAAGGGCACATCCTTTATTGCTTGCAACAAAGGAAGAAAAATTGTCATTTTCTTAAGTTCTGTAACTAATTCTAATTCAGGAATAGTTGCAATATTTTTAAATCTTTCAGGGTATGGTACTTCTCCTGCAGGGGATTTTTCTTACTCATTTTCTGATTTTTCTTCTTTCTCTTTTGTTTGTACTAGTTCTAAATGTGGATATTATTGCTTTCCATAAATATCTTCAATGGTAAGTGGACTAGGGTCAGGTAAAACCTTCCCTAAATGCAACTGGATATTACTGCAATCAAGTACATGAACTACAACATAATCTTTAGACTCAGCTCCATAAATAGGGGCCACTTGTCTGGTATTATTTGGGTTAGCAACAGGCTGAGCTGGAAGTGGGGGTTGCTTAACTGGATATGCTTGTTAAGGTTGTATTCTTCCTTGAAAGTTATTATTAGGAGCTAGCAGTAGGTTTTGATTCTGTTCTTGATACCTCTGCTGCCCTTGATATGATGGGTAATGTGGCCCCCATATTTGCCCAAATTGTTGATTCTGTGTCCAAGGTGGATTAAAAATATTCCATGGTTGATTCCAACCAAAATGTAACTAGCATTGAGGGGCTGACCAAGATTTATTTCAAGGCTTTGGAGGTGGTTCTGAATATCCCCAAGGCATATTCCAAGGATTTTTTCCCCACCCTATAGGAAAACAAGGGGCATTCTAGTATTGTGAAAAGTTACCACCTGGCCTCTACCCAATAATATTAAGTTCTTTAGTTTGGGTTTGCAAAATATTTTTAAGGAGAGGTAGGAGATGGCACATATCAGTGTTATGCTCTATCCAAAGGACAATCATGTAGGGTATGCTTATTCCTACATCTAGGACAATAGATAGCTAGGGGTGGTGAAGAATTGGATTTTGCATTCCTTTCCCCTAATGCAGTATTTAATTGAACAAGAATATTAGTTTTCATGTTAGCCATTTCTTCCATCAAATATTTTATATTAGTATTACCAAGATTCCTCTTCCTTCTTATTTGCCCAGTGCGGGAATAATTTCTACACAACTCTACAATATCATTAATCTCAAGCTGGTTTATATCTCCTTTTCCCATTAAATCCAATACTTCTTTGGAATCATCCTGCAAACCTCTCAAAAATATAGTTTTTAACATATCAGTTTCTATAGGACAACATCTCTTTTGAATAAATGTAAATCTATCAAGATAATCCTCTAAGTTTTCATCATCTTCTTGTCTAATCTAGAATAACTCATCCTTCCTATTTGTAACTCTACAATACTCCTGATAGTTATCCAAAAATGCAGTTTCCATTTGATCCTAAGTGCGGATTGAATCTGGTTCAAGGCTCATAAACCACCGTAAGGATACATATTTGAGTGTAGATGGAAATAACTTCAATTTCTAGTTTGACATAGTCATAAGTCTGACACAGAACTTTGAATTCAAACAGGAACTGATCAGGATCTTCATAAACAATTCCCCTAAATATTGTCAATACTGAGAGTGAATTTTTTTTCATAGGAGCATTTTGAGTAGGATTCAGAAGAATAGTGTATTCAAAAGTTCTAATATAATTATCAGCATCATGACCAACAATTTCCCTATCATGTTATCCTTGTTCTACCATAGGTGCTTCCTTAATTTTGACTTGTTCAACTTTTTCAGATGGATCAGCCCTATGGGTATGTCTAGAAGCAAGTGCCTCTAAGAGCTCTTCTTGCAAAGATCCTAAAATTTTAGTTGATGAAGAAGATGATTCTCTTTTAAGTCTTTCAAGAAGTTCATACATAGGAAGATCTTCACCTGATCATGAAGAATGCCTTGGTGGAAAAGAGCCAATTCTGATAAACCTTCATCTTTCATCTCTTGGCCTATTCATCCATGCTCATCCACTAAATGAACTAGAATTCAGTTTTCAAGAACTGTTACCTGTAACAGGACAGTTCCTTGACTGCTATGATTTTCTTAATAACACCTAAATTTATCCCCGATAATGGCACCAAAAATGATGAGTGTCATCAATTATTCATCATTTAATCATTATTCTTGTCAATCCAGGGTGGTGTCCAATGGCTATATATGATAGGAAAGATAGGCAGTTACATGATTAGTTCATTCAGAGGAGGGATTTTATTTGTAGATCAATTAATGTTGGGGGTTTGATGTCACCTTTAAATCCTATGAACTAAAATTAACTCCTATTTACCTTTACATAAATGAAATTGTAGGAATTGAAACTTTATAGGAAAAAGAAAACTACTTAAATTGCAAAATTTAAAATGACAACAATGAAAGGATGCAGAAATGGAAATAGCAGAAATGAAACTTGCAGAATTGAAAATCACACTTGCATGAAGTATAACCTAATTACAACAACAGAATTTAAAGGATAGTAATCAAATGTTGTAGAACTGAAACATCAAGAAATTCTCTGATGCAAATTGAAAATGTAAAAGTCTGAAACAACTATTGAAAAATAGGGAATTTCATAACATGGTGTGGAATACAAGAATATATGCTAAGTGGTTAGCTGACATGGACACACACACTTCCTATATTACAAATTATCACATACATTCTAAAATAACACAACTAAAAATATGAAATAGAGTCAAGTTTCTACTAATTTGTTGCAGCAAGAAAATAGCAAAAAACCTGTCAATGTTGTCCCTTCTCTTGGGCCTGGAAGTGGCCCTTGCTCCCTGAACTAGAAGAAGGTGAAAAATACCTATCCTAAACTATCTAAACCTTACACTAAACTTAGAATGCCAACATAGATGATGAAATTGCACCTTTTATTAAATCTACAGTAGAATAACAACAATGGAGGAGAAACCTGCATAATACTATTCTGCTACAGTACAATGCTACAACATTTAAACTTCTACTATTTTTCTATCCTGTAGCTCCTATATGCTCAAAAAAATAGGATCTATATTATTTATACTAATGGGTTACAATATTGATAGGATTTTATGTTGCTATGTAGGGATGCTACAACTGTTGTAGAACTGTTTCCTAGAATGCAGGGATTTGTTCTGTTATTCCTTATCCATTCCTTCTACTGAGCTTCATGCATTGAGGATAGGTGTTTGGAAGAATAAGGGTATCAATTAAATAGCTATAGCCATTGTTTACCACCCCTCTACTATTGTTGTAGGTGCTTTTGACCAAAACTATTCTTACTGCATTCATTTTGGAGCTGCTCTGGAATATCAGGCAGGATAATAGAGTTTGTGTTAATTCATGCACCAAAGACATAGGAAAATAGTTGTGATGACGTGAATAGTCTCCATAATTGCCCAAAAGACTTATTCCATTATTTTCATGAGCTAGAGTGGACCAATTCCAAGCCATGTTGTATATGTACAGATGGCTAGAATTTGAATGGACAATTTCCTATTTCTACACAGTCAAACTATTTTGAACAAGTTTTGGCACTTTTTTGACCGTTTGAAATGGTTAGACAATGGGTAAAACTAATTAAATTATTTTAGAACTAAATACATATCAACACTTATTATTACAGCTTCAAATAAATCCTACTTTGCTTAAAGAATTCAGTTGAAACAGGTCATAAAGTACAAAAAAATAGTCAAAACAGAATATATGCTCTTCAAAATTTAAAACATGTAAACACTAATACATAATGCATTCTATCACCATAATTATCATCAAAAAATAACATAAGGTTTATCAAATAGTTTATAAAATATCCAAAAATGGTCCATGAATGAGGCAATTTTCTGGCCTCATCAGCATTGATGTCAAGAAGATGATGACCAAGTTTATTGTCATCCAGGTATTCATGTCCAAGTTTTGTTGGCAAGGTTGATGTTCAAGTTTCATTAATATTCTTTGGTGGTTTTTCCAAAAAGGCAAAGAAGCAGGTTTAATATTATAATATTTAAGGATACAGGTTGGGTTTATGAAAAATAAATGCCAAGGAGTTGACACATTTTAAATTTCCAAAAAACCCATATGACAGATTTTGTGATATAAGGTTTAATTATTTAATTTTAAATATTTTAACCCTAAGGTTAAAATTTAAAATTAAATAATAATACTTTAAGGGCCTAAGTTAAAAAATATAATTCAAATTTAAAAATTTGAATAACCCATCGACGTGTTTGGAAAAATGACATTGCATATAAAAGGTGGTAAGTTCCACCTTAAGAAATTATCCATGCGAATAATCGAATGCCCAAGAGAATTGAGCGCAAGGTTTGAAAAAGGAAAATTGCATGTGCTTTAAAGTTTAAGGAGGAAGACCAAGGAACAAATCTGAGTGGAGCATTGTTCACATCACCAAGCATTGGGTAGCACGGTTGGTAGCCAAGGGTTGTGCTAAGTCGCTCGTAGGTGACAGGTCACGGGTTCGATCCACGCGATCATTGTTTTTCAAGGCAAAAGGTTGTTCATTTTGTGCCATCGGTTGAAGGACAAAAGGAAGGCGTGTGCCTTACCTTTTGTGTGAGGGCACGTAGCCCAAGAGGTGGACGTCTAGGTGCTAAGGCACTTGGAGAGGATAGGTGGGAAGTTCAAAATCCACCATGAGCATTTTTGCTAAGGAGGAAATAAAATAAGGTATGCGCTCAATTTGCTAAGGTTAAAGTTGCATCCGAAATTTGTGAAGAGTGGAAATTAATTTTTAATTTTCCCTAAGTTTTTATTAAGTTGAAATTGCTTAGTGGGAAAATTAAAAGGGGTGTATGTGCTTTAGAGGGAGATAAAAGGGTGAGTAAAGATTTAATATTGTGATTAATTTTTGGTGGTCAAAGTTTATAAAAAGGAGTAATAAGGTATGCCAAGAGTATTATATGTTGTATGTTGAAATAAAGTCATATTGTGAAAATTGTTTTGAAAGGAGAAATAAGGAATAGTTGAGATTTAATATTTTGGCATGGTGAAATATTTTTAAAGAAAATATTGAGGATAGATTTTTGATATCTAACCATTGAGATTGTCAAAGAGGGTAATTGTGATTGAGACAGGTTTTGAGGTCAATTCTCCATCAAGAAAAAGGTATGGGCACATCTTCCTTGTGAGTGAAATATTGTTGGATTGGATGTTGTGAATGCTAAGTTGGAGTGAAAAGGATTGTTTGATAAGCATTGTTGGAAATATTGAGTGAGCCTTCATATGCTTGAGTAGGGTTTGTGAAAGATCATGAGTATCATTGTTATGTGAGATTGTTTGATAAGCATTGTTGGAAATATTTGAGTAAGCTTTCATATGCTTGATTAAGGTGTTGTTTGTGAGTTGGCTATTTGGGGTTTGTGAAAATATCATGAGTATCATTGTTTATGTGAATTTGGAATCATCTTGAGTCAAGGTTGAGTTCCATAGTGTGAGTTGTTGAAAGCATTGTGTGAAACACTTTTTTAGGGTTTGTAAGCAAGTTTTGTTTCATTGAGTGATTGGTTGAGTGGAGTTGATTGAGCATAGTTGATTGAAAGTGTTGGAGTGATAGTTCAAGTTTTGTGAAACAAATTGTTCTTTACTAATTTGAGAAAGATATTGAAAGTGATAATTGTTGTGAGTGTGAAGCATATTGAGTCTCTAACCATTCTCTATATGTTTCTATGGTAAAACAAGAAATATTGAAAGTGATTGAGCATTGTTGTGAGTGTGAAGCATATTGAGTCTCTAACCATTCTCTATATGTTTTTGTGGTTAAACAAGTGATTGAGAATTGTTGTGAGTGTGAAACATATTGAGTCTCTAACCATTCTCTATATGTTTCTATGAGATTAAAACAAGATTCTGTGTGAAACTTGTTTGTGTGATTGAAGAGGTTTTCTATGATAGATTGAGTTGATTTGAGGAAGCTTTTGTGAAAGCTTAAGGACATATTTGAGTAAGCTTTTGTGGAAGCTTACAATGCAAATTTGAGGTAAGTCTTGGTGAAGACTTGTTGAGTAGATTGGACAAGTTCTAGTGAGGACTTGTGGAGTAGATTTGAGGTAAGTCTTGGTGAAGACTTGTGGATATATTAGTGTGAGATTTTGTGGAAGCTTACAATATAGATTTGAGGTAAGTCTTTGTGAAGACTTGTGAGTAGATTTGATTGATTGATTTGTTCAAACCTTGAGTTAAGGTTTGGGGCAGATCTAGCAGAGTTGATTTATGATTGGATCAAGCTTTGTGTTAAGGCTTGAGGACAGATTTGAGGATAGAGTTTGGTGTAGATTTGAGGATAGATTTGTGCCAGATTAGAGATAGAGATTGAGAATATTTGTGCTAGATTGAAGGACTGTGTTTAGTGCAGATTTGAGATAGAGATTGAGAAGATTTATGCTAGACCAAAGAACTATATTTAGTGCATATTAAAGATAGATATTGAGAAGATTTGTGCTAGACCGAAGGACTATGTTTAGTATAGATTTGAGATAGAGCTGAGAGCAAGCTTTGGAGGTGATAGAGTAGAGGATAGTAGTCTCCAGTGGATAGAGATCCATTAGCCAGGGTAGTGAGGATAGAGATCTTTTGAGTGAGGATAGGAGTCTTCAGTGGAGAGAGATCCACAAGCTAGTGCAGTGGAGGCAGTAGTCTTCTAGAGGATCACTAGCCAAGTAGAGGAGAAGGAGTTCTCCTATGGATAGAGATCCATAAACCAGCTTAGGGGATTGGTGTCTCCTGTGGATAGGGATCCATGAACTTGATTAGGGGATTGGTGTCTCCTTTGGATAGAGGTCCATAAATATTGTAATAGGGAAGGATTCCCAAGAGATTTGTTGAGAAAATTTTAGTGAAATATTTTCTCCATGGAGTAGCCCACATTGGGTGAACCATGTTAAATTGGTGTCTCTATTGTGTGTGGTGATTTGTGCATTGCTTTGATTACTATTGTTGATATTTCCATTGATATATTGGATAATATTGTTTGGGAAAGAAAAGTAAAAAGTGGTCTTATAATGTTCACCCCCCTCTCAGTATAAGCTTGTGTTCTTCAATTGGTATCAGAGCGGGTTCCTTTAGAAGAGTTTAATAGCTTGAAGAAAAATATCTTAAGAACACAGATGGATTCTCAGAATGGATCATCAGGGAATTCAACACCATTGTTCGATGGGAACAATTATGTACTTTGGAGGATGAGAATGAAGATTCACCTAATGGCACTTGGAAATGAAATATGGGAAGCAGTTGAGAATGGATACATACCACCAGCTACTCCACCTACAGATAAATATGGTAAGCTCCTACATCTGAATAATTCAAAGGCAATGAATGGAATTTTAAAGGGTTTGCGTGAAACAGAGTTTATAAAGGTTATGCATTGCACATCAGCAAAGGAAATTTGGGATAAGTTGAAAGGTATATATGAGGGAGACAAAAAGGTCAAAAGGGCAAAGTTGTAAAATTACAAGAGAACATTTGAAGACCTAAATATGAAGGATGAGGAAAACATTGTTGCATATCTACTTCGTGTAGATGAGGTTGTTAACTCCATGCAAGGACTTGGGCTTAAAGTTGAAGAAATAGATGTTTGTGATAAGATTTTAAGGTCACTCCCAAAAAGGTATAGTGAAAATATTTCATCTATAGAAGAGTCAAAAGATATTGAACTTTTGACAAGGGATGAGTTACATGGAATTATCATAGCTTTTGAGATGAGAATAAAATAGGAACCTATTCCCCAAAAGGAAGCAACCTTCAAAGTTACTAAGAAGACAAAGGGTAAGAAGTCAGATTCAAGCAATGAGTCATCCAGTGATGAAGAAGCAAATTATGGTAGAAGGAACAAAGACTCAAGAAAATATAAAGGTACAAAATTAGTTAGATGTTTCAATTGTGGAAAATATGGTCACTATGCATCTGATTTTCTAGAGGTTGGAAATAGCAATGATGAAGAAAAATAGGATCATAAGAATAGGGAAATAGGAAAACACAGGTACCAAAATAAAAGTAGGGATGGACAAGGCAAAAAAGGAAAGAAGTTTTTCCAAAGGCATAAGAAGAGTTTTTATGCAGACAAGGTAAGTAAGAGTTCAAGTGATAGTGATGAAAGTTCCTCAAATAATGATGAAGATGAAATTCTATTTATGGTAGAAGAAAAAGAAGTGGTTAGAAAAAGGTCACCAATAATTCTCAAGTGTTTTAGATGTGGTAACTTTGGTCATCTTGAAGATAGTTGTACAAGGAATGGATTCAATTTTAAGTGAAGATGAGTATGAAGATGCTAGTGAAGGTCTAGTAGAAGAAAGTCTTCTTATGGCAATAAGAGAAGAAGAAGGTGCTTCTAGTGAAGACAAATCAGAAAGGAATGAAGATGATCCTAAAGGCAAACAAATAGAGGAAGAATCAGAGAAAGGAGAAGTTGATCTTGAGGGTGAGCTTATTTCTGCTCTTGATGCATTAAGAAAGGTAAGAAAGTAGAACTCAAAACTCAAGCTTCAATTTCAAGAATGTGATGAAGAGAAAGGGAATATTATAGAAGATCTAACCAACTCAATAGCCAAGACAAGGAAATTTAAAGAAAGGTTAGAGGCTAAGGTTTTGGAATGTGAAAGGTTAGAGCATGAGGTAGCTTCACTAAGGAAGGAAGTAAAAGAGTCTAAGGACAAGTTACACAAGTTTGGGAGAAGCTCAAAGAACTTGGATAAGATTATCAAGGTACAAAGATCTTCATCAAACAAGACAGGTCTTGGTTTTGAATAGGTACAAAAGGAACAAGGAGAGGAGTCAATCTCAAGCTCTAAGAAGAAGAAGCTTTAGAAGAAGAGAGTGTAAGATAAAGTGAGACTTCTAAGGAGGAATATTTGGACAATAGAAAGTTCAATATGAGAAGGAACAATGCACAAATGAGGAACAGATGGAACAGGAAGCAACATAGGGTAAAAGAGACTAAGATACCATTGAGGTCAAGGCAAGGTAGTTTCAATGGATGATGCTTCTCATGTCACAGGTTTGGGCACAAGGCTACATAGTGCAGGACACATGGAAGACAGGAATATGGGAATTTTAGAAATAGACATCTTTTTCAAGGGTATTGCTACTCTTGTAATCAGTTTGGTCACAAGGCAATAAATTGTAGGGTTCATGACAGGAATAGATATGGCTTCACTAGGAGAAACCCCAAGATATTTGCACCTTTAAGGAATAACAACATTAAGTGTTATAAGTGCAATAATGATGGGCATATAGCAAAGTGGTGTAGAGAAGAACTTCCAGAGACAAGTAAGAACAGGAACAATAAGAGGAATCAGAAGGATCAGTTGAGGAAGAAGGTGGACAAAGGGAAAGATCAATGTATGTTGGGAGTAGAGATACTCCCACCCCAAAATTAACCACCTCAAGAGGAGGTGGGGGAGGGGCTAAGCTAAGAGTCTCATTCTTAGCCCCAAGCCCCAAAGGTGGCCCTTTGCCATTGATGACAAAGGGGGAGAGATTTGAGTCATGGGGAGTAGTTTCTCAAGGGGAGCAAAACAGAAAGAGGTAAAGGAAATGGTAAAAGGAAAATGGGTTGCCATAAATGACAAAGGGGGATATTGTTGGAAATATGAGCAAGTTTTGTTGTCATTGATGTCAAGAAGATGATGACCAAGTTTATTGTCATCCAGGTATTCATGTCCGAGTTTTGTTGGCAAGGTTGATGTTCAAGTTTCATTAATATTCTTTGGTGGTTTTTCCAAAAAGGCAAAGAAGCAGGTTTAATATTATAATATTTAATATTATAATATTTAAGGATACATGTTGGGTTTATGAAAAATAAATGCCAAGGAGTTGTCACATTTTAAATCTCCAAAAAACCCATATGACAGATTTTGTGATATGAAGGTTTAATTATTTAATTTTAAATATTTTAACCCTAAGGTTAAAATTTAAAATTAAATAATAATACTTTAAGGGCCTAAGTTAAAAAAATATAATTCAAATTTAAAAATTTGAATAACTCGTCAACGTGTTTGGAAAAATGACATTGCATATAAAATGTGGTAAGTTCCACCTTAAGAACTTATCCATGCGAATAATCGAATGCCCAAGAGAATCGAGCACCAAGGTTTGAAAAAGAAAAATCGCATGTGCTTTAAAGTTTAAGGAGAAAGAGCAAGGAACAAATTAGAGTGGAGCGTTGTTCACATCGCCAAGCACTAGGTAGCATGGTTGGCAGCCAGGGGCTGTGCTAGGTCACTCGTAGGTGACAGGTCATGGGTTCGATCCACACGATCACTGTTTTGCAAGGCAGAAGGTTGTTTGATTTGCATCATCGGTTGAAGGACAAAAGGAAGGCATGTGCCTTACCTTTTGCATGAGGGCACATAGCCCAAGTGGTGGACGTCTAGGTGCTAAGGCACTTGGAGAGGATAGGTGGGGAGTTCAAAACCTACCGTGAGCATTTTTTCTAAGGAGGAAAGAAAATAAGGTATGCGCTCAATTTGCTAAGGTTAAAGTTGCATCCAAAATTTGTGAAGAGTGGAAATTAATTTTTAATTTTCCCTAAGTTTTTATTAAGTTGAAATTGCTTAGTGGGAAAATTAAAAGGGGTGTATGTGCTTTAGAGGGAGATAAAAGGGTGAGTAAATATTTAATATTGTGATTAATTTTTGGTGGTAAATATTTATAAAAAAGGAGTAATAACGTATGCCAAGAGTATTATATGTTGTATGTTGAAATAAAGTCATATTGTGAAAATTGTTTTGAAAGGAGAAATAAGGAATAGTTGAGATTTAATATTTTGGCATGGTGAAATATTTTTAAAGAAAATATTGAGGATAGATTTTTGATATCTAACCATTGAGATTTTCAAAGAGGGTAATTGTGATTGAGATAGGTTTTGAGGTCAATTCTCCATCAAAAAAAAGGTATGGGCACATCTTCCTTGTGAGTGAAATATTGTTGGATTGGATGTTGTGAATGCTAAGTTGGAGTGAAAAGGATTGTTTGATAAGCATTGTTGGAAATATTGAGTGAGCCTTCATATGCATGATTAGGGTTTGTGAAAGATCATGAGTATCATTGTTATGTGAGATTTTTTGATAAGCATTTTTGGAAATATTGGAGTAAGCTTTCATATGCATGATTGGGCTTGAGTATCATTGTTATGTGAAGTTGAGAACTATCTTGAACTAGGGTTTTATGAAAGATCATGAGTATCATTGTTATGTGAATTTGGAATCATCTTGAGTCAAGGTTGAGTTCCAAAGTGAGATTTGTTGAAAGCATTGTGTGAAACTTTTTTAGGGTTTGTAAGCAAGCTTTGTTTCATTGAGTGATTGGTTGAGTGGAGTTGATTGAGCATAGTTGATTGAAAGTGTTGGAGTGATAGTTCAAGTTTTGTGAAACAAATTGTTCTTTACTAATTTGAGAAAGAGAGATTGAAAGTGATTGAGCATTATTGTGAGTGTGAAGCATATTGAGTCTCTAACCATTCTCTATATGTTTCTATGGTAAAACAAGAGAGATTGAAAGTGATTGAGCATTTTTGTGAGTGTGAAGCATATTGAGTCTCTAACCATTCTCTATATGTTTCTATGGTTAAACAAGAGAGTTTGAAAGTGATTGAGCATTGTTGTGAGAGTGAAACATATTGAGTCTCTAACCATTCTCTATATGTTTCTGTGAGATTAAAACAAGATTATGTGTGAAACTTGTTTGTGTGATTGAAGAGGTTTTCTATGATAGATTGAGTTGAGTTGAGGAAGCTTTTGTGAAATCTTAAGGATAGATTTGAGTAAGATTTTGTGGAAGCTTACAATGCAGATTTGAGAAAAGTCTTGGTGAAGACTTGTTGAGAATATTGGACAAGTTCTAGTGAGGACTTGTGGAGCAGATTTGAGGTAAGTCTTGGTGAAGACTTGTGGATAGATTAGTGTGAGCTTTTGTGGAAGCTTACAATACATATTTGAGGTAAGTCTTTGAGAAGACTTGTGAGCAGATTTGATTGATTTATTTGTTCAAACCTTGAGTTAAGGTTTGGGGCAGATCTAGCAAAGTTGATTTGTGATTGGATCAAGCTTTGTGTTAAGGCTTGAGGATAGATTTGAGGATAGATTTTGGTGCAGATTTGAGGATAGGTTTGTGCTAGACCAGAGATAGAGATTGAGCATATTTGTGCTAGATCGAAGGATTGTGTTTAGTGCAGATCAAAGATAGAGATTGAGAATATTTGTGCTAGACCAAAGGATTGTGTTTAGTGTAGATTTGAGACAGAGATTGAGCATATTTGTGCTAGACCAAAGGACTGTGTTTAGTACAGATTTAAGATAGAGTTGAGAGCAAGATTTGGAGGTGATAGAGTAGAGGATAGTAGTCTCTAGTGGATAGAGATCCATTATCCAAGGTAGTGAGGATAGAGATATTCTGAGTGAGGATAGAGTCTTTAGTGGAGAGAGATCCACAAGCCAGTGTAGTGGAGGCAGTAGTCTTCTAGAGGATCACCATCTAGAGTAGAGGAGAAGGAGTTCTCCTGTGGATAGAGATCCACAAATTAGTTTAGGGTATTGGTGTCTCCTGTGGATAGGGATCCACAAACTTGATTAGGGGATTGGTGTCTCCTTTGGACAGAGGTCCATAAACATTGTAATAGGGAAGGATTCCCAAGAGATTTGTTGAGAAAATTTTAGTGAAATATTTTCTCCATGGAGTAGCCCACATTGGGTGAACCATGTTAAATTGGTGTCTCTATTGTGTGTGGTGATTTATGCATTGCTTTGATTACTACTATTGATATTGCCATTGATATATTGGATAATATTGTTTGGGTAAAGAAAAGTAAAAAGTGGTCTTATATTGTTCACCCCCACCTCTTAGTATAAGCTTGTGTTCTTTAGGGACAGTCCTAGGGAGGTCTTGAAGAGCATAAGATATAGGGAAGGACCCAAGGATGTCACAGTACATAAGAACAGGGAGGAAACCTAGAAACCAATGAGAACATGGGTAGACAATTGGAAAAGAGACCTCCCACCCTAAGGATATCATCCTTTTTTACCAATTAGAAGTTTTATGATAAAACCTTTTGCCTTCTGTATTTTTCCACCAATGATAAGTCTTATCTATTCTTTGCAATTTAAAATATCCATTTGTTTTTTATTTACCAAATGAAGCCCTTGTTACTTTCAAAATTTCTTAATAATATTTAAATTTAAAATTTAAATATTATAATCCTTTTCTTCAAAATTATCTTTGCTTGCTTTCACAACCATGGAAAATTCCTTTGCATTTATTATTTCAACCTTGAAGACAAAACTCAACCTTTTCACCTTTGACATCAATGACAACACTATACTCAAAATTTCCAACAACACATTTCTTTTCTAGCAATTTGCAAAGACAAAATAGATAAATGAAATTTCCTACTTTTATTATTATTTGTAACTAATATTGATTATTAGTTGAATATAAATTTATTAGGTATTTGATAAAGACTCAATCTTTATCAAAAAATAATTCAAAGAGTCTTTTGCTAGACCCTTTATAAGATAAACTATTTTACAAAACAATGCATAGCATTTACAAAAGCAATCATAGATAACCATAGTCAACACCATTATTTTATCCCTAAGTGGGCAGCCACTTTTAAAATAGATCCAACTATTATTGTTCCACTTTACGAAGGCTCATTGCAAGCAACATCACTGCCCAATGATGCGAATAAGGGTACAAGTAAAAAAAAGCAATGCATCTACACGAATGCTAGTTCATGATACCAAAAACCGTTTGATGATAAATCACCCATAATAATTTTCCTTTTTACCCTCATCGTCGGTGGTTGTATATAAACTTCCACCCGTGAGAGTACCTAGTCCTGGAACCATCACACGACAATCAACAATATCATATTCAAAGCATAAAATACATATAAGCAATCATTAAACCATAACTTATAAAGCAAGATTAAATATTGAACATACAACCATCAATATATAATATTCAATCAAAATAAGTCCTACCTAGGGTGCCATGACATAAGGTACCATTCTAAGAATATTATCATCCACTAATAATATCTACGACTACTCTTATTCCACATAAGGTGTCATTCCAAAAGTATTACCATATGTTGAGTGCCATTCCAAACATTAAGCAATAAAATCAACGATATTCTTTCTCATAACTTACTAGGTGGTATTTTTCATGTTCTCACTCATCTTAGCCCGTCTAATATGAGAAAAAGAAGGAGAACTATGCTCTTCCCACATAACCAATCTTCTCTAATTCCCAAAATTTTAAGACATAAGAGTCCTTCCCTTATGTCAAAATCCTTGTTCTTCCTAGGATTTCTTCCCAATATGTTTGTTATATTTAAATAGATCCACTCCAAATTTCTTCTTCTTCCATACCAAGGTATACGACAATTGAGAACTAGTCATTGCATATGACACTCAAGTGGTCAAGATGTGGCCCCATCCTTTAATACTAGTTTTTTTTACCTTTATATACCTCCATGGTATAAGGATACCTTTATATACCTCCATAGTACAAAGGATGCCTTAATGGTCTCCCCACATTGTCTTACCAATTTTTGTGAATGTAAGACCATTTGACCATAGCATAGGGTTCTCCCTTTTAGTCCATCAAAAGGAAACACCTTTTCCCTATTCATACATAAGTATACCTATGTAGGATATTTTGCGTATTTTCCTTGGGCCTATGCTCTTTTGTGGTGAGTCATCTAGGACTTAGTTATTAGTTACCATGTGGATAATTAATTCTATTATTACTAAATATCTTGGTCTCTCTAATTTTAAGGTGCCAACACAAAAATTTGATCATAACCTATACCTCCATAGTAGGATAATTAGTCCAATATTTTCTGCTTAGAACTTTCCAAAAGTTTTCTCACTTTTTTAAACCCTCTAGGTTACACCATCTAGAATATCATAAGAAAACTTGAGTGTTGCCTACCACAACTCCCATCAAGAAGGTTTGAGTGTTTCCTACCACAACTCCTCTCAAGAAGGTTGGAGTGTTACCTACCACAACTCCCATAAAAATAAGAAGAATTGAGTGTTTCCTTCCACAACTCTCCTCAAGAATTGGGATTATCCGATCCAAATTTTAATGAAGTCTAATTTAAGAAAGTTCCCTTCCCATGGACCCATGATTCCACAAGGAAGATGAATATTTATATTAAACTTACATGTTTCTTTAAATGATTAATATAGTCTCATAATTTGATACATTGTTAAATGTTTTAGATAGAGGATCCCATACTCCTATCAAGAATATGTTTCCCATCTATTATTTTTCCATTAAGAATGTTGAAAATATTCATCATCTATTATTTCTTATTAAGCATAGTTAGCTTAACTAAGAATAGATTTTCCAAAGAGGTGTGTTCATGCTTAAATAAACTACATATACCATAATCATATATATAAAACATTGAATAAACATTCTTTTATATATAAAAATATATGTTTATAGGTTACATTTGTAAATTTCACTAGAATACATACCACACATCACAATAGCACTCAAATAGTGGCTTTCTAGCCACACCATAAAATAAGTCGTACTACAATTATCTCTTAGTTCATTCACTATTCTATGCTAGACTTGGTTCTCATAGAGAAGTTGTTCGAGCTCTACCTTGTGACCTTGCTTATCTTGCTCGTGTTGTCCTTCTATGCCCATGTTGTTTTCTATTAGTAGGCTATGATGGAGTGAGCAAGCCATGGCTCACTAGTGCATCAAAACACGAAGTCAAGTATGTAGTTCTAAACTCTTCCCTAGCCTATCATAGTTTTGCATTCTCAAACTAAATGACTATTTATGCTTCCCAACCACTTATTTGTGCTACCTCCTATTGTAGTCTATCCAACTTTGCAATGACAACACCCTTTTTAGACTCCAATCTCATATTTTCTTGAGTCTAGAAGCTTTCTCGCTCAATATGTTATGATTACAACTATCAAACTTGCTACCTCAAATATTTTACTTCATGTAGTTCATCTATTATCGAACGCCATCCGTCATCTTCTTGATAGTTTGATGAACCCACTTCTATATCTACCCAATGATGCACATGTTATTTAGGAAGTTCCTCTTCTAATTCCATTTCTATACCCTTAGGTATATAGTCTTCTCCATCGATGGTCTTAGTTGTCTCTCTTGTTGCTTCACCACTTCTTTCCTATTTTTTATATGGTTGCGTGTCCCACCATATATCATAGTTAAGAGTTGTACCAACATCATTGTCATTTGGTACCCACATGACCTCATCTACCTCTAAGTTCAATGGTTCCATTTATGGAGGTACTAATTTATTCCTTTCTTTTATCATGTAGATCACAAGTGGATCTAGTACTCTTTATCTAATACTAAACTATCATAATATTTGAGTATATTAAAAATACTTATAATGCATGCTTACTCATCCAATCATATACCTTTCTCATCATACATGAGTTAGTTGCATTCCATCTTCTTCTCATATTGGGCCCTTACTCCATGGTCTCTAGATCAAATCTTGGGGTTGCAAATTTTCCCAAATAGAGTGATACCACTCTATAATGACTTCAGGTGATCATTTAATGTTTAACTCTTTCTCCATTTTCCACCTTAATACATAAGGCATCACTAGCCCTACCAAATTATGTGCATCATAAGGCAATCCTCAGGGTATTTCCACAACCACATGTTCCCATACCAATACTTGCAGTAATATAAAACAACTCATATATGTTCGCTTCATCATTCACACCTCGAATAACTATCTATAATTCTAGGTCAACAGGGTTGGTGCCCATGCAAACAAGATTGAACTCTCCACTAGGTCCTGCACCACTTCTAGCATGTTCCAAGGAAATTGTGCACCTAGTAAATCAGGTAAAATAACATTTGATATAAGTTTCATCATCATAGCTTATCTATGTGTCAGTTTGCCAAACATATAATACAACTCATATTTTATACTACCTTTCTTAGCTCAACGTGTCCAAAAAAGTGCACCTCTATCTAAGGCTAGGTGGTGTCATGAGGAGTGACCTTTGACCACTACTTGTGGTTAAATCTTAAAGAGATATATTTCATTTTAAGGCACAAAACACCAACTACATATTATGTGTGGGATAAATGAGAGGAAGACCCAAGTTGGCCTTCCTTCATTTTGGGCTCGTCTGAGTTTCGACATCATATCTGCTATGTCGAGCTCATCGATGGTGTTGTAAAAATAGGATTCTAAGGTTATTAACCTTAGAATTTTAATAAGCATTAAAACATGCTCATATTTAAAACACAACACAGATACCCTATTCAACAACGAAATATAGATAATGAAAACTAGGTGAATCAATTGATTAAACTTCTAAATTTAGATGCCAACATCAGGGGATATTTTGCAATATTTGGACTATAATGAATTAGTTTAAATGTCCAAGGTAGAGAGTATAATAGAAGGTTTAGTTTTATTTTGATGCTATGCAATGGTGCACTCCTAGTATAGACCTTCATTGAAGAAAAGGGTATTAACAAAGTTTCATTTAAGATGAAATCAAAAAATAAAACTTAGGAAAAGCATTCTCAAATCCAAACATAGCAAGTCAAGGTTTAATTAAAATAAAATCAAATATTAAATATTTTTGATGCAAACAGAATTAGTAGTGAAATAAGGTCTATCACACTACTCAAGCAACAAGAAATAATAATACCAAACTTACCCTCAATGATTGTGAAATAATATATCAATCATTAAATAAAACATAGTCCACTAAATAAATCAGGATGAAGGCATAATGGAGTTTTCTAGTGGAACGATTCATATATATTTGATTATGAAATATGCAAACAATATTAAGTGTAAAATGTACTTGATAGAACCAACCTGGTGCTCAGTAATGAATATGAATATTTTAACTCTAGTCTCTCTTCTAGCCTTTCTCTCGTTTATCCCAATTCCAAACTCCAAGGATGCCTTCAATTTTTAAATCTCACCTCAAAATGTCAAAAAATAATCATATTGTTTCTCTTGGGAGGCCTCATTTTATCAAGCAAGTATCTAGGTAATATTAATATAAACATTACACTAATTGCCATCATCAAGTAAGAGGGAAATCCTTCTTTCATTTAAAATATTATTCTTTCCTAGAAAAGAGACAATGATATAAAGGTAAGAGCAATCCTTTTTTTAATCTAAACTATGCTTCTATCACAACTAACAAGGCATGGAGGGATGGAGGTGAATAGTATTCCTATTTTAATATACACAAATATTTTCATGAAGAAATATATCATTAAAATATTTCTAGGCTAAAGAAAGCTAAACACATTTCTTTTCTAGCAATTTGCAAAGACCAAATAGATAAATGAATTATCCCACTATTAATATTCATAACTAATATTTATTATTAGTTGAATATCAATTTATTAGATGTTTGATAAAGCCTCAATATTTATCAACACCTAATCCGAAGAGTCTTGTGCTAGATCCTTTATAAAACAAACTATTTCACAAAATGAAGCATAACATTTACAAAATAAATCATAAAAAACCATAGTCAACACCATTTTTTATCCCTAAGCGAGCGATCACTTTTAAAATATATCCAACTATTATCGTTCCACTCTAGGGAGGCTCATTACAAGAAAAATCACTGCCCAATGATGTGAACAAGCGTAGAAGTAAAAAAATGCAATGCACCTACATGAATGCTAGTTCATGATACCAAAAACTATTTGATGATAAATCAAAAATCATCATTCCCCTTTTACCCTCATCATCGGTGGTTGTCCATAACCTTCCAACTATGAGAGTACCTAGTCCTGCAACCATCACACGACAATCAAGAGTACCATATTTAAATCGTAAAATGCATATAACCAATCATTAAACCATGACTATAAAGCAATATTAAATATTGAACACACAACCATCAATATATAATCTCCAATAAAAATAAGTCCTACCTAGGGGGGCATGACATACTCACCCCTTATGCTAAACACAATCCTCTATGTTTCCTACTGTACAAAAAAATATACATATAATTCACTTAAACAGATAAGGAAAATGTTTTTCCATGTCTTCCACTTTCTCCCAAGTGGCTCTCTGTTCTAAGAAGTGTTCCCATTGGACCTTACACTATTCTAAAGTTCACTTACTCAAAGCCTTAGAATAAAAATTTATAATCCTCACTGGTCTCACCTCAATGATTGATGGATCTACCATATACAATCTAGAAATATCCGAAACATATGTAGGATCAGCAACATACTTTCTACGTATTGATATGTGAAAAGTATCATGGATATTTTATAGGTTGGGTGGTAAAGCAAGTTTGTAAGCCACATGACTTATCCTATCAATGATATCAAAAGGCCCAACAAAATGAGGGTCTAACTTAGTAGATTTTATCACACTTTTCTTAGGTCAAACCCTTAAGAAGACTTTATCCCCCACCAAAAATTCTCTATGCATTCTCTTTAGATTTACATAACCCTTATGTCAATCGACAAATCCCTTAAGCCTTTGTTGAATTATCCTAATTTTCTCCTCCATATCTTTGACAAAATCAGGTCCAGTCATTACTCAATGCTTTGGATTATCCCATGATAGAGGTGTCCTATATTTTTTGCCATACAAGGCTTCAAACATGGCCATTCCCATGGATGTATGGTAGTTGGTATTGTATGTAAACTCCACTAGATGCAAAAAGTCTTTACACTTAAAATTTTGGTCCAAAAATACATGCAAAGTATGTTCTCAAGCACTTGGTTAATCCTCTTTTTTTACCCATCCATTTTTGGATGATAGGTAGAATTGATATCAAGCTTTGTGCCTACTGTATTATGAAGAGATTTCTAGAATTTTGATGTGAATCTAGAATCCCTATCAAAAATGATCACTTTAGGATATCCATGCAACCTAAAAATTTCCTTGGCAAACCTATTTACCACTACCGTTGCATCATCCCGGATATTTCCTGGTATAAAATGTGCAACCTTAGTCAATTTATCAACTACAACAAGGATTGCATCATGTTGGTACCTAGTTTTAGGTAAACCTACAATGAAATCCATGGATATTACTTACCATTTCTACATAGGTATGTCATGAGGGTATAACTGCCCTACTAGATGTCAATGTTCAACCTTAACATTTTGAAATTCTAGACATCTAGCAATGAAATCTGTGATATCCTTTTTCATTCTAGACCAATAGAAAGTCTTTTTCATGTTCTTCCTCATTTTTATCCCTCTAGGATGAGCAAAGTAAGGAGATCTATGCACCTCTTGCATAATTAGTATCCTCAAATCACCAAATTTGGGTATAACCACCCTATACTTGAAATATAAAAGATCATATTTTATACTAAAATCCTTATTTTCTAAAGGATTTCTTTCCACTTCATCTTAAATCTCTATGTAAAACTAATATTGTAACTACATCCTTCTAACTTGATCCATCAAGTCCACATGACTTCGAGTTATTGTTGCAATGTACCCTCTTCTACTCAAGGCATCAACAACCTTATTTTATTTTCCTTTGATATATTCAATACCAAAGTTGTATTCTGCTAGAACTTTTGTCCATATTCTTTGCCTTGCATTTAACGAAGGTTGGGTAAAGATATACCTTAGGATTTGATGATCATTTCTTAACTCAAATAGTTTTCCCAACAAATAATATCTCAAAACCTTAAGAGCATGAACAGATTTTGCAAGCTCAATATCATGCATTACATAACTCACCTCATGCTTCTTAAGTTCTCTAGATGCATAAGCTACCACAGATTCATATTTGGGATAGTACACCTCCCAAACCTTTTAAGTAAGCATCTGTGAAGATCATGTAATTCTCTTGTGGATCAGTTATTTTTAGGATAGGTGTCATAGTGATTTTTTCATTAAGAGTGTTAAAAGAGGCTTCATATTTATCTATCCACTTAAAATCATTTCCCTTCTTCTAAAGGTTAGTGATAGGATAGGTTATTTTGGAAAAATCCTTCACAAAATGCCTATAATACCCAATAAGACCCATGAAGCTTCTTACTTCTGGCACATTGGTGGATGTTGGGCAACTCAATATGGCTTCTACCTTATTTGGATTCACAATTATTCTATCCTTTGATATGATATGTCCCAAGTATTGAACTTGTGGGACACAAAAATTACATTTGGACAAATTTCCAAAGAGTTGGTTCTCTCTAAGAACCTCTAGCACAATATTTAAGTGCCTATTATGTTCCTCTTTACTACATGAATAAATAAAATATCATCTAAGAATACCAAAATAAACCAATCTAGATGCCTTTTGAACACACTGTTCATCAAGTTCATGAATGTTGCTAGTAAATTTGTTAAGCCAAAAAGCAACACAATAAATTCATAATGCCCATATCTATTTTTTGAATGTCATTTTGTGAGTATCCTCCTCACGGATCCTTAATTGATGATATTCAGGATTTAAATATAGTTTGGAGAATATGGTGGTATCCTTCAATAGATTAAATATATTCTCAATTTGAGGTAAAGGATACCTATTCTTGATGGTCACCTTGTTTAGTATTCTATAATCAATACACAGCCTTAAGGATCCATCCTTATTTTTTAGAAAAAGAATAGGTGCACCCTATGGTGACACACTAGGTTTGATCAAATCTTTATCAAGTAACCCTTGGAGTTGCACCTTCAACTCCTATAACTCAATAGGATTCATCCTATAAGGGGTTATATTTATGAGTTTTCTCCTAGAAATAGCTCAATTGTGAAGTCAAATTTGCACTTTGGTGGAAGTCCTAAAAGTTCTTTCAAAAATACATACCTAAATTGAATAGTTTGATGTTTCTCAAACACTTCCTTCTTCCCATCATATTCCATTTTTTCTTTTAACTTAACGACATAAATCATTCCAAATATCTGTATAGCTTTTATTAATTGCTTTGCTAAAAAAAGCTAAGGTTGAAAGGATCCTTGCTCACTACAAATCCTTACCCTCTTCTTATTCTTGTCAGAATAATCCATCCATATTTCTTGGAAATTGATTATGGCTCCATGATCCCTTAACCAATCAATCCCTAATATGACATCAAAGGCATGTAGTGGTGCTACACATAAAGTCCAAATAGTAGAGTAATTGGGTAAATTTACCTCGGTTGTGGGAAAATATTGATCCATGGATTAGGTCTATCTAAACCAATACTCAAATTTCCATCCTTGTGCTAAAAATCTAGGCTTTTTTGGCATATCCCCAATTATACTTGAGGAAATAAAACTATTTATAGCTCCACTATCAATAAGAATCTTATCTATTATAAATCTTACCAACTATCCTTTTCATTGATTTCTTATTACCTCTATCTGCACTGGTTTAACCTCTGTAGGAGTTGGGCATTGGGAATATTATTTCTCCTTTGAAAATTATTTTTGAATTTCCCTTGGTTCCTAGCACCCCTATTCTAGATTCTTGGGTTCCATTTATTTCCTTGCCCTTCATTAGTAGATCCAACAACATTTTTGTTCCCTTGAATTTGGCTCAGGTTTTCATTCCATTTCATAAACCCATCACTTATTCTTTTCCTCAGCTCTTGCCTACTTCTTTTTGATAACCCAATGTAGAAATATTTCTTATCCTGCTAATTTAGCACTTCCTTTCTTGCTAAGTCATAAGCCTTCTCTAGATTCTTAGGTTCTAATAGGTTTATTACTATATTTATATTGTGATCCAATCCTAGGATAAAATTGTGCACCTTCAACCGTTCATTTATCTCATACTCGAGCACATACTTCAAAGTTTGACAAAATGTTGATAATATGACTCTAAAGTCATATTTCCTTGATGAAGTGTAGTGAATTCCTCAAACTTATCACCATAAATTTGCTTTGTCAAAAACCTATTCTTGAAGGCCTTAATAAAATCCTTCTATTTGAGGTTCACTCCTTCATTTCCCTTTCTAACTTTGTAAGTGTTCCACCAATCTAAAGCTGCTTCATGTACATGGAGAATAGCATAAGCCATTTTTTTTTGTTATAAAAACTATTTTCATAGAAAAATACATTTCCAATTCATTTAGCCAGGCCTCGGCCAATTCTCCTCCTCCTCTATCATTGAATATAGTAGTTTTGATCTTTTTTTTAAACTCTATTTAGTTCTACTCATATAATGGCTCTACCTTCTTGCTCTTTAGCAAGATTATCTTCAAGTTTTTGGTTCTCAAATCCTTGGTTAACCAAATATTCTATTAATTATTTTTATTGGTTTAATTGCTCCTATAGTGAAGATGCTATTGGTCTCAGGTATATTTCTTCTTGATTTTAAGCCCTGGAATTCTCTTTGTGAGGTCCAACATTTGTTTCCCTCTATTCAATATTACGTGGAGCTAGGTTAGTTCTATGTCTCCCTCTTCTCAAAGTAGGTGTCATTGTTTTTGGTAAAAAGAGTTGTCAAATTAAAATATTTCCTCAAGTTGTAATTCTAGCTTCTAGTTAGCCTTACCATTTCAACTAACTTAGATTATTATTATATATTTTACCCATTAGCCCATTATCAATATACATGTGGTTAGGGTTATGCACAACGACAAATATTCACCATTTGGGAGAATATTAGCATTTTTGAAAATTCAAATTTACAAATTTGGGGGACCCGAACATCGACCATTTAGCCAAAAATTTTTGGGACAAAATTTTTTAGGTGTCGGTTCATCGTGCGTTGATAATAGTATCATGGATATTTTTAAAAATTCACCAACAATCCCACCTAAATAGAGGTCCCTTTTCACCATAAAATTTTAAAATTTCTAAATTATCCCACCCAACTCGCCAAGTATACCACTATATATAATTAACACCCCAGGGATACTTTTTCATTTTTGGACCTTGTTCTACACTCGACGGATATACCAACCCAGTTCTGCACAAGATCGAACCCATTTCAGCACCAAACAAGACCGGACCCATTTCTGCACCAAAACCTTTATAGCTAGATAAGATTGGACCTTATTCTACAATAGACCGGACTAATTTTAGCACCAAACAAGACTGGACCCATTTCTTCACAAGATAGAACCTTTATAGACAAGATGGACCCTATTCTACAATAGATTAGACCCATTTCTACACTAGATAAGACTAAACCCATTTTTGCATAAGATCAAACCTTTTTTCACCATATAAGATCAAACCCTATTCTACAATAGATCGAATCCATTTCTAAATGAGACATTTAGATAGACCCTATTATACACTAGGTCAAACCATGTTCAACATAATATTGGACCCTATTCCACATCAGATAAGACCGGACCCTGTTTTGCACAGGACCAAATCTTGTTCTACACTAGGCCTATTTTTGAACCTCTTTTTGCACCAAGTCGATTTTTGGATCTTTTTCTACACTAGTGTATTTTGGATCTTTTTCTACAGCCAATTTTTGGACCCTATTCTACTTTTAAACTAATATGAACGTTTTACACTAGAATAGATTATCAAACTACGTTCTACACTAGGTTCTCTATCACTGCTCTGTTTGCCATGTTTTTCTCTATTTTTCCATGTTCTACATGTTGTCCCCTATTTTCTCTCTTTCTATTAAAACTCTTTGATTCTCTATTTCTATTCAGATCTACTTTTCTATTATAATATTATGAATAGGTGAATGCTTTGGTTCTTTAAAGACATTGTGATGCTTTGTTTCTTCGAAGACATTGTGATTCTCTATTTCTAGTCCATTTTGTACTATAATATAATATTTTTTGATATGTATCTTTAATTATTTTTCAATCATGTTCTGCACTAGACCAATATCCGAGCCTTGTTCTGCATCTGAATGATCATTGCTTTGTTCCCATGTTTTTCTCTATTTTGCCCTGTTCTGCATGTTTTCCCCTATTTTCTCTCTTTTTGTTAAAACTCTTTGATTCTCTATTTCTATTCAGATCTACTTTTCTGTTATAATATTATACATAGGTAAATGCTTTGGTTCTCTAAAGATATAGTGATGCTCTGTTTCTCTGAAGACATTGTGATTCTCTGTTTCTAGTCCATTTTGTACTATAATCTGATATTTTTTGACATACGTATCTCTAATTATTTTTTGCATAGACAAGTTTTTTCTTAAATTGATTTCAATTTGTATGTTAATTACTTTTGTGCTCTTATTAGTTACAAGTGCTATCACCAGAAAATGGACTAGTGGCATAAACTGATAAAATCACAATAAAGCATGGTAGGAAACAAGTATGTATTTTCTACCAGCCAACCATCTGTTTATTCTATTTACAATATTATCTTGAGGCCTAACCGAAGTAAGACCTCTTCAAAATTTTATTACTTTTCTAAATTGAAAAACATTTTCTTTACAAGTAAAATGTCACCTACTGGCGATGGAAAGAAGGGGGCCAAATATTCTGCTGAAAAGAGTATCCTCAAATATTTTAGCCAAATGTCGAAATGCAACGAGCCAACGACATCCATGCAAATTCAAGGTACAAATAATTTTTGACTTCTAAACAGTTAGTTGTATATTCTGTAATTAATTTAAATACTACTTTCTTCCTCAAACAGTTACTTCTTAGTATGTGCTTGATGATATGAATATTTTTTCTATTTTTAAGTTTCTTTTGTAACTTTGTTTAATCCAAGAATGATAAAAAATATTATGGTATGCTACTATGCAGAATACCCTATCGACCCTGATATGTCTCGACTTGAAAGATATTCTCCAGCAAGAGATGCCTTCTAATGAAAATCCTCTTGACAATGACATCCAACAAACACTTGAAGAAAACCCTCAAAATGACATATCAATTGAAAATGAAAGTGATAAATCAAATACATTACAAACTTCTTTTGAATCTTCAAGCAAAAATTCTAAAAAGAGAAAAGCATCTAACTGGATTATTGGAAGGGGATTTAAGAATGAATGGGTAGAAAAATTTCCCTGGATTGAGCCTGTCCTGACTGAGGACAACCAAATCGATCAAAAAGAATGTAGATGCAAAATTTGTAGTTGGAGACTTGGTAAGGATCACAAGCTACAAAATAAGATAGATACAATAGAAAAACATGTTGGCAAAGCTTATGTAAAAGTTACAAGAAGTAATGGTGAAGTTAGTAAAGAAGTTAGGTGGAAGGATGCATCAGAATGTATGCATGTTAGATATGCAATAGAATATGACAATCACTTAAAGCAACAACAATCTCTTGTTGAGAAAGGTGGAATGATTGTAGCCCAATTTCATAAAATTCACAAGACCACCTTAGCTTCAAAAAGTTTGCAGTTTGTCGTTGTATATAGTATTCTCAAGAAAGGTAGACCCATGTCCGATTTTATTGATTATAAGCACCTATTACAACTAGCTAATGTGCAAAACCTTCCTAATTCCCATTGGTCAGATCGAAGTGGTTGGGAAATGGTAAAATGTCTATCATTAGTTGAGATGGAAGACCTGAGGGAGCAAGTAAAACTTGCCAGATTCATTTCACTTTCTATTGATGAGGTGATGGTTGTGGATAACACATCCTGGATTTGCATGCATGTGTACACATTTCAAAATCATGTAAGGAGGCCTAGTTTGCTAGGATTACATAAGATGGTGGAAATTTCAAATGCAAAAAACATCTATAATGTTGTTGTGACTAGTTTAAAGGATATTGCAGGAATGAATGATATAGACATAGCCACAAAGTTAATTTGCATTGGAGTTGATGGTGTTGCTATTATGCAAGGGCACATGACTGGTCTTTGTGTTCGACTCCAAACCATAGTTGCCCCATATATGATTCCCATTCATTGTATGGCTCATAGAGTGAATCTTGCATATAAAATCATGAGCACCTTTGCAAATGTTGGTAGAGTGGAAGACCTCATTCATGAAATACATTCTTATTTCTCATGCAGCCCAAAAAGGTTTGCAGAGTTTCAACAGTTTGCACTAGGAGTTACAGAAGGAAAAAAATTGTTAAAAGATGTGGATACAAGATGGATTTCACTGTATCAACCTGCTCATAGAGTTTTTATAGAATATCAATCATTAACGGGGTTTATGCACGCAAATCGTAGGATAGTTGATAAGGCAAAATATTTGTTGTTCCATTTGACTGACTTGGAAACCCTTTTGACCTTATGTGGTATTCTTCCAATGTTACAAGAAATGAATAGATTAATTAAACTTGCACAAGAGAGATCCATCTATATCATTGATTTCATGAGGATGAGAAAACAAATATGTATGCTTATTGATACGTTATATGTGTCTAATGCAGATTTTACAGATCCCTTGTTTGATAGTTGGAATACATTGACAAACGTGAACAATCCAAAAAGCTTTTTGAAGTTTGACATCAATGATCATATTTGTATTAATGTTCATGGAAATTTGATAGCTCTTTATTGTTTTGAAAGGCAATCAAGTATAGTTGTGGATGATTTTGAAGAAGTTCCTGTAACACACAATAGATTTCATGTTGTTTTACACAAAATTAAGACAAATTTGTCAAAAATAGCAAAATATTTGACAAGTGAGATAAGAGAACGATTTCAGAGAGATGAGTTGCTTGAGGCCATGGGTGTGGTTAACCCCATGTTTTGGGATCCTTGTACTGAATACAATTCTACAAATGAGTTGTTTATTAAATATATGGGCATCCTCATTAACCATTTTAGTAAGAGTGTGGAAGTCAATGGTGTTGAAATCAAAGGTATACTCAACAAAGATCTTTTGAAACAATAGTCATCGCATTTTGGAAGAACAATGGTTGGGCAAACATCACTTATGACTAGCATCCATGAGATTGGTTCCACTGCACATTTGTGGTAAAAATTGTATCCAAGTAGTGTCTTACAAGATACGATAAGTGAATACTTTTGTTTATATGAATTATGTGAAACAATGATTTTGGGGTCTGTGGAAGATGAGAGAGTTTTCAGTGCACTATATTTTGTTAAATCTAAGCTCTACAATAGGCTCGACAAAAATTTAGAAAATTGTTTAAGAATTTATGTGTCATCGTATCAGTTGGACAAATTTTCGTATGATAGAGCATTGGCATACTGGAGTTCCCTTGCAGGTAGAAGGGGTACCACGAATACGATCGATAAGGATGATGATGATGCTTTCAGTGATCAGATGGTGGAGACACAGATATCCGCTATGCTTAATAATGATTCTGGACAAGCTGATATGTTTTAGCTACCTGAATTCTAATTATTCCATGATTTCATGGACATTGATAAACATGAATTCATTTGATAGCAGATTTCACAATATTGTTTCAGATTTATAAGATTTCAAAAAAATTGTTTATTCATAAATTGTATGTTTTATATCACATTGTTGTTTTATAAATTGCATGTTTTATATCACATTGTGGTTTTAAAAATTGTATGTTTTATATCATAGTGTCTCAACTGCCTTCATTGATAAATATTTATGTTTTATGTTTTAAATCATAGTATTTGTATATTATTGTTGATGTATGTATGTTAAACAACAATAAGTTTAGGATCTATTTCAGTTCATGAGATATTAAAATATGCTTGGTTTGCATGAAGATCTATGATCCTTAAGATCATAATTTTGGAGTATTTGTTTATTTAGTTTAGGATCTATTACAGTTCATGAGATCTTAAAGATGCTTGGTTTGCATAAAGATCTATGATGTTATCTATGATGCTTTTGTTGTTTGAGATGAACATAGTAAACAATATTGGCTAGAAATAAACTAAAATAGCAACACAAATTTATAAATGCAAACAACCTTTGAATGATGGAAGACACAAAATGAGAAAATATCTTTTTCATTAATTCGAATAGAAATATATTACATCGTACAAAATTGTTGACTACTATCAACTTGAAAGCATTTTACATTGTTAAACATTTGATTGGGGGTTTGCTGCTTCAATATCACTTGGAGTTGCCTTTTCTTTTCCTTTATCTACTTCCATGACACCCTCTTCTGGCAGTGCTCCAACTCTGACTAGGTTTTCATGTACTTTCACAATACTCCCCACCAATGCTGCTTCTTCTTTGTTTGGATCTTCGAGTATTGTTGGAAGCGTTTCTTTTGCTTTCTATTGCTCTAGTACGTGGTCCGGATCTTCATTGAGCTTATCCCTGATATATTTTCTTAAACGATTATTCTCCACTATTTTTTATTGCATTTTCTTTTTCATTTCCATTGCATTATGCAAAAATGTCTTCGCCCTATTAATATTGACGTCCATGCTCTTAACTTGTCTTTTTAAGTTATCAAAATTTGACTACAAAAAGAAATTGAAAACATAATTCAAAAGAGTTATATGAAAATTATTACATGTTTTAAAGAAATATAAAAATTTAACTACAATAGAAAATTGAAACATAAAAAACTTTTCTTACCTCATCCAAGTCCCTTGAAGCCTCAACAACTACAACTTTGTCCTTATCGAAATTCCAATGGTTATAAAAATCTTGGGCTTCAACATTAATATTCTCTAATCTATCGACCATAATATTTAAAACATCATCATCATAAACAAAATTAGACTTCACTGATCCTGATGTGGCCTATTGTAGCAGGCCACCAAGCTTTTCTGGTTCATACTAAACCAAAGAATAAATAGAATCTCTTTTTGTATAATTCTTATATCGGGCATTAATTTCCCTTATAAGGACTTTGGCCTGATATTCCCAATCCTTCATCTCTTGCAAATATCTAAGCACAACCTGTTTAATGGTTGCTTCAATATTCTCAATCATTAAAACATTTTCATCAAAATTTATAATATCATCCTCAGTTTGAGGATCTTGAGGATGAGGGTTGTTTCCTTGAGTTGATGGTAATGATGTCTGGTCAGTTGTAGGGGCTTCTCTTTGTTCTGCTTCACCTTGTGGATCATGAAGCACATTTATTGCCTTGAAGCCTAAAATGTTGCCCTACAAAAGAAAATCATCATCGAGTTGGATATTATCCAATCCCATGGTTGAAACTTCTAGTGCTTGTGAATTTGTGTTAAATGTAAAATATGACCACCCATACCCAAAACTTGGTGCTGGCCCCTATGATCTCTGTGAGAACCCATACCCAGAACTTGGTGCTGCCCCCATGATCTCTGTGAAAAAAGTTGTTTTCCACCTCCAACGCGCATATGGCCTCACATTTGCGTAGGTTGTGCCTGTCATTGATGTGGTGGAAGCGGTGGTTGTGGTGCAAGCGATGGCTATGATGGAGGTGGTGGTGGCATATGGCCTCTCATTTTTGTAGGTTGTACTTATCGTTGAACTTGAGAATCGACTGAAAATAGTCAAAAAAATTTTGTTACAATTTTTCAAAAAATAAAATAGAAAAAAATCTTAATTTAAATTAAATACACATAGATTTACCTGAAGATGATGAAATTTGTTGAATTTGGGTGCCAATGGGTGAGGGGTTGACCACACTAGATTCAGCCTACACATTTTATGCATACCTAGGTGTACGAGAACCCCTAGGAGGAGTGACTTGCTTGGAATATTTATATGACCTCTACAATGGTGTCGCTTCTGATCCAATGTCTTCAGAATCACCAGTTTGTTCTGGCCTGTAACCCCTATTGGCAGCATCCTGTTTATTCCTTGTAATGGCTGCCCTACCCTACATTTAGATGAAAAGAAAAATTAAAAAATAAAATGTGATAAAATATAAAATAGTATTTCATGGTCAAAGATGGACTTATCACCTTCAATTCCTCTATTGTCATTGCAATAGCTTGTAGTGTTGCATGCACTACAGTTGGTATAGGAGTAGTTTGCAAATTATGAAAACACTCATAATAGAGTGCTAAAATATAATTAATGGTACCCACAATGGGTTGTGTCTTGTTGGTTTGCATTTGAATGCCATGCAACTCACCCCTGATTTGATCTAAAATATATGTGCACCAATCGAACCTCTGATGCTTCTCATAGTGAACAACATAGGCTAGTACCCAAAATAGAATTTTTGGTCTTTCGAGCAGAATCAGTCTTGCTTGGAAGAACTCGATAATGGCCTTCAGAGTTGCATGGTTAACATCATTGATTGTTAACCCTCTTTTTGACTTGGCGATGAAAGCTACAAAAACAAAATTAGATGACAATTTACAAATTTGAAACTTTGAACATTAATAGAATATAAATAACAAGAATTATACCTACCAAATATTCTGATCCCAGATCGTACGTTGTTTTGAGGTATCCTTTGTCATCTGGAGTCAGCTGCAACCTCGTTGACACTTGAGGACAATCATTGAAAGGAAGATCTATCAATCTGTTAATATCTGCAGGCGTGATGGTGAAAACCAGATTTCTATTTCGTACTTTCATTCTGATTGTAGCCTTGTCATGGTCATAACCGGCTATGATATGTTGCAGGAGGACTTTATCAGTTTTGAATTGTGGCATTGAAACCAAGGTTGTCAACCCTGCATCATCTAGCCATGAAAAGTCTAAACCTAGGGTTGTTAGTAAATCTAAAATTAAACTGCAAGAAAGGTTCTTGAACTTTGGTGCAGGGGTGGAAGCGGTGGCCATTGCAAGAAGTTGGAACCAGAAGAAATTGGATTGGGAACTAGAAGGTTGCTTGTAATGGTTAGCTCTGGTTGGGTGTAGTCATAGAAATGAACTAGAAAAATGATAGTTGATGCCCTTTTATAGAGAGAAGAGATGGGGTTGACACGTGGCAGCATTGTATTGGACATGTAGTGTGGCTGACCCAATGTGTAATGAGAAACAATGGTGAAATTGTTCTATTGATCAACAATGCATTACATAGTTTTATAGTTATTGAAATAACAAAAAATAGACACGATGGTTGAGAGAAATCCTCTTAAACTTATTACAAAAAACTAACTTAAAGATAGCTCTTATCCTAACAACATTCTAATCTTGGACTATGGTCAAACATTGATCAACCAAGCCAAAACCTCAACGTATGCTAATCAAATTAACTAGAAATATGTAAATCAAAAAATTAAACTAAAACTAAATATTAGGACTTAATACTTAGGACAAAGGAGAAAATGTTGAAAATATTCCAACATTCTCCCCCTTGATGCTAAAGACACTCATGCAAGAGTTCTTTAAGCATCACAAAATTGGAAGAAAATATTTCTCTTACATTTCCTCCAATCTTGAATCAAGAAATCAGAATTTACAAAATACTTATGGTGGCACTCCTTCCACTCTTCATGTGGAATTTCCTACAAATTCTTGAGTGCCTTATTTTTTTGATTAGCTCCCCCTTCAACAAAAGTATCTCCTCTTGTGGTTTTCAAAAACCACTCTCTTACATATTTATCATTATGGTCTTTAAACCATGCTCTCACATTTTGATCTTCTTTTACATCTTCAACACTAAACAATACTCCACATGAGTATTTACAATTAATCATCTCACATAGATGATTATACCATAAAACTCTTTCATATATTTCCACACAAAATATCACAACAAATATGGCCATATAATGACCAACTACATATGCAACATAAAGTTGCTCCTCACACAAATATTCTCTCAAAAAAATGACTTTACAAGAATCCTTATCCCAAGGAATTTTGAACACATCATTTTGATCCATGTGACCCAAGTTCTCCATCACTGTATTCTCTCCAAGAAGACTCTTCATCAAAGTTGTCTCAATGAGACAATAACCTTTATTTTCATTCCTGCTCACAAAAAAAAAATCAATAATCATAAAAACATTACCTTTAGTATGAGTATATTTGGTGCTTCCCATAAAGATATTTTGTAGAAGTTCTCCTTCATTGTATGGTGCTTCAATATCAACCATAAACTCTTCACTAAGAGTTGTCCTCCTTTGTTCAATCCATGTTGGTGTGTTGAAACACCATTCATTCAAGCAATCATACATTGTTGCCTTTTCAAGAAAACTCTCTTTCTACAATGTAATCACTCCAAGTGAGTG
Organism: Wollemia nobilis; assembly: GCA_028583015.1. Classification (NCBI taxonomy): domain Eukaryota; kingdom Viridiplantae; phylum Streptophyta; class Pinopsida; order Araucariales; family Araucariaceae; genus Wollemia; species Wollemia nobilis. The sequence continues at coordinate 3,940,772 of JAQPPZ010017010.1, read as the reverse complement.
ATCATCATCCATGAGTGATGTTTTCTTTGCCATTACAACAAGAAAATCAGTAATCTCATTTTCACTTTCTATTTCTATCCCATTTTCTTTCTCACTTTCCATCTCCCAAATGAGGGAGTCTTGTGGGGTCTTTTCTTCACCTAACACATCCTTCACCCTTGATGAGTGATCTTCTAACAAGAAGCTTATAGCTTCCATTTCCTCTTCATCAAAATTTTCTTGTGGATCATCATCCCACATTACTTTATTTGCTATTTCAAGAGAGCACACATCCATTCCAAGTGAATGGTCTTCAAGCCAATGATCATCCATGAACATTGCTTCTCCATCATCATATTTTTTATTCTCCTTCATGTGAATTGTAGATGCATTCTCCATAACACACTCTTAATTTATCTCCTCCATGAGACATTCTTCATCATACATTTCACTTTGATGGTCTTCAAGCAAGGAACACTCCAATGTGAGTGTTTCTCTTTCTTCATCTTCAAAGTCTTCTTCCACTTTTGAGTGGTCTTCACTACTGTTAGGAGGGAAAACTTATGGGATTATTTTATTGATAAAAATGTGTTACATATATAGGCAGAAGGCCTATATGATGAACATGACACTTGTCAATGAAACTGACAAGTGTCAAACTGAAGGCATAGTGCACTTTAACTCTAACATTCCCCCTTAAAGTGCACTATCCTAACTAAAGAAAAAACAAAGCAAGTCAACATTAGGTAACATTCCCCCTTAATGTTGACTTCTCTAAAAAAATAACCTATCATCCTCTTTTTTTTTTTTGGTCTAGGCTCGTGCTCTTTGCACTTGGCTCTCCAACTATGAATAATGCTAGATCCACTGTGTATACATCTCGGTCTGTTGCCTCAGGGTCAACCACTTCAATGGGTCTGTTGCCACTAGGTCAGTCATCTAAGTGCCTCAGGGTCAGCCACATCTGGGTCTGTTGCCTCTGCAGGTCATCCTCAGAGGATGTTTCCACTCGTAGGTCACTAACTAGATTCACCATGAGTATGAAATCCCTCCTCATGGTGAACTCAATCTAGAAGGTGTCGGTCTCTGTCAAAAAATGCACCTAATGAAAGGAAAAACGAGCCATATAAGAGTGTCGGTCTCTGTCGAAAATGCACTCAATACAATAAAAATGAGCCATAGATCAAAATAGGAGAGAAGAAGAAAAGAAGAGAATCTTCTGAAGTGTCTTCGTCTGTAGTCTTTAGAAGTAGATTCGGAAAAAACCTCGGATAGAGTCTAGGGTGTCTTTGTCTGTAGTCCCTAGTATAAGTGTCCTTATGGTGACCATGTCATCCCACCGAAATGCATGGGTAACCAACCACTGCATTCGCCAAGTGTATAGAAAAGGTCACTAGGTACAAGGATCACAAATAAAATTACCTTGGGAGTGTCGGGTACAACCGAGAGTGCACTCCAAGGTATAAAACTTTGAGGCTAAAAAACTCAAATGAAATAGCCTCAAAATTACAATTTGACACTACCATTGTGTCCGTCACGGAAAAACGTTTCCAACGACTATAAACATGGCTATAGTCGGATCTCATAAGTCCTTCATCCTTGAGAAAAACAACAATAACCTCACTAAGCAGCAATTAAACCTTAGGAATAGAAGATTCCTGGCATCGCAGGCGAAAAAAATAGCATCAATTTCCCTTGCAGGGGAATTACATGGGCCATCTAGGCCATCACTTTTAAAAATATAATAAACAATAGTTTTCTATGCAATAGCAAAACAATGCTTCTCCATGCAAAATTCAACAACCCATCGACGAGCCACGTGGGATCCGCTTATTCAAACAACTAAAACAAGTAGCTGTTTGAAATCAATCAATTCAACTAATGAAACTCCCAATGAGCTCATCTATAGTCAAAACACCACTCTTTCGCCAACAAGGACTATAGTTGTCTGACGATTCTTCATGTTGGTTGCAGTTACTTCAAATTTTAGCATTCAGTTAACAAATAAATCAAAAACGACACGTCCACCATTCGCCATACCATGGGGCCCACCATCGACACGTCCTCTACAATCCATACTCTCCAAACGACCACATACAATATAAAGATGATGTTGCGGTCAACATGCCAAAAAACTGATGGCACTTGCAGAACCATGCGAAGTAATCCTCCGAGGCCAGCACCATGACCTTCACGCCAATCTGTCATGGATGGGCCATCTACCATCTCTGATCAATGACGAATACGAGGTCAAAGTCATCGACCGTTGGTCTGGCCTCCCAAAATAAATAGCTACTGCCCGGGGTGGTGATGGCGGCCCTGACTTCGTGGGGCTCGAAACAGACCTTGGACCTCGACCCGTGGGGCTCGAAACAGACCTTGGACCTCGAATCGGCTCTGTGAACAGCTACTCCAAATGGATTGGCTGGATAATTTCTTGCGTGTCATGATCTGGTAGAAATCCATTGGGTGCATTCAGAAGAGATCTTTACTTCATGGAAAATTAATCCACGCTCACATTATTGAGAGGGGAGTTTCAACACCGGCAGAAGAGTTCACGCTTATGTAGAACACGCTTGTTAACATGTATGTGAAGTGTGGGAGTATGATGGATGCTCGCAAAGTGTTTGACAAAATGCCTCAACAAGATGCCATCTCCTGGACCAGTATGATATCGGGTTATGCACAGGCAGGGCATTTGGACAAGGCCCTAGAACTGTTTGAGAAAATTCCTCAAAGAGATGTCTGCTCCTGGACAGCCATGATTGCAGGATGTGCGCAGAGTGATCCTGGATCACTACACACACTGGACACCCTCGACGCCAAGAAAAAGAACAAACATTGGCATCCATATCATTAAAAAATAATAATGGGCTACCGTAACCTCCAATAGAATGACACCATCCAGCACTGATTTAAAAAATTCTCAGGCATAAAACTGGTTATGATCCGCTTCTCGCGTAATACCATACTCTCAACCATGAGGATCAGGTGATCTTGCTATTTCGTTGTATCACAATCGGAGGCCATATGACGCAGCCTCATGGAAATGACTCGAACCGTCCATTATCAGACGCATGCCCTTGTAAAGTATGAATGACAAAGGATTCTGGCTAGCTTTCATTTTGAGAATGGGATTTCATCTTTGAAAAAGAACCATAGATTTCAAGGCATGATATGCTCCATAGTAATTACAAGCAGACATAAATTGCAAGGATTAGGGGTCCTACGATCTGTCGCTATCGTCTGCCTCCTCGTTTGCGAAACCGAGTGCACTGTCGAGGCCGTTGCCTTAGGCTGTCGTTACCAACGAGGTGGCGATGGTGGTGGGGGCATTTGGAGAGTAGGCGATGGGGGGGAGAGAAAATATCTAGAGCCAGGGGGCCATCGTAACACTGATCAAAGCATGGGGTAGTCAGTATCTGGATCTGAATCGTGAGAATCTGAAGCAGAAGCACTGGAAGGAAGTGGCCGATGCCGTCAACAATCGCCCTACTAACAACAAGCCGACCAAGATAGATGTCACAGTAGTAGAATATTGGGACACTCGATGATAGCTACAATAGTAAATGATAACAACACCAGGCATTAAAAATGATAGCTACGACAACAATATCGCCCACCATGTCGCCCGGCGTGCCAGATAGAACGGGTGACAATATTAATCAATTTTGTTAATGGTTGTGATTCATGTCCACCATTGCCATGAGTTACAGCAACCGTCTATCCCTCCTTAAGCCCCAGCGAGCACATCACAAACTACAACTCCTCCACCGTGATCACATCGTCGCTGTTACCGTCAAACACAGCGAACGCATCTGCCAAATCTAAGTCAGGGGATTGTCCTGCATGACAATTCCTTCTCCGATAAAGTTAATGTTACCTAATGTTGACTTGCTTTGTTTTTTCTTTAGTTAGGATAGTGCACTTTAAGGGGGAATGTTAGAGTTAAAGTGCACTATGCCTTCAGTTTGACACTTGTCAGTTTCATTGACAAGTGTCATGTTCATCATATAGGCCTTCTGCCTATATATGTAACACATTTTTTATCAATAAAATAATCTCATAAGTTTTATTCCTTTCATTTGGTATCAGAGCTCTAGGATTTCTCTGGACTTGTGAGCTTGAGAGGGGATTTCCGTCATGGAAATCCTCCCTCCCCCACTCCCTCCCCTGATTTTTTTTTTTTCCCATTTTTCTTTCAAGCTAGGGAGTATGCTCTCCATCCATGTGATGGATCAAAAACCAGAAGCTTTTAAAATTAATGGGAGAAAAATGAAAAAATGAAAAAATGAGTGGGAGGGAGGATTTCCATGAGGAAAATCCCCCCTCAAGGGGTTTCACAGGGCAGGGAAAGCCCGCTCTAATACCAAATTTTAGGAGGGAAAACTTATGGGATTATTTTATTGATAAAAAATGTGTTACATATATAGGCAGAAGGCCTATATGATGAACATAACACTTGTCAATGAAACTGACAAGTGTCAAACTGAAGACATAGTGCACTTTAACTCTAACAACTACAAGGTCCTTGAGCAATTGTATCTCCATTGAGACATCCATACTCTTTGCTATCAATGTGAATGCTTTCCAAGTGTGCCATTCCTCCAAAAAATTTATTAGTACAATTTTTATTTTCATATTTTTCTCCTCCTAAAAGAAATAATTGACTATTACAATTTTCCATGCCATTACAAGACATGTCTTCAATGATGGGTGTCTCACAATGACTCTCTCCAAGGAAATTTGTACAAGGCTCTTCCTCTTTCTTATCCTCTTCTCCATTAAGGGATTCTTTTCTCTCTTTCACACAAGGCTCTTCTTCAAGTATGTCTTGCTCTTCAAGAAAGAATTCTCCATTATAATAATGTATGTATTCTGCAAAAGACATACCTTCATATGAGTCTTCACAAGACTCTTCAAAAGCTCCTTCAAAAGGATCTAATTCAGAAACTTCTTCAAGGAAGCAAGGCTTCTCCTTGCTTAAACAATCTTCATGATTGTCACACATGGATTTATGGGTATCCTCATCAAACCCATAAGAATCCTTCAACACTTTCCATGCCATTGTAGCTGATCTACAATTAGCTATGAGAGGAAAAACATTATTTTCCATTCCTCTCCTCAAATCTATAAGAGCTAAGCAATTTGCATATTGATGCTCCTTCTTCTATTTTCTCTCCTCACCTTGTAGCTTGCTCCAAGTGGGTTCCTCATAGCCTTATTGAACTATATCCCATAAGTCTTGAGAATTCAAGAAGGTTTTCATAATTATGCTCCAAATAGCATAATTATCTCCATCAAATTTTGGTACAACCAAGTCTACATACATGGCTTCCTTTTATTTACCAAAGTCTCAAGCACCCATTTTATCATAAATCATCCAATACTGATTGAAACAAACTAAAATTTTTCCTGTAGACTTCTGATATACTTATCTTAAAATCCACTAAATTTTAGATCCAAATTCACACAAATGAGAAATATGTGATCAATTTACTTTTGCCCTTTCTAGATCTTAGAGTGTTTTTGAGACAACCTCAATGTTCTTCACATAAATCAATCCATACAAATCCAAATTTTTTGAAAATTAAACTCTGTATTCCTGAGACAATAATCTAAAAACCCTCTAAATTTTTGAAGAAAATTTGCAAAGGTGAAAATTATGTGCTCATTTAATTTTTTCCTTTTTATCGCAATTATGGATCTAGGATTTTTGAAGAAAAAATCAATATTCACACAAATAAATCAATACAAATCCAAATGATCTGATTTTTTTTCTGAATTATGATTTATTGAAATAATATTGCTCCCAAAATTTGAGAAGCAAATACCCTGTATTCCACCTTATAAAACCATTTTATTGAAAAACTCAAAATGCTAATAAAATTAGCAAATTATCTCCAAATAACTTGAAATTTTGATTGCATCCTCTTGATATAATTATATAAAAACTGTCACAATTTCATAATTAAATACCTCCGAATGTGTGAGATATTAATTATTTACTCGAGATCTTCCTTGAAAATCTGTTGAGTTCTGGCCACTTGAGTTTCTTTGACAAAGTGTGTGCTTTAGATCTATTCACTCCACTCTCCACAGGTTTTGATCCGTTTGAGAAAACCTGCTTTGATACCAAATGAGAAACAATGGTGAAATTATTCTATTGATCAACAATGCATTACATAGTTTTATAGTTCTTAAAAGAACTAAAAATAGACACGGTGGTTGAGAGAAATCCTCTTAAACTTATTACAACAAACTAACTTAAAGATAGCTCTTATCCTAAAAACATTCTAATCTTGGACTATGGTCAAACATTGATCAACCAAGCCAAAACCTCAATGTATGCTAATCAAATTAACTAGAAATATGTAAATCAAAACATTAAACTAAAACTAAATACTAGGACTTAATACTTAGGACAAAGGAGACAATGTTGAAAATATTCCAACATGTAATACATGGCAACCAATCAATGAGGGAATGTTTTCAAAGTTGGAACTTTATCTGTATCTGAACCATATTCTACATGAGGCCCCAACATCAAATATTATTCTGCATGAGGCCCAATATCGGACCAAATTCTACATCAAGCTTGATATTGGACCATATTATGTATTAGGAAAGATATCGAACCTTATTCTGCATGAGACCCAATACCAAACCATATTCTACATCTAATCCAATACACTACCACAATTTGCATCTGGTCCTATACCAGACTATATTCTACACCCGGTGTGATATTGGATCAAATTTTGCATCAAGCCTGATACCAAACTGTATTTTGTGTCTAGTTTGATACCAAACCATATTCTACATCAGGATCGATACCGAACCATACACTACATCAGGCCAAACTATATTATGCATCTGATCTGATACCCGACACATTATATATCAAACAACATATCAAACCACATACTACATCAAGTCAAATCATATTTTGCATCCAAGTCCATACTGGACCACATTCTACATATGAATCGATATTGTATCATATTCTGCATCCATACCAATATTGGACCATATTTTACATCTAATCCAATATTAGATCATATTCTACATCTTATCGAAGACTAGATCATATTCTGCATTCGGTCCAAGACCAAATCATGATTTGTAACTTGTTCATTGTTGCAAAAACTCGTTTTCCACCCGATACGGTTAGAACTTTAAAATTCACAAATGTTTTTTAATTTTTTTTTAAAATAAGGTGATTCACCATGTCCTCCTAGATGAAGTTGGTCAGGATTCACCAGGGTTTCACAATAGATTCACCATTTTTTTATAAGTACATTTCAAGTCCGACCCCTTATGCATAACCTTGCATGTGGTACACATATGTACCATGTAATTTCATACACCTTCATGATGTTTCATTGATAGCCTCAATATTTTGTGTACGGATAGTAGTACCACATGCACTATGTTGTGGTACAAACTATTACTCAAAAAATGTGCGATGTGCTATTGAACTTGACCAACACCTTTTGGTTGGGTGGTATTAAGAATTGTTCCATAGACAATGGTGTTTGGTGGTGTCTTAAATATAATGTTTTTATTGCCATGGTAAAGGTTTTGTTTACCTCTATCACTAACGTGATGGGGTATATTTCAAGACAACAATAAATGATCAAGGTTTCACCCAACTTCTTGCTCTGTCCAAATGCTAGGTTTGTATTATAACATGGGTCAATATGATAAATAAAATAATATAATATTTTATTATTCTGCTTACCCTTGTAGTCTCTATTGGAATTTCTTAAATTATCCCATCTAGGTCTAACTTTAGCTTAATTACTAAATAAGATCCTGCATAGGAAGATACTTAAATCCTTAGCACATTCCTAGGAATCTTCTAGTCCCATGATAATTTTAAGAAATAAGGAGGGATCTTAGCCAAGAGATACAAATGCCAAGTGAGGTACTCAAAAGAGTCTAAGGTACATTGCATAAGACCCACAATATGTGGAGGGTTCAATTAGCTCTTCCACTTTGATTTACAAATGGTTACAATATTGGGAGGAAAAAACATAAGCATAAGTAGACTTTAAGTACTTGCTTCTTCCTTACAAAGTATGTATCAATGACATCCTTTTACTAACTTGAACCTTATACTAGCATCCATCTGCTAGCCTTGCTCTGATACCAACTATAACAACCCCACCCATTGTTAATTGTAACAAACCACTATTTTTACTTAACCTCATTAATAAAATACTTTTTTTTTAATATTAACACATGTTAAGTTCATTAGATATAGTTTACATACATGTATCCCTCTGTAATTTCTCATCACAAGGCATACCAAGATTAAGAACTAGTCACTACAGTTGACACTCAAGTGGTTAGGATTAGCTAGATCCTTTAATAACTTATATAAGTGCCTTGAAGCCTAGATACCTACACCTCCATGGTGAGATATCTAGTACTTAGTGCTTAATTACTAAACTAGCTAATTAAGGTATTTATCACTTCTCATGGTAAATAGCTTGGTCACTCGATCCTCCCATTCAAGGTGCCAACACAAAACTTGAAAATATGCTCCATACCTTTATTGTAGAATATCAAGTCCAAGATTTCCCTCTTAGGACCTTCCCAAATCTAACTTGATTTTGGAAATCCTCTAGAATACACCTCTCAATGTATTCAATCGCAAGGAGACTTGAGTGTTGCCTACTGCAACTTCCCTCAAGTAACCGAATCATCATTAATTTTGAATTAAACTAATGCATTAAGATTCTCTACTCTCAATAATAAATTCTAAGAGATCTACCCATATTTTCTATTCTTAAGAACCTTCAAGAATCATTCCTAACTTATAAATAAGGAAATCACATAACCATTAAGAATTCTTTTCACTTCTTAAATAATTGAACAATGCATGTAACACTATCAATTAATCATTTAGATAAACACAAGCCAAAAGCTATCTAAAGTAACATAAAGATATTTTCAAAAACCATTACATGGCTACACATTTAAGAATATCTCAAGGTTAACATTTAATAATTCCAAAACCTTACATAAAAAGGTAATCAAGTTCTACTTTTTTTAAGAGCAATAATAATTACATCATTACAATGGATCTAACATTTACAATAAGCTTCTCGTTAAATCAAAGCTTTATTACATAGATCTACAAAAAAAATTAAGCCTTTCAAATAACATTTGTATGAAGTGAAAGTCTTCTAGTTGCTCCTTTCTGGTCACTTCTTGTATGATGGTGGTGGTTTTAAGGGATCAGGATGACTCTTGTAATTATGAATATGTAGCTAACATATGCTAAATAATACACTAATTTGTAACATATACACAAACCATGAAAGAGATCCACAAGCATTTAATCAAACTTTCATATCATCAAAAAGGAAATCCCAATATTTCCAAAAGAATGGATTCCCCATCCATTCTTCCCCAAATAATCATTTCTTAGAAAAGTATAATCCTTCCCTTTTACCAACTATTTTTGCAAAACAACCTTAAGCAAGAACCACAAAGATTTCACAAGCAACGTACTTTTAAAACATTAAACAAAGACATAAAAGATTTCACAAAGCAACTAACTTTCTTAACAACCATTTTTCACATAGCAAATTCAAGAAGGAATCTCATAATTCCTTTAACAATGGATCTCCCATCCATTCCTTGTAAAACATAATGCCAATTTAATGATCATAAAGGTGCATAGAAATATCATAACTTTTTCAATCAATTTACGTATTAATAATTCCCATTTATTTTAATCCATTGAGTGCATCCATTAATTAACCAAGAATATATTCACTATATATTCTCTCCCATTAGAAATATCAATACTCAACTTAGAATACATGGATTTGAGAGGATTCCAAACAAATCTAAACACAATAATCACCTCCTAGAAACACCATCTAGACAACGATCATATTGAGTTTTATAATTCTTAAATTTGGATGGTATGAACAAGAGTTAAAGCTAGTGGCTATCCAAAGTTACTTTCAGTTAAATCTAGAGAACCTAGTTGGCTGAAAAGTAATACAATGGCTCTAATACCAATCATAATTTTATAACAAGTTTATCAATAAATGATTCCTAGATTTCCCTAAACATGCATCCATCAATTATGAACAAACCAAAGTATTTAGCATTCATTTTCTTCACAAAATATAGCTATAAGCAAAGTTACAAGGTACTCAATACCTTATGTTTTTATCATTCTCTATTTCCACAAAAACAATAGGTTTCTAAATATCAATACATTTACTTACTCGAAAAATTATTTTCTAAGAGGATAAAAAGCCATATTTTAAAGGAACATCATTTATAAAAGATAAAAACCTCTTCTTTTAAAAGAACATTATTTTTAAAATATAAAAACCCTCTACTTTTAAAAGAACATCATTTTTAAAAGATAAAATCCTCTTCTTTTAATAGAATATCATTTTAAAAGGGGGGCTTTCTCAAATATTGACCAGTAAACTCATCTGGTTAATGAGGTCAATATAGTCAACAATACAACTTGTTTAGTAAAGTCAATAGGGTTAAACGAATCCAACTACGATCAATAGGGGTCCATGGAAGCTTAGCCATTCGGGTCAATAATAGTCCATGGGAGCTAACTAGGTACCTAGGCACTTGGATACTGAGCCATAGTCAGTTGGGCTCCTTTAAAGAGTCAAATTACCTCTCCCACAACCAATGTGGGATAAATTCCACTTAACCTTTAAAAATGCTTTACCCGCCAAGTGAGTCATATTGGAACTAACAATCAACAACTAATATTGCACTGCCACATGTCAAAAACAACCAACCAAGGTGGTCAACAAGTCAACATCAAATCAGAGGGTAATAATAGGGGTCCACATATCCAATGAAGTGCACCTCCAACTGAAGCTAGGTGAATTCGTGAGGAGAGACCTTTAACCACTACTTGTGGTTAAATATTAAAGGGATATATTTCCTTTTTAAGGTATAGAACATCAACCACACATAATTTATAGGATAAATGAGAGGAAGACCCAAGTTGGTCTTCCCTTATTTTGGGCTCATCTGAGTGTCGACGTCTCTTCTATGATGTCGAGCTCATCAATGTCATCTTGAAAAGAGGATTCTAAGGTTCTTAACCTTATAATTTTAATAAAAATTAAAACATTCTCATATTTAAAACACAATACAGATACCCTGTTTGATAGTGAAAGATAGGTGACGACAATTGGGTTAATCACTTGATTAAACTTCAAAATTTAGGTGCCAACATCAGGGGATCTTCTACAAAAATTGGACCGTAATGACTTAGTTTAAATGGCCAAGGTAGAGAGCATAATAGAAGGTTTAGTTTAATTTTGATACTGCGCAATGATGCATTCCTAACATAGAACTTCATTGAAGCAAGGTATTAATAAATTTCAATTTCAGATGAAATAAAACAATGAAACTTAGGCAAATCATTCTCAAAGACGAACATATCAAGTCAAGGTTTAATTAAAAATAAAATTAAGTTTTAAATATTCTTGATGCAGATAGAATTAGCAGCGAAGTAAGGGCTATTACACTACTCAAGGAACAAAAAATAACAATACCAAACTCACCATCAACGATTGAGCAACAAGAAATCAATCATTAAAAAAACCCACTAAATAAAATAGGGTGAAGGCATAATGGAGTTTTCTGAAGTATTCATATATATTTGATTATGAAATATGCAAAAAATATTAAGCATAAAAGGTACTTGATAGCACCAACCTGGTGCTCAATAACGAATATGAATATTTGGACTCTGGTCTCCTATCTGAGCCTTCCTCTCCTTTCTCCCAATTATAGCCTCAAAGGGTGCCTTCAATTTTGAAATCTCACCTCACAATGTCCAAAAAAAGGCCTATTGTTTCTCTTGGGAGGCATTTTATCAAGAAAATATCTAGGTAATATTAATCTAAAAATTTATACTATTTACCATCATCAAGTAGGAGGGAAATCCTTATTTCAGTTAAAATATTATTCTTTCCTAAGAAAGAGACAAGGAGATAAAGGTAAGAGCAATCCCCTTTTTAATTTAAACTATGCTTCTATCACAACTAACAAGGCATGGAGAGATGAAGCTGAATAACATTCTTATTTTAATATACACAAATATTTTCATGAAAAAATAAATCATTAAAATCTTTATAGGCTAAAGAAATCTAAACACATTTCTTTTCTAGCAATTTGCAAAAACAAAATAGATAAATGAATTATTCCACTTTTATGAATATTCATTACTAAAATTATTATTAGTTTAATATCAATTTATTAGGTGTTAAATAAAGCCTCAATATTTATCAACACCTAATATGAAGAGTCTTTTTTTAGATCCTTTATAAAACAAACCGTTTCATTAAAAAAAGCATAGCATTCACAAAAGCAATCATAAAAAACCATTGTCAACACCATTGATTTATCCCTAAGTGGGCAACTAATTTTAAAATAGATCCAATTATTACTGTTCCACTCTAGGGAGGCTTATTGCAAGCAACGTCATTGCCCAATGATGCAAACAAGTGTAAAAGTAAACAAAATGCAATGCACCTACATGAATGCTAGTTCATTATACAATAAATTATCTGATGATAAATCACCCATCATTATTTTCCTTTTTACCCTCACCATCAATGGTTATCCATAACCTTCCACCCGTGAGAGCACCTAGTCATGCAACCATCAGATGACAATCAATAGTACCATATTCAAAATATAAAATGCATATAACCAATCACTAAGCCATGACTTATAAAGCAGGATTAAATATTGAATACACAACCATCAATATTTTAACATTCTTACCAAAGATCTTACCCTTATCAGCAACGGAGTGGCTTGTCCTTGCAAGTATTTGTTACATATCACTGCATAAATATTGTGTGTTGATTCCTTATATTCAGGTTCCTTGTATATTGTTTCCTTTACTTTTGAACTCAATATTGCTATGCGTGGATAATTGGTGGCATAATGGGATCCACCACATTCAAAGCATTTGATCTTGGGTCCTATATGTGTTTTTTATTTCTATCCATCACTATTGATGGAGAATTACTCTGACCCTATGATGGTATGTTGCTACCACTATTGTGGTTATTGGAATTATGGTTCTTTCCTTGAAACCATTTCCTAAACCTCCCTTGCTTCCTATCATTCCTTTGATCCTTCTTAGGGGAGTTCTTACTAGCATGTTCTCCTTCCCACTTAACAAAACCAACACTGTTTCTTTTCCTTAATGTCTCTTTGCCTTGTTCATCTAACCCATCATAATAAAATAGGGTTTGAGATAGGTTTCAGCCTTCTTGGCCAAATCGTAGGTATTTTGAAGAGTAATAGGTTCACGCATGTCCACCTCCTACCCTATTCTAGGATCTGCTCCTAGAATAAACTTATGGATCTCATTTTGTCATTGTATGCCAAAACATATTTCAATAGCTTGAAAAATATTTGATAATAATTTTCCATTATCCTAATTCCCTGCCAAAGTTTAGTGAAATCTTCAAAATTTTTGGAATAGAAATGTTCCATGAGGAATCTATCTTTGAAGGCTTCTACAAATGTTTCCCAAATCAAATCCACTATTGCCTCTAGACCTAGTCCTTTACTAAAATTTTCCCACCAATCCAAGCCAACACCTTGAAGATGTAGAGTGGCATAGGATGAATGAGTGCCAAAGGAATAGTTCTTCATAGTACAATAGGTTTCTATCTCTTTTAGCCAAGCTTTGAATTTTTCCCCATATTCCTCTATTAAAATTGGAAGTTTTTAAATGTTTCATATCCTTGCCCAACTCATCCTCTATATGGACCTTGGCCTGCTATGCCTTGGTAAGGGGTTAATTTGTCTACACCATTATAGAGTTTTTAGCCTATGTTTCTTGGCTCAAAATAGAATGCAAAAACTATTGTTGTGCTTCCATATGTTCATGTAGTTGATACACTATTATTGTGAGATCCTATTACTCATTGCTAGGATTATCTGAGCCCACATCCAAGGTCCTAACCTCTATATGGGTCTGTCATGTATACCACATTGATGGGGCAACACTTTCTCTCCTTATATTTGGTGGAATTATCCCTAGCCACATAGCAGAGTCAATAGAAGTCAATTCATTACAGCAACTGAGTTCCTAGTTATTCCATATACCAAAGTTTAAACCCTACTTAGGTATATTTACTATCATACACTATAACTAGTCTTGTGCAATGAGCCTATTCCACTATGAACCATGCTATGATACCAAATGTAACATCCCAAACTAATTATACCTTAATAAGAGCACAAAAGTTTTTTTTTAATCTAAGGTTTGGCCAACATAATTTTGACAAGATTAACTCTCAAAATGGGTTCACCCATCACCATAATTAGATTTATCCATCAATGCAAGCACATTGGGTAAAAAACCCACCCATCACTATACTTACATTGGTCCATAAATGTAAGCACACTAGGTATAAGACCCACCCATCACTATACTTACATTTGTCCATCAATGCAAGCACACTAGGTGTAGAGATTCACCCATCACTATACTTACATATATCCATTAATGTAAGCACACTAGGTGTTATTCTTACTCTGAGCTATCCTACTCATTACTCCCAAATGAGTTAGCTCACATACTCCTTTCTATCTATTGAAAAGAGCTCATTGTTTGCTACACTCAACATAGATTTGTTATGTTGGCATCCAGTGCTAGGGAAGCTGACTATCCTTCTCATCGTAACGATGAGTTCACCATCCCAAGATTAAGTATCATATTATATTCCATAAAAATTATGATTGAATTATTCACGAATTTAATGAAGACTCAAGGAAAAACCATTCATCCTAGGTTTTTTCTCTTTCCACAACAAGGAATATGTTTTTTGGTCACATTGCTAAGCTATTTAAGTCATTCTACCAACATTTCTTCTTCACTATTTAACCTTAACCAATGTAGTCTCCATACTAGTTTGAATCGATGTTTAACTCATGAAATACCTTTCTATCATCTGGATTATTTTATTGGTTTTGGCCACATCCAATCCTAATTCGGGAACTTGTCACTAGAAGACTATCATTAAACAAGTTTCTCCATAATCCATAATAGATTCATTTATTTACAAGGTGTAGTAATTGGAAATATATTGCAGCAAGGTTTTTACCTTTTTGTGCTTTGATCTCAGCCAACATTCTTTCAAAAATCTCTACTAGCAAGCAATCTCCCTAAGACCAAACAGTGAGCACTCAACACTAGTCCGAGTTTCACTATTGAAAGGCTATCTCTCAAAGAAGGGTGATCATTTACAAAATATTTAAATACAACTAAAAGATATCTCATGGTTCTTAATTCATTATAAGAAAAGAACAATAGTAGAATTCAAAATTCCAAAGACACAATTAAGGAGTCTTACACTTCTAAGCTAAACAAGCCAACCACAATTAAATTTCAAACATGACTTAAAGAAACCAAACACTCTCTTATTCACTAAAGAGCATAAATATTCATTTTAAAAGAAACAAGATTTCATAAAATATACACATTTCATTCATAATTAATCACATACATCCCAGCATATACATTAGTTTCACAATATAGTTTGAATCCAACCAATACAATCCTTCTCATTATATTTTAGAAATATGATTGGTCATCCTTGTCTACACTTAAGAAACATTGCTTTGTTTCACAACTGATGTGAACTCAAACAAGTAAGAAATCATTGAATAACTCTAGAATTTTGATCTGGTCGTTGGGAAAAAGATAAACAACTAACACCCATACATATAGCTAGGAATAAGCTATAGCAGGAGTTCCTATGAAACCAAAAGAGAAGTATAAACCTCCTTCCTCTTATATATCCATGATCACCATCTCAGTCATCCTTCCAAGTTTCCTACATTTCATTCTGTATGAGGTATTTGCAACAAGAATAAACATAAAATTAATTATCAATACCTCAATTTCTATATATGAATCCCTTATCCCTTGGAGATTTTAAACCTCTTCAATAGTACCTTACCTTGTCTCTAAGATAAACAATTCTAGGCTCTAAAAAAAGAGTAAAATTACACATACCAATATCTCATTAGTTTAAAGCAAATTCCTATTTTATTTTGCTAAAAATGATGCTCTTGTTTAGGTAAACATCCATCAATATTACAAAACAAAACATAACTACCTGCGAAACTCATTATAAAGTAAAAATGATATTCAAGTAAATATTATAAATCTTACTACAAGAATCTATACAAAGTTCTACCATCATTTAAGCATATCTAGGTAAATGTAAATTCCTTCCTTGAAATTCTTCAACACATACAACACCAATAAAATAATTCTCACACATGTATCACAAGTCAATAGAAAAACTCAACAAGTTGCAATTTAGTGTGTGTGTTTAACATATAATACTTTCCAAAAACAATTTCCAGCCCTAACATTAAGGGTCACGAATCTATCTTGCTAAAATATCCATTGGGAATTTTTTTTTGTTATCTATGTTCAAAGAAAGCAAAAATTACCAACCAACCTCTTCATACAAGAATCTAATGCTTTTGATAGCAATGTATATCCTTATCTGGTAACGCTGCTATCTTAACATAGAAGAAACAATCAAATTTATAGCAACCCAAAACTAAACTCTTAATATGTTTAAGGCTACCAACAACTTCTTTCCTTCCTACCCATAAAAATCTATGTCTATAAAATTAGAAGATTCAGCGACACCCTGCACTATCCATTAAAGTCATTTCTATCCATTTACTTCTAATGACACTTATCCAACCATCATATTTAATAAGAAAAATAGTGCAACGTCATAAGAATTACTCAAGCTCTGAGCTGATAAAGAAGAGTAATATTTCACCATGTTTATAGGTAGGATAGGTATCATTACACTAGGAATCTAAGTAAAGGAAGAGACTCACATTCAACACATAATAATACCTTCATAGTGGGTTCATTTATAATTCAACATACAACTATAGAAATATCACCATCATAAGAATTTTGGTAAGACAAAGGACCTTAGTAATGCATACCTAGTTTCAAAAGTGAAGACTCCACATGAAGTTCAAATGTTGTAAGTCCTTTCTCCCGCTTTCTTTCTTTCCTTTCACTTCTTTTCGACTCTCTTTCCACATTTTTTCCCACTCACTACTAACATCCCAAACCTCATCCCAAACCTTATGCCGTTGCTTCACCTCGATCCCTCCAAGCTCCACTTTCTAGATTTTTTGTTAAGAAATAACAATAACAACTATTTTATCTCACCCATCCTCCCTTTATTCGATGCACAAGAGTGGAAAAACTCATAGAACGAGGAGTTACATAACCCCAGGCTTAAGCATGAGTGTAGTTTCATATTAATATTCCATGACCAAGATAGTATAAATGATCAACTCAAACAATATTCTCATGGGTACCAAAACCAAAAATGGGTACCACAATCTTCTTTAACATCAATTCTCTTTAGATGAAAAAGCATGGATATATATATATATATATATATATATATATATATATATATATATATATATTTTTATACATACTAATATACATGTGAAACCAATATTTTTATAGAGGTATTCCATTATTAATGATTTACCTTTTTATATATAAAGGAAACAAAATAAGAAAACATTCATCTTCATAAACATAAGCATACTTAATTATTTTCTAAATTATTTCAGACTTATAGAACCTCCTTAAAAATGACCATAATCTGAAATACAATAAGAAGAAAATTATTGTTAGCAACTAAAATCTCATCTAAGATTTAGTGCATTTTGCCCAAGAAAAACATGAAAGCCTATTACAAGTCATCACATCATTTCACTCATACATTTACAGTGGTTATACTCTTCTCCTACTATGGAGAAACCTATTCTGCAAGGGTAAACAATTTATTAACCACTTCAAATTATTTTCATTAAAACAAGTCGTAAAAATAATGAATATGGAATAATCAACCATTCCATCATCAAATAGCACATCCAAAAAAAAAGAACAAGTCTATCTCATAAATGAGTTTTCCTTTGGAGGATCATGACAGGACTCGAATATCGTATGCCACTCTGCATTTACAGGGTGTTGGTTTAGATTTGTGGGAAACATTAAGTGGAGAAAAATGTATTGAAGTTATATTTAATCTGAGGAATTCACCAAAATTAGATAATGGAATAAGACTATGGAGGTGTACGACACCAAAAAATATGCACCTAAGCTACTCGCATCATAATATCAAAGATAAATCAAGAGAACATGTACTGATAATGAACTAAAAAAAATACAAAGGATCCTTTTATTAATTCATGATAAAATCCGGTTACATATACGTCCCTCTTAGGGATACCAAACTTTGATACAATGAATACGAGTAATATGCAGCCCCTAAATGGGGGTGGTGCACTTCAAATGTCTCCTAGATCGACACAAATTGATTGAGGGCTTATTCTTGGTGCCTCCTTCTCTCTTGTCTAGAGGAAAGGTCCTTGGATATGGTTTTTCCCTTCGTAGATCCTGTCACCTACGCACAAAGAAACCACAAAATACATCAATAGCATATGCAACCTCTCATGATGAGGTTTGTTTCAAATATTTTGCATGAAATGACATGAAAGCATGATAAAAGCATAAAGGTGCAAAGATAAGCAAAAATGCATAAATAACTAGGAAATCACCATACAAATACAATGGAAAGGACAAATCTACTCTAATATAAGTTGATAAAGTAGAAGTAATAGGAAATCTACGCTAAGAACTCAAGAAATGGTGACTCAAACCCTAGCCGCTATCGCTCAGGGTGGTTGTGCTTGCAGGTCGCTATCGAAGATAACGATCATGAACTATGACTTCTGCCTCACAAACCAGGGGTTGCGACACTCAATTCTTCATCCGAATTGATGTTCAAGGGTCACCTTCATGTCCAGAGATGGATTGGTAATGAAAATCATGGGGATTCATGTCAGATTGGTGTGAATTTGTGATGTATGCTTCTCAGTCCTTCGAAAGCTCCATGGTTGGTCGCAGGCTCAACAATTTGCAATTGGGCAACACTTTGACTCTCCTCAAGGGTTGTCAACTCGCTGCTCACTTGAATAGGGCTTCGCTGCATAAAATTTTGGATCCATACTTGTTCCTGGGAGGGTGCATATGTAGGCCTCCCAAATTCTAGATCTTGGCTTCTTGGAGAAGCCAAGATCCAGATTTGCATGAAACTGGTCGTTGGAGGGAAAGGCCCAGTTCTAGACTTGCATGGGAGTGGCAGTTAGGAGGAATTCTAGGAGATTCACACCCAAAACCACTCGAATCCAATGCAATTTTAGTTACCATGCGTGATTCGGGCCCGCATTTACGGCCAAATTTGTCTTAGTGCTAGCTACTGTCCATAATAGCGGCTAGCTCGTAGCCGCTCTGAGCTTCAGCGATTGGTGCTAGCAGCCACTCTGGTCGATAGTGGCTATGCCTAAATAGGTCAGAACTACCCCTAGTGAGTGGTTAGAACCACTGCTAGCTCTTGGAAAGGTCCAAGATCAGTCATATGGTCTACAGAGGTGCCCATATGAGTAGTCTCCTAAACATGACGTGTTTTAGGTGTCTACAGATACCCCTTTTTGTGATGCATTGTGGGAAACACAACGTTGAGAAAAAATAGACCACCTAAGGCCATATTGTAGGGTGTATGATGATCATTGATCTGATCAACATTAGATGCCCCAATCATGAGAAGGGTATGCATCTTAGAATCATTGCTTCCAATGGGATGGAAGGCTTAAATTGCAAGACTTTGAAGTCCACCAGAGTCTTCGATCGCATTGCTTAGCATTTGCAAAGGACCAAAAGGTAGATTGTCAAAGGTTTAAATTATCATATTTGCTTTTTCCCCAACAAAGGGTAAGCTTATGATAGTTGTTAGCAATTATTCGTAAGACGAATACAATTTACATGATCAAGTGATCCTTTGTTGATTTTGATTATGATTTTGATATTATGACTACCCCCTCAAGCGACGAGTCGATGAGGAAAGGACAGATGATAAAAGCGATGAGTCGCTTGACCAAGATGATTGATTTGGACAATTTAAGATGAATGCTTTTGTTGTTATATGGCAGGTCCTATTACAGGTGTGATTTCAACCAATAATAGTAATTGTACATCTCTATCCCATGGAGCAGTCCAACCACAATGGCCTTCTTAGGGAATCAAGATGATAGCAATTCCATTGAAGCTTGTGTTGAATCACTCGATGATCTACTGAAAACATCATGGAAGAAATGAAATGAATGCCTCGTTCCCATGGGGCAGTCTAGCCACCATGGCCTTCTTCGGGATTGAAGTGAAGCATTGCAATTCAACGATGACTAGTTTGGCTCAAATGACCTTATGGTAATTTACTCATCTTATCGGATTGCATGGAGTGCAAGTCATTGCAACCGCCAAGTGTATAGGGTAAATAACTAGGTACGAGGTGCATTTGAAATTTTGATGTTATATGATTTTTTTGTTAATTTTGATGATTTTTCTATTGTTTTTGAGATTTTGAATTAATGATTTTTTTGTTATTTTGCAATTTTTGATGATTCTAGACCGTTAGATATGCTTAATTGTCCATTTTAATATTCCCATGGTGAGAAATTTAGTGCATTTATTATTGTTTGCTAGCCACTGTCAGTAGCAATGGCCCAATTTTACAATTTCATGGCCACTATCTGCATCAGTGGCCCACACTTCCTAGCCATTGATGCCAGCAGTGGCCACAACAAAACTAAAAAATATAAAAAAGAAAATTAGGGTTTTGAATTTCATTATTTCTAGCTGTCATTTTGCAATTTGAGCTCTGAGGTGAGAGAGAGAGATAGTGACCTAGAACGTTGATGATTTTACCTAACACCATGGTGGAGCAAAGTGAGGCATTGACAAGCAAAGGAGTCGAAGCTTCATGGGTATTTCTCCAAATCCTAACTTGTTTATTTAACCAATAAAATGAACCAAATTACGTAATCGTTAAATGAACATTACTAAGCTTGTTGGTAATGAACCACACTGGTAGATAGGTTTAGAATTAGGCTAATTTAGGTGGGTCCCTTTTAGTTTTTTTGCTTTTGTTAATTTTTTTGGAATTTTAGGTGAGGGCGGACACCGTTGGCATGCTGCCTCATGACCGCTATCACTTAGGGCAGCCCCTAATTGGCATAGAGGGGCCACTATCACTGAGGGTGGCCAGTTTGAATTTCAACAATAAAAATTTTGACCGTTGGTGACTAGTCATTGTCGACATCCGTTGGTGGCCGCTATCAGTGCAAGCGACCACTAAACTTTAGGATTTTTTTTTTTTTTGTTGATTTAATTGATTTTTTAATTTTTCAAGTGCAAATTTTGATTTTTTTGCATGGTTTGGTGCATTTTATTATTGTGTTTGTACCCTTGCTTGATTTTGGGTTATTGTTACACCATTTTTGGATTTTATTGTACTTTTTAGTGCAAGTGCATCTGATTAGGTATTTATTTTGGCACATTTAGTTCTTGTCTTCATGGGCTCGAGAGCCTAATTTGCTGGCAGATCTACTACCACTCATGACCCCTATATACTGGGCCTAGTTTGATGCATGGGGCCTTATGTACGTTGTTATATTGTTGACTATCATGTCGGATCATGCGTACCTTACAACGTTGGCCCACAGATGGGACTGTCGAACCAACACCTTTCATCTCCCAACCGAGAGATGATGATTACTCTAGAGGATGTCTACAGGATCTTCAAGATCCCTTTTGATGGACGAGCCATCGTATTTTTTCTAATCGATCATAGGCCAACAATTTTATCCAAGTGTTTCGATGATTGAGCACAGGTAGCGCTATCAAAAATTCATCATAGAGGAGTTCCTATTGCTTGCTAGTATCGGGCCTACATATTATTAGCATACTAGGCCATTATCATGCATGTTATCTATAATGTGCTTCTACCTGATACATCAAGAGTGAGGTTCCCATGGAACCTCTTAGCCATGTTGTAGGATTTTCTAGATAGCACTGATGCTATCATTATGGCTTGGGGGAGTACCTTATTAGCACAAATCTATGATGAGCTATATCAAATTCAACGATGGGGTCAGGGTTCAGTAGTGTGCAACTTGTTCCTATAGATCTAGATATGGGATCACATCAGAGCAGACAACCTAGTAGGGTTACCCTAGGAGATTACCAGGATAGAGGCTAGAGCATAGTGTTATGGGTCTATATGGTCACGAGAGGTAGAGGAGCGATGGAGTCACCATCATGCAAGGGACTTGGCACACTATGCAACCTCTATGACTGGTCTATAGGTGAGAGACATCATTTTGAGGTCCTATGTGGAATGCCCTACTTGGCTTGAGGTAGATCGGTTATCGATCACAAGGTAGGGGTGGCTAGGTGTGATCGATGGGTTATTAGTCACAAGGCAGAGGTGAGGGAGTTATTTTATTACTCTCGAGTGATAAAGTAGTTCAAGATTTAGGGGGACATCCCACTAGAGCCTATTCTCTATAGATGAATTCATGTGGAGAGGTATCTCTTAGTCCCTCAAGTCACATGTCTCTCAAAGGGTGCATATCCTTCTACGATTGACATTGGTATAGCAGATACCGGTACTACCGAGGTGTATACCCAATGGTGGGTGATGCAGTTATGGCATGGTGGTGGTTGTCTGGGGTGGAATATTGATGAGGCTGCTACCAAGGATCCAGAGGGGCATCGAGTAAGAGCCCAAACAGAGGAGTGATATTAGGCTACAAATGATAAGGCAGTGGAGGAGAAGGCCATGCTCGAGGAGGAGGAGGAGGATGTTGCTCCCGAGGAGCAAGAGTCTCCCATTTGATCTCAACTACATAGTGTAGAGGCTAATATACATATAACCCATCGATAGATCTTGGAGTGGGACACCTCCATAGCGATGCTCCAAACTCAGGTCAACACATTACAAGCACAAATTTTGGTAGGCCATACCATATGGAGGGGTTTTGAGCAGGATAGGACCATACTATAGGCACAGGTGGACTCAGCATAGCTCAGGATAGAGCATATCACTATAGAGAGATACTTCACAATCATAGATTAGGGTTGTTCCTATGGGAAATATTGTACTAGTTGCCCTGGCTATTCAAGGACCAATAGGTTTAGATTATATGATAGAGATTCGATGGCTATAGGGACTCTTACAGGATTGTGATGCTCAAATTTTAGTTGATGTTGGGTACATTACCTCTTTGTAGTTTTAGATCAGGAGGCTAGGTGATACTCCTCGCAAGAGGTCTACTATAGGGGGCTCACACTGGAGCATGCAGAGTGAGTCATGGTAGTCTTCAATGCAGCCCAACCATAGGATAGGGACCCAAATAGAGAGGATCGCAGGGACTAGCTCTAGACAGACTCATAGAGATGGAGCTGAGGGTGGAGGTGAGCCTGGGGGCGCAGGCCCCGTATGATAGCCATGGTGGCTTTGTATTATTTTTGAGTGTAAGGTCTGAGGACCTACACTATTGTAGCCTATGGGTATTTTTGTACCTCTATGTACACTTGATATTGGACACACACACACACATATATAATATATATATATATATGATATTATCTATTGCTTTTCTCATTATGTGTATCATGTGTTTGCTTTTATTTTTATGTGATGCAAAATGGATGTGATGCTTATGATCTTATGCTATATGATGTGATGTATTAATGACATGCACTAGCTAGATGATGGATGTGTGATTAGATGTTGTGATCTAGATGTGTAGATAGACTACTATGTATGCATATATGGATGCAATGGTGATTATTAAATGCATGTTTAATTTGTTTCAATTGTTTATGCATTTATCTTATGTTGTTATGATATGGTGAATGCAATGTATGTAATGCATTATTTACATGATGATGATCTAATGTAAATGAACCTGTATGCTTTAATCACTTAAAACATAAGGAATGAATGTGATATGTGTTTAACAATCTAATGGGTGACACCACATAATGTATGAAAATCATGAATGTAAATGATAACTCTTAGCATAAGAATTAATCATTTAAGCATCCATATGTGAGATGAGATGATGTGATATGTATGTGCTTTCTTTATAAGCTTCTGTAAATTAAAATATATACACAAAATAGTCAGTGGTCTAAATATCATTGTTGATATTCATCCGGTATCTATCCTATTTCATGAACACCCTTTAATGAACAAAACCTCATAAAGAAATTTGATGATTTGATCGATGAAATGATTTGTTGCTATGAGGGGATTTTTGAGGTTTTCCATGAGACTCAAACACCCTAGTTGATTAATCAAAAGTTGTATAATGACCATACATGACTCTTGAAAGATAAAGTTTTTGTTATGAAGACCAAGATATTCATTATCCCTGTGTGTGTGAATGAATATATTAGAGAGACATAAGCCTACCCCAATGCCAGGTGGGATTCATTCAGCCCATTGTTGTATTGGGGATCACCAAATGCTCATCATGATCCTAAGTTGGACTTAGTTGGATTAGACCATTAGGTGATACAGGACACCTAAAGCTAGCTCTTTTTGCAAATTGCTTAGAACTACCCCAATGCTAGGCGGGATTCATTCAGCCCATTGTTGTATTAGGGATCACTCTATGGTTTCAAGTATTGACCATTCCAGGGATTCAAGCTCTTCACCCCCTTCTTTTCTTTTTATTTATTTGGGATACTTGCTCATGCTTAGTGATGAAAATCACTGTTTATTTTACATTTTTTTTGTTTTGAGCAAGGGATTTGATTTGATTTTGGGATTTTTCTCATTTTGATAAAGCAAGGGGTTTCTTTGGGTAGGGGGATCTTGTCCTTTTGTCAATGATCAACATTCTAGACCATGCACATCACAAGATGAGCAAGTAAAAACCTTTCACTTAGGATGCCTAGTACCACTTTGTAGTGTTCATATTTCCCTTGTTCCAACTAGGATTTTAGTGTTTTTATTAGTGATAGGATTTTGATATATGCTAGGTACTATCAAAACTAGACCTCATCTACAAAAGTAAATATAGATTTCTACAAAATCTGATAAGATCACTAGGTATGGTTGAATGACTGAAAAACCTTATTATATTCCTTATAGCAATAGGAAGGGGTTGTGTTGAAAAACATAGTTACTCACATGGGTTATGGATGAATGAGGATTTGAAGATGCATGATTGGCATACAAATGTGGTACCATTTTCAAGATTGAAAACACAATCTATCCTAATGTGAATGCAATGGATGCAACATGCCTAATGCAATGCAATTACATGAATGCAAATGCAAAATGTAAGATGCAAATATTTTTGTATTTTAATGTTTTCAATTGTTTTTGTGTTTTGTTTTTGACCAAAGGGCTTAAATACCTTTGGATCCTTTTGTGAGTTGACCAAAGGGCTTATGATGCCTTTGGAGATTTTTGTGAGTTGACCAAAGGGCTTAATGATGCCTTTGGGGCATTTTTGTGAGTTGACCAAAGGGCTTATGATGCCTTTGGAGCTTTTGTGAGTTGACCAAAGGGCTTATGATGCCTTTGGGGCCTTTTTGTGAGTTGACCAAAGGGCTTATGATGCCTTTGGGGTTTTGTGGTTGACCAAAGGGTATTATGGTGCCTTTGGGTTTTTGAGTTGACCAAAGGGCTTATGATGCCTTTGGGGCTTTTTGTGAGTTGACCAAAGGGCTTATGATGCCTTTGGGGCATTTTGTGAGTTGACCAAAGGGCTTATGATGCCTTTGGAGCTTTTGTGAGTTGACCAAAGGGCTTATGATACCTTGGGGGTTGGGGGGGGGGGAGGGGGGGGGTTTTTGGGTTGAAAGGGCTTATGATACCTTTGGGGCTTTTTGTGAGTTGACCAAAGGGCTTATGATGCCTTTGGGGCTTTTTGATTTTGATGTTTTCTGATTTGTTTGGAATTTTATGATTTTTTATTTTTGGATTTTGTTGTTTTTTTTTTGAATTTTGAATTTTTTTTTTGTTTTTTGTTTTATGTGTAAAATACCTTTAGATGAAGAATTTTGAGAGGCTTAGGCTCTTCAACACCTTCTAATGATGTTAGGTGATATGTCCCAGGTCCAATCTTCTCTGAGATGATATAAGGACCTATCTAGTTGGCCATAAATTTGTCTCGCAGGTGCGATGGTAGGTTTGAATTCTGTTGGTTCTCTTTGAGCATGAGATCCCCAACCTTAAAGTCTCTCAGGTGGAATTTATTGTTATAAGCTCATGTTAGATGATCTTGGTAAACATGGAGATGCTCAAGAGCATTGATGTGATGTTCATCAAGAAGGGTCAATTGATCAAGGTGAGCTTGTCGCGTAGTGTCGTCATCGATGAATTCTTTCAATGCGATGTACAATGTTGGAATTTCTAACTCCAAGGGCATAATGGCCTCAGTGCCATATACAAGAAAAAATGGTGTTGCCCCAGTGGGTGTCCACATGCTAGTTCTATAAGCCCATAATGCAAGAGGTAACTGCAGATGCCAATCCTTATGATTTTCTTTTACCATCTTCTTTAATATGGCTATGATTGTTTTGTTTGAGGCTTCTGCTTGCCCATTTGCTTGTGGATAATATGGTGTCGCAAAATTATGTTGAATGTTATATTTGGATGTTAAAGCCCGCACTATTTTTATTCTTAAATGAAGGACCATTATCTAAAATTATCTTGAATGGGATCCCAAAGTGATAGATGATATTGTGAAGTATGAACTCCACAATTCGTGGTCCTGTCATTGACGTTAAGGGGATCACTTCCACCCATTTGGTGAAGTACTCAATGGCTGTTAAGATAAACGTGTGTTGGCCTAAATATGAGGGAGAGATCTTTCCAATTAGATCGAAACCCCACTGAGAAAATGGCCAAGCTACTTGAATGGGTTGTAAGGCCTGTGATGGTAGGTGCATCAGATTCACATGATGCTGACACTTAATGCACTTCCTGACATACTCACAACAATCCTTTTCCATGGTGGGCCAATAATAACCCATTCAAAGGATGCACTTGATGATGGCCATGCCACTGAAATGGCCACCACATGTACCATCATGAGCTTGTGAAATCACCCAAGTTGATTCTTGGGGCTCAAGACAATGAAGGAGGACTCCATCATAGTTTCGATGATACAATATATCTCCTAGCAAGACATATCTTGTCACTTTTTGTTTGAATGCTCATTTTGTGGCATGCAATAATCCCTATGGGATGATTCTAAGCTTAAGGAAATCTTGTAATTGGCATAGCCAATCTTGATAAGCTACAACCTCAACAGACAAGATGACTTGTTCTCTCTATGATTCGATGTGCACAAATGCAGATTGAGAAACAACCTTGTGGTGAATGATGGTACCATTCCTCGTAGGACCCTACGAGATCAAAGACCCCCAAGGTGCCTTCTTTAGAAAGTCTCTAGCTTTATAGAACCACTCATGGTTTGGTTCTATATGAATCATGTTGACTGATTCTTTGTTTTCAAAAGCCTCACGCTGCATCGCTGATTGTGAGAGCGTCTTCACATGAATGGTAGTGAAATCAGTAGATAGATTTTGAGGGATCAAGGATCCCAAAGATGCCATAGTGTCTACAAATCTATTGGATGTGTGAGGGATTGCCTCGATGTCGTACCATTCTAGTTGGGCTAGATAAGTGTCAACAAGCTCTTTGTAAGCTTTCAAGATTGGACACCTACATTGAAATATTCCCTTAACTTGGTTAATGATGAGAAGGGAGTCACCAAAGATATTTAGCTTTTTAATCTTCATAGTGATTATTGTTTGGAGACCCAAGATTAGGGCCTCATATTCAATATTGTTATTTGTGCAAGGGAAGTCTAGCTTAAATGACAAGGGCATTGGAGCACCTTGTGATGTGAAAAACACAATCCCTGCACCACCCCCTTGCTCACACTTCGAACCATCGAAGAACAAAGTCATGTCAGCTTTATTATCAGGTTCTTCGGGTTTGGGTGCTTCCGATAATGCAAATACTGCCTCATCAAGAAGTTCTATGATGAGAGGCCTATTATCCTGAAGAGGCACCTCTTCCAGTTGATCAACTATGACTTGTCCCTTGATGGAATTTTGGCTTATGAATTCCAAATCGAATTTTGTCAGTAGCATGATCCACTTTGCAGTACATGTATTATGATATATCTTGCTCATCATATACTGCAAAGGATTTTGTTTTGATATCACATACGTTGTATGGCTCAGCATGTAGTGGTGCAACTTCTTAGTCGTAAAGACCACTTCTAAGCATAGCTTCTCTACGTATGCGTACCCTAGCTCGTAACTCACCAAGGTGTGGCTGATATAGTATATCGCTTGTTCTTTGTCTTGCACATTCTTTTGAGCCAACATGGTGCCCAAAGAAAAATTGGTAGCAGATATATAAAGCAAAAATGGCACATCTGGCCTTGGTGGAGCTAGTACTAGTGGCATCGCTAGGTATTTCTTGATCTCAGCAAAGGCTTGCTAATATTCTTCATCCTAGTGGAATGGGACCCCCTTGTGTAGCAGTTGATTCATGGGTCGATATTTATCCGATAGTTGTGCGATGAAACACTTTATGGATGCTACTTTGCCCTGTAGGCTTCTCAGCTCTTTGATGTTAGTGGGCAGGGCCATTTCTAGGATAGCCTTTACCTTTTTTGGGTCAACTTTGATCCCTCATTTAGAAATGATGAATCCCAAGAGTTTTTCCTAAAGTTACGCCAAAGACACATTTCTTGGGATTCAACCTAACATTGTGCTCTATCAGGTGATCGAAGACCTTTCTCAGGACCTCGGTGTGCTCTTCACATAGCAATGACTTGGCCAGTAAGTCATCGATATAATATTCTAGGATCTTATGCATGTAGTCATGGAAAATATATGTCATGGCCCGCTGATATGTGGCACCAGCATTTTTAAGACCAAATGACATTACTTTGTAAAAAAATGTCCCCCATGGAGTGGTGAACATGGTTTTGTGCTGGTCTTTGGGTTTAATTTGAATCTGATTGTAACCAAAAAAACCATCCATGAGGGAGAGCATCTCATGACCCACAGTTGCATCTACAAGAGCATCTATGTTGGGCAACAAGAATGAATCCTTTGGTGTTGCCTTATTGAGATCTCTAAAATCCGTGCAAATATGGATCCTTCCATAAAGTTTTCCTATAGGTACCATGTTTGATACCCATTCTGGATAGTCGATGGGGGTAATAAAGACTACATCCAATAGCTTCTATAGCTCATTATTTACCATCAAGGTGATGGTTGGATGCATCTTCCTAAGTTTCTACTTGATCGATTTCTTTGCGGGATCTAGCAAAAGGTTGTGGACAACCAATTTTAGATCTAAACCCAACATATCCTTGTAGGTCCAAGAAAAGATATTAGGTCTCTATTTCAATAGAGGTATGATGGTGGCTTGTTCTTTTGGAGATAATATTTCTCCAAACTTAAATTTCTTTGGATCAGAAGGATCATCGTTGATGTCCACTTTGAAATTTTCCTCTATTGACATGTGCGACCCCTCCTCAAGTTGGTGAGGAGTGGGGATCAAGTGGATGTCATCCACTGGGTTTAAAGGTTCAACTAAATTAGGGTCAAAACTAGCGTGATAAACATCATGTGTACAACCTGGTGCAAAATGAAATGGTTGTAGCATTTCTTCATTGGGGAAGAAATATTCAGGCTCTAAGGGTGAATCAACATGATCCCAATCAATAATGTCTAAGTTAAGACACAATGGTTTAGAAGGATCGGATGGGTTGTGAAGTGGAGTGGTCAAATCAATGGAGATCATGTTGATGGATGGGATGGAATCTCCAGGACCACACGGGTGTAACTCTGCATTGTTGATTTACCTTCCATACCCAAGATGAGGCTCTAGGGGTATGGGGATCACAAGATCCGGTCTATGGATAGATGAGAAGATGGGATCATTTGGCTAAAGTAGCTCTCTAAATGTAGG
Source organism: Wollemia nobilis (assembly GCA_028583015.1). Lineage (NCBI taxonomy): Eukaryota > Viridiplantae > Streptophyta > Pinopsida > Araucariales > Araucariaceae > Wollemia > Wollemia nobilis. The sequence continues at coordinate 3,910,824 of JAQPPZ010017010.1, read as the reverse complement.
AGGATCGAGGAAAACCATACGATGGATTACATCTGAATTGGTCGATCTTCCCCTAAGGTGAGGGCCAGGATATACTCTGTGATACATCTCATCTATGTCAAATGGTTCATTGTGATGATGTAAGTGTCAAGGCCCAAGGTAGGCCATCTTGGTCTCATCCTCATAATCACTATCATCTATGAAATATCCATCATTCATACCCACTGGTGCTATGAGGTGATGTGAATGTTGAGGCCCTAGATAGGCCAATTCAATCTCATCTTCTACCTCATAGTCACTATCATCTATGATGTATCCACTCTCCATATTAATTGGCTCTATGAGGTGACGTAAATATCGAGGCCCAAGGTAGGCCAATTCAGTCTCATCCTCATAATCACTGTGATATGTGATGTATTCATTCTCTTCTCACTCATAACCATAACCTGGTTCATCCTCCCATAGGATAAGTCCTGATGGGCTTACCTCAAGAGAGAAATTTAGATGATACACAACAGGTGGTTCTATAGTGAACCTGGTCACCAACCTATCATCCATGTAGCTTATGTTTGGGTGATAGGGATTCCATTCAATGTCTTCCCCGAACCCTAATGATGATGAGTCAGAATATTCAACTGAATTACGTTCAGGCTCATCATTTTTGGACCCAACATCCAACTTGGATTTCTCATCTAGGGTAGACCTAGTTGGTATCATCTCAGTATCATTTTTCCATTCATCATTTGTAGTGACCCAATCTATGCTGGGAATGGGTTCTGAACCTTGCTCTGTAGATATGTTCTCATGATAAACCAGTGGGGGTGCTATGGAGACCATCATCACTGGATTATCATCCCTCCATTTGTGTGAAGGGCTAGGGTATGCATAAGGATTATAATCAATATCCTCCCTGTGGGCTAGACTTAGATGCTCCAAAGCTATTTCCAATATTTCATCTTGTCTAGGACCCTGATAACCTAGTCCAGACCTATCAGTAGGTAACTGGTATTGCAGCTAGAATGGAAGTTGACACCCCTACTCATATAGACCTAAACCATAGCCATGCCAATGGTAGCATTCGAAGTATCTCAGAGCAAACTCAAGATTGGACAAGTAATAAACATTCATGGTGAATAACTCATCCTCATCCTCTTCAATATCTGAAGCATCATGGACACAATCCAACCCAGCATAAATGAAATTTGTTTGGTTAGGGAGGATCCCCAATGGTACCACTATCCCTATGGGTAGGTTTGGGACTCTTGGTCATCCCATGTCTTGTGTAGACTCGATGATTGGAGTGAAAGTAACATTCTACACAAGATATTCACCTAGTCCTGTATTAGCTAGGTGAACTGTCACCTAGGGCGTAGATGACGCTGATGATGATGCAAGCGAGGTAGATTGAGGTACCTCCTCGACTATGTCTTGGGAATCTTCCTCCTCCGTGGGATTTAGAATTTCTACTATTGCTATGGTTGGAATTTCCTTAGGTCTTTCATCTACCAAGGGTGACTTTAGTTTTTGAGAGTCTTTTACCTTAGACATTGTTGATTTCTCAGATGTGCTAGTAGCTTTATAAGTTGGAGGTGGCACCGATGTGGATGGGTCACCTTGCACTAATTTGTATTTGCTTCCTAGTTTCATGGAAGGGTATTATGAACTAATGTACAAGTGTGTGGATGAAAGTATGAAATCCCTTAGTAAGTCAACCTAATGAAAATATTTGAATGGCTTTTCATTCAATGGTACCACATGTACCGATACCTTGTGCATGTATTTAATACATTGATGCAAGATCGAGGGAATGCACTGCATGTCACTTATCCAAGGATTCCTTAGGAGGACATTATACTGCATGGCCCCATCCAATACATGACACATCATAGGGATGGTCTTATGCCCCACTTGCACAGGTAAGATGATTGTGCTTACTATGGAGCACAGTGCATCATTGAAGGATCTCAATGCTTAGGATGTAGGGATGATGTTTGACCTAGGTATCTTCAAGTGCCCTATAGCCTTGGTTGTTATTATGTTAATCGATGAGCTTGTGTCAATTAAAACTTTCTTGAAAGGTATGTCATTGATACATGTGATGATGTTCAGAGGTAGGTCTACTATGGTAGTAGGAACTACCTTTATTTCATGACCATAAAAATGAATCACAGGATCTTGGAATTGTTGTACTTGCCCCACAGTTTGTAAATGCATCAAGATTCTGGGGTTGTAGCTCAATTGATTTCAAGATTTTCATTAGGGTATCCTGTTGAGCAAGGTGCAGCAAAAGTATTGTCATTGTTGTCAACACAATCAGTTAGATCTAATGATGCAGTGGACAGGAAGTTCAAAAGCCTTTCAGATGTAGAAGACAAGAGTTCAAAGGTTACTCAGAGTATGTGCAGTGATTGTCCAATAAAACCGAAGTGGCCCATATGCAAAAGATCAAAGAAAAATACAAGTAAGAAAAGTGTTACGATATCATGACATATACAACAGGCAAGAAAAACTGTCATGATTTCACGGCATGTTGGAAGAGAGAAAAAGCAGGAAAAACTGTCACAATTTTGCGACATGTTGGAAGAGAGAGAAAAAGCAGGATAAACTGTCATGATTTTGTGACATGCTGGATAAGAAAAATGCAAGTGGAAAAACTATCACGATTTTGCGACATGCTGGAAGAGAAAAAGGCAAGTGGAAAAACAATCACGATTTTGCGACATGTTGGAAGAAAAAAAAGGCAAGTGGAAAAACTGTCGCGATTTCGCGACATGTTGGAAGAGAGAAAGACAAGTAGAAAAACTATCACGATTTCGTGACATGTTGGAAGAAATAAAGGCAAGTGGAAAAACGGTCATGATTTTGTGACATGTTGGAAAAAAAAGAGAAAGCAGGAAGAAGTGTCGCAATTTCGCGACAAGTCCGAAAAAAAAAAGAACAAGTAAGAAAAGTGTCGCGATTTCGCAACATGTCGCATTTTCGTGACTAAAAATAGGAGAGAGAAATCAAGTTGGTAAAGTGTCACGATTTCATGACATGTCGCATTTTCGTGACAAAATAAAGAGAGGAAGTGTACGAAAGCAAAACTATCGCGATTTTGTGACAAAAGCAAAAATCAAGACTTCAAAGGCAGAAGTGTCACGATTTTGTGACAATTGCAAATAAGTGAAGTACGAAAGCAGAAGTGTCATGATTTCACGACAAAAGTAGAAAGCAAGACTTCAAAAGCGAAAGTATCACGATTTCGTGACATGTCGCATTTTTGCAACTCGAAGAGGACAGGAAGGCAGAAAAGCAAAAGTGTCACGATTTCACGACATGTCGCATTTTTGTGACCCGAAGGCAAGAGAAAGAGCAAAGGAGAGAAAGTGTCATGATATCGTGACATGTCACATTTTCACGACTAAATGAGGAGAGAGAAAGTACGGAGGTGAAAGTGTCACGATTTTGCGACATACTTTGTTTTTGTGGGTACAATCCAAGAAAAGAGGTAAGGAGGCGAAAGTGTTGTGATATCGCGACATGCTGTGTTTTTGTGGGTACAAGCCAAGAAAAGAGGCAAGGAGGTGAAAGTGTCGTGATATCACGACATGTTGTGTTTTCATGGATACAAGCCAAGAAAATAAGTACAGAGGTGAAAGTGTCACGATATCATGACATATTGAGTTTTCGTAGGTACAAGCCAAGAAAAGAAGCAAGGAGACGAAAGTGTCGTGATATCGCGACATGTATTTTCACAGTCCAAAGCAAGGAGAAAGAGAGAAAAAATAAAAGTGTCACGATATCGCGACATGTTGTATTTTTGGGGACCAAAGTAAGGAGAAAGAGAGAGTAAGCAAAAGTGTCACGATATCATGACATGTTGCTTTTTCGTGGTTGATTTGAAGTCGACGAACCTATGAGATCCAACTAAAATTAGGGTTTACAAGTGTCATGAAATCCGACTAATATTAGGGTTTATAGCCAACTAATATTAAGGTTTTCATCACAAGAATTTTGTTATAAAAGTTTGAGAATTGAAGGGTGTCAAAGTGTGCAAAGTTTGGTCGTAGTGCGCAGAGAGCAAGTCGTATCGAAAGATGCTAAGTGCAAAATTCAAAGAGAGAGTAGAGTGCACAAAAGGGAGAAGACGATCATGAAGTTTGACTATAGCGAGGCAGAGTGTGCGAAGTGATTGCATAGAGAAAGCAGATTGCACAGAGAAAGCAGATTGCACAGAGAAAATAGAGTGCATAGAGAACATGAAAGGGGTTGGTGCTCCTTCCAGTTGGTGTTGGTAAATCAGGGGTTTGTGCTCCTTTCTGTTGGTGTAGATAAATTAGGGGTAAGTGCTCCTTCCAATAGGTGCTGGTAAATTGTTTGTAAAGTTATTTCTTTGCAAAGACTAGATTTGGATGGTAGTCCAAGCAGTCATTTTTGAGGAGTAGCCACATTGGTGAACCTCGTTAAATCTTACATTGTGTGATGTTCTCTTGTGATATTTGCTTTATCTGGTTTTAAGGTTTCATTATTTCAATTTTAAGTGCTTTGAATTTAAGCTTAAAGTGCCACACTGATTCACCCCCCCTCTCAGTGTCATTGTAAAACTAACAATTGGTATCAGAGCTAAGTTCCTATACAAGACTAATCGACTAGGGTGATCTTGGAAGTAACACAATGGCAGGTGGTGAAGGTTTCTCATCAAACAAAGCACCATTGTTTGATGGATCTAATTACGTGTTCTGAATAATCAGGATGCAGAAATATCTCTATGCTTTGGGATATGACATCTGGGATTCAGTAGTTAGTGGATACACAATACCCATCACTCCTCCAAAAGAAGCTGACGAAAAGAAACTATTTGAGAGTAACTCAAAAGTAAAGAATGCTATCATGTGCGTATTAGAAGATAGTGAACTAGTAAATATCATGAGCTATAATACGACAAAAGAGATATGGGACAAACTAAGGAGTATTCATGAAGGAGATGATAAGATCAAGGAGGCCAAATTACAGACACATCGAGCTCAGTTCGAAGCATTGAAAATGAATGACGATGAAAACATTGAGACATAATGCTGATAGTTAATGGAATCATTAATACGATGAGAGGGCTCAGCGAGGATATTGGAGACCCTACCGTCATGAAAAAGGGTACTAAGATCTCTTCCTCAAAGGTTTGATTCCAAAGTCTCAACGATAGAAGAAGCTAAAAATCTAAATTATTTTAGTATAGATGAGATGTATGGTTCTTTGAATGCATATGATATGAGGATAGGAATATCTAAACCCATAGATAGAGAAGCGGATTTTAAAGCCCTTAAAAATAAAAACACAAAACAAGAGTCCGAGGAAGAAGAGACATCAGATGAAATGGAAGCAAACTTTGTTAGAAAACTAAAAAAGGGAAAATAAAAATACAGAGGGAAGCTACCATTTAAATGTTTCAACTATGGAGGCATTGGGCATTTTGCGACTAAATGTCCACTTAAAGAGAAGAACAAAAATGATGAAGGATCGCACCAAGAAATAAGTGACTGGAAGATGAAAACAAATTTCAGAAAAGGCAACTTCAAGAAGAAAATTTTCATCTCCAAGAATGTAAGTTCATCAGAAAATAGCTCCGGTGAAGAGTTTGAAGAAGAAAAATATGAAGCTCTTTTCATGGCATTTGAAGAAGTTAAATTAGAAAAGGAAGAAGGAGTGACCTCTGAAGTTTGTGGTGAAAACCTTGAGGCTGAAGTAGATCTAGAAGGTGAGTTGATCTCTGCACTTGAAGAGCGGAAGATAGAAAAGAAAAAGAATAAGAAACTTTCAAGAAAGCTTGAGGATGCAAATGGAATCATAACCAGTTTGAAAGTACAGATAGAAGAATCTAAGAAAATATTCGAATATCTCGAAGTGCAAATAACAATGAAAATAGATTATTGCAGCAAGCTAGAAGAAGAGATTTTTGGTTTAAGAATGCAGTTAGAAGAGATGAATAAGAAAATTAGTTGTTATAACAAACGTGAAGAAATTTCTATGAAGCTGGATAAGATCATAAATGACCAAAGGCCTACAGGCATAAAATTTGGTCTGGGTTTCATCGAAGGAGAATCATCAAGTGGATCAAAGGCCAAAAATGTAGAATCCATAAAAAATGAATTTAAGAGACAGGTTGATCAAGGAAAAATGTCTCATGCAAAAGAAAGCATTAATGCCAGGCATGAAAGGAGAATTGACAATGATGGATTCACCAATGTCACACATCAAATAAGAAGAAGACCTATAGCTCCTACGACAACATGGCAAAGACCATCACCCAGGTTCAATTATCCTTTTTCTGGTTTCTATTTTAAATGCAATGGCTATGGACATAAAATCTCAGACTGCAAATATAATGTAAGACCAAGGAATTTCACTAGTAGAAATGTTTTTTCTCCACTGATGAATTATACAATAGAATGTTATAACTATCATAATTTTGGGCACATTGCAAGAAACTATAGAAATACTTTTACATCAAATCAGTTTTAGGGAAGAAAATTTCAACCATACAGGATGAAACAAGATAGAAAGATTCTCGAAAAACATGCTCAAACTACTGATAAGGGAAAGGCAAAACAAGAGCCCAAAACTACTATCAAAACGGAGTGGAAAGGAAAAGAGCGACTGAAGGAAGAAAAGGAATCCTTAATCGTACAAACTGCATTCAAAGCACAAAATAAATATGTACCATGGGTACTTGATAGTGGATGCTCCAGTCATATGATAGGTGACAAACAGAAATTTGAGAAGTTACAGAAATATGAAGGAGGTTCAGTAAAATTTGGAAATAATGATGGAGCTAAGATAGTTGGCAAAGGTTCAGTTAAAATTAGTGATGGAAAAATTAAGTCAGAAGAAGTCTTATTCGTGGATGGTTTGAAACATAACTTGTTGAGCATAATTCAGATTTGTGATAAAGGTCATGAAGTAGTTTTTATGAAGCAGGGTTATGAAGTCAGAAAAATAAACAGTGGAAAATTGATAGCAACTGGATCAAGGACATCTGGCAACCTGTACACGCTCTCAAATAATTCAAAAGGAGCTTGTTTTATTGGATAGGTAGAAGAAAACTGGTTGTGGCACAAGAGACTAGGGCATATCAGTTTTGATAATCTGGTAAAATTCATCTCAAAAAAGGTAGTGAGAGATATTCCCATCACCAACAAACCTACAAACAACATTTGTGCTTCATTCCAAAAGGGGAAACAAACTAGAGTCACATTCAAAACAAAAGAATACTACACAAGCAAACCTTTGGAACTCATACACACTGATTTATGTGGTCCCATGAGAACTCAAAGCATAAATGGTGACAAATATTTTATGTTGTGCATTGATGACTATTCCAAAATGACATGGATATTTTTCTTGAAGCATAAATCAGAAGCTTTTGATATGTTCAAGATTTTCAAAAACCAGGTTGAGAATGAAAAAGGAAAAATGATCAAATGTTTAAGATTAGATAGAGGAGGAGAATTCATTTCAGAGGAGTTTGTAGAGTACTGTGAAAATTACGGTATTAGGAGACAGTTCTCAGTAGCCAGGACACCTCAGCAAAATGGAGTGGTAGAAAGAAAGAACAGGACAGTGTAGGAAATGGCACGGACTATGTTGGCTAAAAGTAGAGTAGCAAATTTTTTTTGGAAAGAAGCAGTCCATACTGCAGTGTATATCCAAAATAGATACATGCTCAGAACACATGAAAGCAAAACTCCTTATGAATTATGGTTCGGTAAAATGGCAATGACAAAATACCTTAGAGTCTTTGGCAGCAAGTGCTATATCAAAATAACTAAAGATAATCTTGGTAAGTTTGAAGATAGAGCAGATGAAGGTATTTTTGTTGGTTATTCATCAAAGAGCAAAGCTTACAAATGCTACAACAAGAGGCTAAAGAAATTTGTGGACAGTGTCGATGTTAAATTTGATGAAGGTAAAGAATGAGTTATTAGCTATGAAATGAACTACCCAATTTATGAAGAGGTTATTAAAGGAGATGAGGAAAATGAAATGGAAAAGATACAGAAAATTGACTCAGATGATGTAAGTTGTGATTCAAAAGTGGAAGAAAATAAGAAATTCAAAACAGGCGAGTTGGCGAGAAAAATCATCCTAGAGAGCAAATAATTGGAGACCCCAAAGTTGGTGTTCAAACAAGAAGAAGAGCAGTAAGTAACTACTCTCTATTATCCAGCATTGAGCCCAAAAATGTTACTGATGCAAGCAAAGATGAAAGTTGGATGAAGGCAATAAATGAAGAACTAGATCAAATCGAGAAAAACGAAACTTGGGAGTTAGTACCTAGACCTGCTAATAAAAATATAATTGAGACTAAATGGATTTTTTGAAACAAATTGAATGAAGACGGACAGGTAGTCAAAAACAAAGCAAGATTGGTATGTAAGGGTTATGCACAAGTTGAAGACATTGACTTTGAGGAAAATTTTGCACTAGTAGCTAGACTAGAGGCAATTAGAATGTTTTCGGCTTTAGCAGTCTACAAGAATTTCAAAGTTTATCAAATGGATGTGAAATCGGAATTTTTGAATGGGAAACTTGAAGAAGAGGTTTATATTGAGCAACCAGATGGTTTCCAACTTGGTGATGATCCAAACTTGGTTTGCAAGTTGAAGAAAGCATTATATGGCTTAAAACAGACACCCTGAGAATGGTATGCAAGGCTAAACAACTATCTCACTCAACAAAGGTTTAAAAAAGGTATGGTGGATAGTAATTTGTATGTCAAAATAGAAAATGGGCATATTATTGTTCTTTTTGTATATGTAGATGATATTATATTTGGTAGCAGCAAAGATGAGTCGTGCAAAGATTTAGCAAATAAGATGCAGAAAGAATTTGAAATGTCAATGATTGGAGAACTATCGTATTTCTTCGGATTGCAAGTTAATCAAAGTAAGAAGGGCATATTTATTTCTCAAGTTAAATATGTAAAAGAGATGTTAAAAAAGTTCACAATGGAGGATTGTAAGCCAGTTAGCACTCCCATGATGATAGGCTACAAGTTGAGCAAAGATGACAAATCTCCACCTGTTGATCAAACCATGTACAGATCTATGATTGGAAGCTTACTGTACCTGACGACTACCAGACTAGATATTTTATAGGCAGTATGCATGGTAGCATGATTTTAGGCTAATCCCAAGGAGACTCATGTGACAGTAGTAAATAGGATTCTTCGATACCTCAAGGGTACTATGGAGTATGGGTTATGGTATCCACAAGGTAAAGACTTCACCCTTATTTCGTATTCAGATGTAAATTGGACAGGATGTGTAGATGACAGAAAGAGTACAAGTGGAGGTGCATTCTATCTTGGAGACAGATTGATCGCATGGCACAGTAAGAAACAAGAGTTAGTTTCTTTATCGACAGTAGAGGTAGAATATATTGCAACAACAAAATTTTGTACACAGGTATTATGGATGAAACAAACCCTAAAATATCTTGGTATTAGCTTTAGTGAGCCAATATCAGTTAAGTGTGATAACACCAGTGCCATTAACATCTCCAAGAATCCAGTTATGCATTCACACACAAAACACATTGCTATCAGGTATCACTTTTTGAAGGAGAAAGTGGCGAAAGGTGAGGTTAAATTGGATTTTGTTCCAACTACAGAGCAAGTAGCAGATATCTTCACAAAACCATTGCCCAAGGAAGTTTTTGAGTACCTTCACAATAAATTGGGAGTGGTCACACTTCTCAAGAATTGACTAGCTACAGGGATCACATTCTCAGGGGGAGCATTTAAGTATCTGATTATCTTTGTGCTCATGTTCATGAATTTTACTAAGTATAATAAATTGTGTCTAAAAATGTTGTGCATGGACTTAGGGGGAGTCTATAGTAGCCCTTTGGTATTATTGTCAAAGGGGGAGAAGAGTTACAGGAAATTGCACATGTGTTGCCAACAATTCCAAAGGGGGAGATTGTTGAGCAAGGTGCAACAACAATATCGTCATTGTTGTCAACACAATCAATTAGATCTAATGATGCAGTGGACAGGAATTTCAAAAGCCTTTCAGATGCAGAAGATAGGAGTTCAAAGGTTACTCAGAGTATGTACAGTGATTGTCCAAGAAAACTGAAGTGGCCCATATGCAAAAGATCAAAGAAAAAGATAGGTAAGAAAAGTGTCATGATATCGCGACATATACAGCAAGCAAGAAAAATTGTCACAATTTCGCAACATGTTGGAAGAGAGATAAAAAGCAGGAAAAATTGTCGCGATTTTGCAACATGTTGGAAGAGAGAAAAAGTAGGATAAACTATCGCGATTTCATGACATGCTGGAAAAGAAAAAGGCAAGTGGAAAAACTTTCGCGATTTTGTGACATGCTGGAAGAGAAAAAGGCAAGTGGAAAAATAGTCGTGATTTTGTGACATGTTGGAAGAAAAAAAGGCAAGTGGAAAAACTGTCATGATTTTGTGAAATGTTGGAAGAGAGAGGCAAGTAGAAAAACTATCGTGATTTCACGACATGTTGGAAGAAATAAAGGCAAGTGGAAAAACGGTCACGATTTCGCGACATGTTGGAATAAAAAGAGAAAGCAGGAAGAAGTGTCGTGATTTCACAAGTCTAAAAAAAAAGAACAAGTAAGAAAAGTGTCACGATTTCGTGACATGTCGCATTTTCGTGACTAAAAATAGGAGAGAGAAAGCAAGTTGGTAAAGTGTCACGATTTCGTGACATGTCGCATTTTCACGACAAAAGAAAGAGAGGAAGCGTATGGAAGCAAAATTGTCACGATTTTGTGACAAAAGTAGAAAACAAGACTTCGAATGACAATTGCAAAGAAGTACAGTACGAAAGCAGAAGTGTCACGATTTCATGACAAAAGCAGAAAGTAAGACTTCGAAAGCGGAAGTGTCACGATTTCGTGACATGTTGCATTTTTGCGACTCGAAGAGGATAGGAAGACAGAAAATCAAAAGTGTCACGATTTCACGACATGTCGCATTTTCACAACCCGAAGGCAAGAGAAAGAGCAAAGGATAGAAAGTGTCATGATATCGTGACATGTCGCATTTTCATGACTAAATGAGGAGAGAGAAAGTATAGAGGTGAAAGTGTCACGATTTTGTGACATGCTGTGTTTTCGTGGGTACAAGCCAAGAAAAGAGGCAAGGAGGCGAAAGTGTCACGATATCGCAACATGCTATGTTTTCATGGGTACAAGCCAAGAAAAGAGGCAAGGAGGTGAAAGTTTCACGATATCACGACATGCTATGTTTTCATGGATACAAGCCATGAAAAGAAGTACAGAGGCAAAAGTGTCGTGATATCGCGACATGCTGAGTTTTTGTGGCTTGCATGACATGTATTTTTGGGGACCAAAGCAAGGAGAAAGAGAGAGAAAACAAAAGTGTCGCGATATCATGACATGTATTTTTTGGGACCAAAGCAAGGAGAAAGAGAGTAAGCAAAAGTGTCATGATATCGTGACATGTTGCTTTTTTGCGGTTGAGTTGAAGCCGACGAACCTATGACAACCGACTAAAATTAGGGTTTACAGGTGTCATGAAATCCGACTAAGATTAGGGTTTATAGCCAACTAAGATTAGGGTTTTCATCACAAGAATTCTGTTATAAAAGGAGGTTTGTTTTGAGAATTGAAGGGTGTCGAAGTGTGCGAAGTTCGATCATAGTGCGCAGAGAGAAATTCGTATCGAAAGATGCTAAGTGAGAAATTCAAAGAGAGTAGAGTGTACAAAAGGGAGAAGACGATCATGAAGTTCGACTGTAGTGAGGCAAAGTGTGTGAAGTGATTTTGTAGAGAAAGCAGATTGCATAGAGAAAGCAGATTGCACAGAGAAAGCAGAGTGCATAGAGAACGCGAAAGGGGTTGGTGCTCCTTCTAGTTGGTGCTGGTAAATTAGGGGTTGGTGCTCCTTTCTATTGGTGCAGATAAATCAGGGGATTGGTGCTCCTTTCTATTGGTGCAAATAAATCAAGGGTAGGTGCTCCTTCCAGTAGGTGCTGGTAAATTATTTGTAAAGTTATTTCTTTGCAAAGACTAGATTTGGATGGTAGTCCAAGAAATCATTTTTGAGGAGTAGCCATATTGGTGAACGTCGTTAAATCTTGCATTGTGTGATTTTATCTTGTGATAATTGCTTTATCTAGTTTTAAGGTTTCATTATTTCAGTTTTAAGTGCTCTGAATTTAAGCTTAAAGTGCCACACTGATTCACCCCATCCTCTCAATGTCATTGTAAGACTAACATCTCATTGTGTCTAGGAGACTATTGAATGAGCTTGTATATTGATAACTTAATCGATGTTGTTTGGAGACTTTGCATAAGTCTATTCTGGATAGTTATCACAGGTTGCACTAGTGGACCTGGAAGATTATTTTGCACTAGCCTCTATTGAGGCATAGCAAGGATACAAATAGGAGATGCTGGAGGATCTGGTTGGTTGTATCACTGGTTTCATATAACCACATTGACTATGTTGACCATTCCAATGAATCTCTGGGTGGGAGGTTCAAATCAAATTTGATTTACTTGAGCACCATGATTTCTAGGGGCTTCATTGTTTGGAAACGGGTTTATAAATATGTACATATCTCTGTTGTCGAGTGCTATTGGATTATCAACTTTTAGCTCACCCTTCTCGATCATATTTTGTAAAATATTTTTGAAACTGATGCACACTTTGATATCATGCCCCTGTTATCTATGGTATGGGCAATAGTGATCATCCGTATATCCCTTGGGCTTGGGATGTTTAGGTTCAATAAGTTGTACCTTAGGTATTCTGAGTCTCTATGACTTTCTCAGTTGATTAAATATCGATGCCATCAATTCTGAAAAATGTGTGAAGTAGCAAGGCGGTCAATGTTGCCTATTTCGACCTTGGTTGTTATTTTGGTTCTAGTTGGATGGGGCGTTGAGCTTGGTAATTCTATGGTTACTGGTTATTTTATTCCTTTGGTTTATTTAGTACAACATGATTAACTAGAGTAGAATTGGTCTACTATTGTTAATTTTATTTATTGTGGTTGTTGTTCCAATATTTCTTGTTGCAAAGCTTAAGATCTCCTTATTAAACTTTGATATCCTCTATCAGCTTGGATTGTACCAAGGCTTCCTTGAATTTTCTGTATTATTGTAGTTGCAATAGCATCGAGATATACTTAGTACAACTCTTAGTGAAAATTCAGGTGAGCTCAAGTGTAGGAACAAAAACTGGTAGTTTTACCAATAGTTTTCTCCATATATTCTCATAGTCCATGACTGGCTCATCATCATATTGCTTTAGATTAGCCAAGTTGAACAAGTTTATTTTCTTCTTGATGCCAAAAGAAAAACATTCAAGGAATACGTTCACTAGCTGCTTAAAACTAATGATGTTATGTTTGGGTAGTTGATTAAACAACTCATTTGTTATGCTTGATAATGTCATGATAAATGTTCTTAACATCAAGGTGTCATTGTGGTGGAGCTGGAAGCACGCATTCATGAAATTGATCACATGCTCTTGTGTGTCTTCCTCTCCCTTGAATTTATCTAACCTAGCCATCTTGAAGTGTCTAGGATAAGCAAGACTTGGTAACAAAGGGCACAAAGACTGATTGTGTATCTTTCTTAGGGGTGGCTTCTGCCCAACCATGTCTTGTTTCTTGAGAGACTTGATTTTATTAGTGAGTATCTTGTATGCCTCTAAAGAGAGGATCTATTATTCCCAAATTTTTACTCGAGGTGGTTAAGGAGGTAAATTTGCATCTACCCACTTTGGCCATCTATATTTGTCTCCCATGACTATGGCTTAGGATTCAAGATATGTCTATTCTTAATCCTCTACTTCTGTCGGTTCTTGTTCATGATCTACATGTTCTAGATCTAGGTGCTATTGGTGTTTTAAAGCATGATGTAATGTGCAGTGAGTGCATTCATATACTTTTTTAGTGTGTCTCTTGTATTGAGAAATGACACGTTTGTTGGATTGGTAATACTCACTTCCCATGTGTAGATTGGCTCAAGCCAACCTATATGCTTGTTCCTCATGCTCTATTTGCTCTAGGGTGAGTTGCTACCTCAAGTGCTTCTCATTTAGGTGTGAATACCTTTTACTTTGTACCCATGCTTCCTCCTATTTGAATATTTCTAGGTGCTACTGTTTTGCACGCAATGCCTCCCTCTTATCTTGGAGTAAATTTTCTTGATATTGCGCATCTTCATATAACCTACGCATATGATCACATTTATCTACTATTGAAGGTCTATGAATCTATAAATCTATACGAGGAGTCCTTATGGAAAGTCCCTTTGGAGGAGCTCCTATTATGCTTTTACCTCTATCTACTAGGGAAACATGATCAGTGTGTAATGACTTGTGTTTAGTATCCCCATGATCGAAAGTAGTGTGCATGCTATGGGGGTGCTTTGAAGGCCCCCCTACTCATTAGTGTGCATAATTATTTGATAGATATGTAAATTCCAAAAAATGAAGTGCACATTAGCATTACTTCTTTGATTTGATCTCGGGAAAACCTGATCCAACTCGTCAAGCTATTTGGATTTCCATAGTTGATCTTGTGGAGTTCCATTGGCACCAATGAGACTGAGGCCTATTGCTCTCCTACCACATTTAGAGTGGTTATGAGATGTGGTGGGTCTACAGTTTAATGCAACCCCTGTATTTTGCCCTTTAGTGGGCTGATCTTGCCTATGTCTATCATGTGAGGATTGGGGCCTTGAAGCTCCCTCATGTCTATCATGAGAAGAACTTGGATATGGTTCTCTAGCTGGGATTTCTTGAGGAGTACCCCCACGAGTTGAGTTATCCCCCCTAAGTCTCATTGAACTTTGTTCAGTAATATTCTATGTGGTCAGCTCAACATAATTGTTGTTGTGATTGTAGTTGGGTGGAGTGGTAGTTCCCACCTCAATGTTGAACCGCAGGTGATTGCTCCATGTGAGGACCATGAAAATGTGAAATTATCTTTTGTGTAAATTTTAAGACACACAAAAAAAGTATACAAGATGTTTATTTATTTTAAATGCTCTTGGTGTTCCTAAAACTGGTCTTGTGTGTTTCAGATTTTTTGAAAACTATAATCTAACTCTTATCATTTTTTGCATTTTGTTGATGATATACTTAGATTGTTTAAGTGGATTTCACCTGTATGATCACAACTCGACAATCGACAATGAAAGTCATGATCACGTGTACCAATCAAAGTATGGAGATAAAATCCATACTTTATTAGGGAGCATAGGTCCTACCAATCCTCACCCATATTGACCATGCACAATAATACATCCCTTTGAAGAGGAATGTAAGCTATTTTACATGGCTAAGATGGTTAATTAGATCTGACCTTGGCCAAGAACATGATTCATAGGATTTACGCCAATGGGTGGAGATGAATGCCACTATCATTGTACTCTACTAGTGGTTGGTGATGAAGTCCAACTCACTAGCATTTAAATGAAATATGGTGTGTGTTTGTTATTTTTAAACTTGCATGAAAAAGGAAATGCAACATAAAGCACTCAAATGTTGTTCCTACATGCTTAAAAAGAATGTTTCATTTTAAGAAAATGCACGTCTAAATAACTACATGATGTTCAGAGAATGCAAGATTACTTGTAAATAAATGGCCTCTAATTGGGCCTCAAGCATGTAAACACTACACACAACCTAGACTGCTAGAGACTAGGGTAGATTGCAATCAAAATTTTGTTGTTCCTAGAAATGGCTAGTAGAAAAGCTAAGAGATTCTAAGAATTTAACCTTAAACTTTCTCTATGTTTTCTAATTAAACAAAATTTCACCTACTGCATTCTAGAAATAAACATAGATAGAGAAGTGAAAAATTGTAGAGAATCCCACCAACTTGAAATCCAAGTCTGTTGCTACTCAGGTTTCTTGTTGTTGCATGTTTTATGCTGGTAGCTATCACTCAGGGTGGATATGATAGGCCATTGTCTTCAAAAGTTGCTAAGCTCTACTGGTCACTATCAATTAGAGCGGTTGTACTTGCATATAAAAAAACATAAAAAAAATCATTAGACCACATTTTTAGGGTGTTTCCACCATGATCACCATCTATACGATGTCAAAAAATGTGCACCTAAGCTACTCACATCATAATATCAAAGTTAAATCAAAGAACATGTACTGATAATAAACTAACAAAAATATAAAGGATCCTTTTATTAATTAATGATAAAATCTGGTTACATATATGTCCCTATTAGGGATACCAAACTTTGATACAATGAATACAAGTAATATGCAGTCGCTAAACGAGGGTGGTGCACTTCAAATGTCTCCTAGATCAACACAAATTGATTGAGGGCTTATTCTTGGTGCATCCTTCTCTCTCATTCAAAGGAAAGGTTCTTGGATATGGTTTTGCCCTTCGTAGATCTTGTCACCTACACACAAAGAAACCACAAAACACATCAATATCATATGCAACCTCTCGTGATGAGGTTTGTTTTAAATATTTTGCATGAAATGACATGAAAGAATGATAAAAGCATAAAGGTGTAAAGATAAGCAAAAATGAATAAATAACTAGGAAATCACAGTATAAATGCAATGGAAAGGACATATCTACTCTAAACTAATCTGATAAAGCAAAAGTAATAGGAAATATACACTAAGTACTCAATAAATGGTGACTCAAACTCTAGCTGCTATCACTCAGGGCGGTTGTGTTTGCAGGCCGCTATCGAAGACATCGACCATAAACTGTGACTTATGCTTTACAAACCAGGGGTTGCAACACTCAAATTTTCATATGAAATGATGTTCAAGGGTCATTTTCATGTCCATAGATGAATTGGTGATGAAAATTATGGGGATTTGCATAAAATTGGTGTGAATTTATGATGTATGCTTCTCAATCCTTCGAAAGCTCCATGGCTGATCATAGGCTCGAAAATATGCAATTGGGTAGCACTTCGACTCTCCTTAAGGTTTTTCAACTTGCTTCTCACTCAGACAGGTCTTCACTACATAAAATTATATATCTTTACTTGTTCCTGGGAGGGTGCATATGGAGGCCTCCTAAATTCCAAATCTTGGCTTCTTAGAGAAGCCAAGATCTAGATTTAGATGAAACTGGTCATTGGAGGGGAAGGTCCAGTCCCAGAATTACATGAGAGTGACAGTTAGAATAAATTCAAGGAGATTTATGCCCAAAACTACTCAAATCCAATGCAATTTTAGTTACCATGCATGATTCAAGCTTGTATTTATGACTAACTTTGTTTCAATGCTAGCCATTGTTCATAGTAGTGGTTAGATCGTAGCCACTCTAAGCTTCAATGGCTAGTTCTAGCAGCTACTTTGGTTGATAGCGACTATACCTGAATAGGTCAGAAATGCCCCTAGTGAGTGGCTAGAACCATTTCTAGCTCTTGGAGAGGTCCAATATCAGTCATATGGTCTGCAGAGGTGTCCATATGAGTAGTCTTCCATGACATGTTTTTGGTGTCTATAGGAGGCATATTATTAGAAATTTGTTAAGCTATTGAAATATGTACCCACTTATAATAATAAAATGAAATTCCATAAATTTATTCTAGGGGAGGATCCTAGAATTGGGTATGAGGTGAATATTTGAGAACCTAATACCCTCTAGAAGACCTATGACTTGACAAGGAAAGCTAAAACTTATCTCAAGCTATACTTTGATTATGAAGGGGTATCTAAGTAGGATAGAGAAGCATTGAGAAAAAAAATAGTGTAGGGTTCATAAAATGGGAAAGTGAACAGGAAAACAATAGTTCCTCTAGATACTATCTAGAAGGAATGATAGGAAACAAGGAAATTTTAGGAAAAGGTTTAAAGAGAAGAACTAAAATCCTAACAATCACAACAACAGTGATAATAAACCTCCATTGCAAGGGCAAGCCAATCCTTCATTAGCTATGAAAACAGAAGAAGAGCAAAAGCAAAAAACTCACTGAGGACCTAAGGATGGATGCTTTGATTGTGGTGGAACACACTATACTAATAAGTGTCCATACAAAATAGGGCAGAGTTTGAAGTTAAAGGAACCCGCTTACAAGGATCATGCACATAAGGAACCTGCACACAAGATTTATTCAAAGATAGAAAATTAATATCTAAAAGGAATGTTGGACATTTTGAGTCCCTAAGCTAAAATTTTTTCATTGATATCAAAAGGACCTATGCAAGTAAGCACTATGATTTTCTCCACAAATAGCTTCATGAGAAGCAAAGGTTTTGATAAAAAAGGATGCATGGCATTTGGTTCCAAAAAGGAGCCTCAAGGGAAGCTTAGCAAAGGGTTTTTATTTAAAACCATGGACAATAGATTTGAAATGGGTTTTTATTAAAACCCAAGTTGGCTTTTCGTTTCATCTAAAAAGGTGCCCCGATGATGGAGATATTTAATTTCAAATATTTGGTTTAAATTTAATTTATTTAAAATTAAAATTAAAATTTTAAAATTAAAATAAAAAGAATATTCGCCGACATCATAAAGGAAGGTTCAAAAGCTCCAACGTGTCCAATCTAAGGGAAGACATATATATGTCATTAAATGTTTGAATATTAATTATCGTTGCTCTTGTTGTTAATGCAATTGTTGGAAAGCGAATAGAGCTCGTGCAAAAAAGGTTTTAGTGGTGGAAGCAATGAATAAATCAGACGGCGTGTGAAACCCAAGTCACCTTGGGTAGTGTGGCTTGTTGGCAACTCAGGCAGTGCAAAGGCATTTGGTAGCACAAGGTCATGTGTTCGATTTTGACAAGGTTCATTCATTGTGCTTTGTGGTGGAAGCGTCAAGGGTGCACCGTTTATTTGAGGTACATGGGCCTATAGAAAATAAAGGGAAGTCATGCCTCTTTTGCATTACGAATGAGTGAGTAGCTCATTTGGCTACCTTAGCCATGGCTAAGGTGCTCACGGTGAGGGTAGGTTGAGGGGTCGAAACCCATTAAGGAGGTATGCAAATTTTTGATTAAAATTTAATTAATGCTCTAAAGTTTGGAGTGATAAGGGCTAGGAAATATTTTATTTTTGTAAACCTTTGTTGTGTTAGTAAAAGGTTATTTAATTATTTTGATGATTAATTAAGCTTTATGATAGTGATTTAAATTTTTGAGAGCATTATATTAGGAGGAATAAGGGTTTTGAATAAAGTGGAAATTAAATAGTGACTTATTGATTATTATTTTTAGAAGGTTTTTCTATAGAGGGACTTTGGTGGATGTGATTATTGAGTTAGAGTAAAAAGGTGTAAATTGAGTTATACTTTATATTGTGATTATTATTTGAAGTCCACTAACCCTTGTTGAGATTGGAAAAAGAAAGTGTGTCGAGTGTGGCAGATTTTGTGGACAACTTCTTGGCATCAATAAGGTATGGGAAATATTCTCCATTGATTTATTTGGGTGGTTGATTTCTGAAAATATCATTGGAGTGAAAAGGATTGATTATAGTTTCCTTTTGAGAGTTGCTGAGTTAATGCTTCAAGTATTTCTGGTTTGAGAGTTATGGTTAAAACCTTGTCTTATAAACATTGTTTTTGAAGCCATTAGTTGTGTAAAAAACCTGAGTTAGGGTTTGTGAGTATCATTGTTATGTGAAGAATGTTGTATAAGAATTTTTGTTGAATCCCATTGGTTGTGCAAAGAACTTGAACTTGAGTTAGAGAAGAACATGAGTATCATTTTTATGTGAGATTTGTTGTTGAACATTGTTGGAAATATTTTGAGTTGGTTGATACATGCTTGGACTAGGGTTTGTGAGAAAGGGTTGTTCATTAAGGTGATTGGTTGAGTAGAGTTGATTGAGCCTAGTCAAGTGATTGTGTGAAGTGGTTGTTCAAGTTCCATGAAACAAACTATTCTATATTATGATTTAATTGAGATTGAGTTGAGAAAGATATTGAGTTTGAGAATAGAACATGTTAAGCCTCTAACAATTCTCTTTATGCTTCTATGAGATTGCTTTGAATTGAGATTGTGATTTAAGTATAGAATATATTGAGTCTCTAAAAATTCTCTTTATGCTTCTATGAGATTACTTTGAATTGAGATTAGAATTTGAGTATAGAACATATTGAGTCTTTGACAATTCTCTTTATGCTTCTATGAGATTGAGTTGAGATTTTGTTGAGCTGATTTGAAGTAAGTCTTTGAGAAGTCTTGTGGACTGTTTTTGTGTAAGATTTTGTGAAATCTTACTATGAAGATTTGAGCATGTCCTAGAGAGGACTTATTAAGCAGATTTGGATAAGTTTTGAGTGAGCTTGTTGAGCAGATTTGGACAAGTTCTGAGTGAGCTTGTTGAGAATATTTGAGTAGGTTATGAGTGAGCCTATTGAGCATATTTGAGCAGGTTTTGTGTGGACCTATTGAGCAGATTTAAGCAGGTTCTGTGTGGACCTATTGAGAATATTTGAGCAGGTTCTGTGTGGACCTATTGAGCATATTTGAGCAGGTTCTGTGTGGACCTATTGAGCATATTTGAGCAGGTTCTAAGTGATCCTATTGAGCATATTTTAGCAGGTTTTGAGTGAACCTATTAAGCATATTTGAGCAGGTTTTGAGTGAGCCTATTGAGTAGGTTTGAGCAGGTTCTGAGTGAACCTATTGAGAAAATTTGAAAATGTTTTGAGTGAGCCTATTGATAGAGCTTTGGAGGTGATAGAGTATAGAAGATAGAGTCTTAGTGGATAGAGATCCAGCAACCAGAACAATTGAAGACAGATATGAGTGTTGAGTCTTCAATTTGAGAGAGATCCACCAGTCAGTGCAGTAGAGAGACAAAGTCTTCTAGAAGATAACTAGCCAGAGCATAATGGGAAAGAGTTCTCCTGTGAAAGAGATCCATGAACTTGAGATTTAGGGTATCAACATATCCTTTGGACATAGGTCCTTAAACATTGTAATTGGGAAGGATTCCCAAGATATTATTTGAGAAATATTTAGAAGAAATATTTTCTGTGGAGGTAGCCCACATTGGGTGAACCATGTTAAAAATGATATCTCTCATGTGTGTGATACTTTGTGTGATGTTTACTACTTTATTAATGCTGATGCTACTATTTTGGGAAAAGTTTTATATTATACTGTTCACCCCCCCAGTATAAGCACATGTTCTTCAATCGGTATCAGAGCCGGTCTCTCTGTTAAGAATCTAATAGCTTGTAAGAGGATTCATTAGTAACACACATGTGCTTAAAGAGTGAAGAAAGTATAGAATTTGAGGAAGCACTCTTCAATTGTCTCCAAGATATTGAAAGGATTCAAGAAGAGAAGGCACAACTAAAAGAACAAATCCAAAATGATGAATTGGAAAGAATTGAGCTTCTACAAAGGCTAATAGAACTCGAAATAGAAGTTAAAGAAAGAAGAGAGATTGAACATCAGTTGAGAGATATGTTGGAAACAAAAGAAGCAAGACTCGAAAGAGTGGCAGAAGATATTATGAAGTTAAAATGCAGAACTAAAAAATCATAAAGTAAGCCAGAGAAAGAAGCATGTCAGCAAGAGGTAGGAACATCAAGCAAAAGGGAGGTATCTTACCATATCTCAAGGAAAGAAGACCATAAAAGAAAGAATATCAAATTGAGTCCTCATCAATATAGGTTACAAAATTCCTTCCATGGACATTGTTTTTCTTGCAATAAATATGGTCATAGAGCTATGCAATGTACTAGCAAAGACAATGATAGTAGTAGTATAGATTCTCTTGCACCACATATGGATAATGATGTTAAGTTTTACAAATGCAATAGTTTTTAGCATACATCTAGAAGAGTACTTGTTAGTCAAAAAGTGACTAACTACAAAAAAATAGTTGATGCACCTTTTTGCATATTTTCCAAGAAGACCGAAGTGGCCCATATGCTAAATATCAAAGAAAAAGCAAAACACCGCAAGGAGGAAAAAGTGTCGCGATATCGCGACATGTTGCATTTTCACGGTCAAAAGCAAAGAGAAAGAGCAAGGAGGAAAAAGTGTCGCGATATCGCGACATGTTGCATTTTCACGGTCTAAAGCAAAGAGAAAGAGCAAGGAGGAAAAAGTGTCGCGATATCGCGACATGTTGCATTTTCGTGGTCCAAAGCAAAGAGAAAGAGCAAGGAGGAAAAAGTGTCACGATATCGTGACATGTTGCATTTTCATGGCCAAAGAGCAAGATAAAGGGAACAAGGAGGAAAAAGTGTCACGATATCGCGACATGTTGCATTTTTGCGACCAAGAGCAACAAAAGGGAGCAAGGAGGCAAAAGTGTCGCGATATCGCGACATGTTGCCTTTTCACGGGCAAAAGCAAAGAGAAAGAGCAAGGAAGAGACGAATGTCACGATTTCGCGACATGTCTCATCTTAATGGCCGAAGAAGAGCAAAGTAAGAGATGAATGTTGCGATTTCGTGACATGTCTCATTTTCACGGCTGGAAGCGGCAGAAGAGCAAAGCAAGAGACGAATGTCACGATTTCGTGACATGTCTCATTTTCGTGGCTGGAAGCGGCAGAAGAGCAAAGCAAGAGACGAATGTCGCGATTTCGTGACATGTCTCATTTTCACGGCTGGAAGCGATAGAAGAGCAAAGCAAGAGACGGACGTCGCGATTTCATGACATGTCTCATTTTCACGGTGGGAGGCGACAGAAGAGCAAAGTAAGAGATGAATGTCACGATTTCGTGACATGTCTCATTTTCATGGCTGGAAGCGGCAGAAGAGCAAAACAAGAGACGAATGTCGTGATTTCGTGACATGTCTCATTTTTGTGGTTGGAGGCGGCAAAAGAGCAAAGCAAGGAAAGAATGTCATGATTTCACGACACGCCAGCTGTAAAGGAATAAAATGTATTTTTGGCAATCAAAGGCATGCACTGACACCAAGAAGTGATTTTTGACATGATTATCAGAAATCTAGGATAGAGCAGGCTTGCCAGATGATTGAAAATGTGATAGGCTCGTCTAGAATCTAATCTGCAGAGAAGATATCTAATTCATAGAAGACTTGTTGTGTATTATTAGAAACTGCAGATGATTGCTTGTAAAATAGTAAGATGTACTTAGAAAAAGATACTCTTTTAGGGTATATATAGGGGTGAGCGACTCCAAAAAAGGGTCGGCTCTTGGATGTTTACAAGATTGAATGCATGTACTTCGAATACAAGCAATAAAATCACATCTCCCATTGGCTTCTGGTTCATATCGTGCAAGTGTATGTATTAATGTTCTTTATTTCTGCTTACAATATTGAATTGTAAATTGAGTTTGTTCTTATATCTAAACTTTCGCAATACATAAATCATATTGCTGGAATGAGAATCTAATATATACGCATGTTAAACGAAATATTAGAAATCATATATGAAATTATATAATTTTTGCATGGAAATGTGTTTAAATGCTTTGGATAGAAGTAAGTAAATCTGTCTTCGTTGTTGTCTAATCTGCACCATATATTAGATCTAGCTTCGGCTATATTTCCCTCTCTTTCAGTATTACTTCCTTCCCATTTTCCCATAAAAAACTTCAAGGAACCAGCCTTCTCTGGAGATCAGGCGAAAAGTCTCAAACCTTCTCATCTTTTCAATGTTGACAAAATCTAAGGCGCAACTAAACAACCCAAGGCAGATTTTGTTCCAACAGTTTTTGGCATGCCCAGTGGGACCCTAAATCCCACATTATTTTTACAAGGTTTGGTGTTTTGCCTCTGATCTTTAGAATCAAAAACCCAATCACCTGGCGACTCCGTCCGAAGGTATAGACCCAAAAAATACCTTATATTTTTAGACCCAAAAAATACCTTATCTTTTTAGACCTGGTTAAAGCTAATATATGTTTATATGATAACCAGATCCAAATAAAAAAACTCAGAAGAGCCCATTGAGTTCTTCGAGTTACATCTTGGTAGCTTAAGAGTGAATCCAGTTTTATCCGCAAGATCAAATCCACCTGCTACCAATAATAGCGCCATTATACCCTCTGTTTTGCCATATTCTATCATTGGTTCATCTCCAGCTGTTACTACAACCCCAATAGTTCAGACGAATATAGCAATTACAATGGCCACTCCTCCACCACCATCTTATCTTATATGGAACCACACTGGTCCACTAAATTTAGCAGCCCAAAATCAAATTCTTGGTGTAGCATTGAAGGCATTGCCTTCATATGATGGAACAGGAAAAATAGCATATGAACATTGCTTAGATGTAGCAGCAATGGCTACAACCTATAACATCACACAGGAGGATGTGATGATCAGATTGCTAGTTATCTCTCTGAAGGGTAAAATGCTCTATTGGTATCGTGCACTCCCTCCTCAATCAATTACCACCTAGGTAGAGCTCGTTGGAAAGTTGGTGGATGAATTCAATCAACATGTAGATCCGTTTTCCTTATTGAACCAGTTCACGATCATAAGGAAACATCCTCAAGAAGAAATTGTAGACTTCAATATCCGTTTCAGTCGGACCTGGGAAAGGGTTCCTCAAGGATTGAAACCAACAGAAGAGCAAGCAATATATTACTATCTGAGATCCTTTGATTCAGATATTAGTATGATAATACGATAGTCAAGAATATTCACATTCCCTGCCATTTATCAACAAGCTTATATAGCAGAGAGAGATCTCATAGCCACTGGAAGGTATCCACCCAAAGCAATAATGCCCATTTTTCTTGATATTCCCCAGGCTACTCATGTTGCTTCTCCTAGCTCTGCTAAATCGAAGTTCACAGATCTTCCAAGATGGAATGGATCACCCTTTGTACCTACAATACCAATGCCTCAAATTCCTTTGGCATTGCCTCCTATTTTTGCTATACCTGCATTACCTATGCCACCTCCTCAGCAAGTCCTCGATAATCAACTTACTCTTATCCTGGACACCATGAAAAATCTAGCAAATGATATAACATCAATTAAAAAGAGAGAGGTTGAAAGGAATTTTTTGCCAAGGAGGTTCCCTCAGGTAACAAGAGATGCAACACAATCAAGCAATAGGGGACAAGAGAGACCGAGCACGGTATATACAAATGAGACAGTGGAGGCCGAAGAGCCTCCCACTGATTTTAAATTTTGGTGTACTACATGTAACGATCCACATGGGGAAAGTTCGTGTATGATACACCAGCATTATGTACAAAGTATAGCAGTTGAAAAGAGTAAAGAAAAAATGAAAGGCCATGTAAATATAATTAGAGAGAAGGACCACAACTTCATGATGCCTACAGTAGAACAGGTTTCAGTTTTGACAAGATCAGGTAAGAAACCACTGCAAGTAGACCCTAAAGAGCTTCAACCATTGAATGTTTCCCCTGCTCCCAAGGAAGTTCCCAAAGAAACTCCTAAGGGAAGTCTCCCTCAGGAAAGAAAATATTAGTTTCCAGCCAAAATTCAAGGGCAAGAAACACACAAAGAATTTATTCCTCGGGGGGAAAATGAAACCCAAGAATAGGCTAGGGAAAGGTTGAGATTCCCCTCGCTGACAAAAAGGCAAAGAACTGAAGCTACCCAGGGATACAAAAATAAATATGAAACTTTTGCCAAAGAAAGAGAAAGAATAGTTGATTCACCTACATTCAGTATAGTAGAGGAAATGAAAAAGACTCCTTCTAAGGCAAGTATGTATGATGCTCTTCAAATCCCAAGTCAAATCGATCTCCTACAGGAATCCCTAAGAACAATGAAAAATGGAGGTGGGACTGCATCATCTTCAAAAATGGTTCTAACGAACTTGACATCTGCCATTGGTAAGAACAGGCCACCACCCTTTTATTTGTCCCTTCAAATGGAAGGATGGGTTGTCCACAACTGCATGATAGATTCAGGCGCTGCTACCACTGTGATACCCAAAGTAGTATGTGATATTATGGGAATGGAGTACACTAGGAGCAGTGTAGGAGTCCTACAGTTAGATGGTACTCCAGTAAAAATTGTAGGAGTGATAAAGGATATTCCCATACGGCTGCATAAAATGCCTCAGATGACAGTCATACAAGAGGTAGTAGTCGTAGACTTGGAGCCCTATTTTGGTATGTGTCTATCTGGAGAGTTCACAACAAAGATAGGAGGATACTTATCCTTAGATTATTCTCATTTGGAGATACCTTTCAAAGGTAGAAGGGTCAAGATTTTTAATGAGAAACCATCTACGTTTCATGTAGAAAATATTGGTGAAACTGACCGTGTAAATATGATGACTGAAGAAACAATAGAAGAAGATCTAATGGAAGAAACATTAGAAGAGCTCCAAGTTGAGGACGAGTTTTCTCTACAGAATTTTAATGCCATGATAGAAACAAAAATAGGAAACTATTCTATTGAGAAACCAAAAAGAAAATTGATACCCTCCCTAGAAAAGGATGGTTCTGTGAATCAATTGTGGAAGCTTTTCTTTGATGGGGCTAGGTGCAAGAATGGAGTTGGTGCCGAAATAGTTTTGATTTCTCCCACCGGAGAGGAAAAGGTTTTCTCTTATAGGTTGACTTGGAGTTGCTCCAATAACATAGCAGAATATGAGGCCCTGTGCTTAGGGTTAAGAAAGGTTGAGAAATTGGGAATCAAACAGTTACTCATCTATGGAGATTCAGAACTTATTGTGAATCAAGTCACCAAAAAATGTATAAGTAAACAACATTATTTGAAGGCTTACAGGAACAAAGTGTGGGATCTCTTAGAGGCCTTTGAGGCCCTAAATATAAAGTTTATCCCTAGAGAACAGAATACCCATGCAGATTTGTTAGCTTCAATGGGAGCTAATTTTTGTCCTGTAAGTAATGTTATTCAGAAGTCTAAAACTGTTAGACTTATATACAGGCCTTTAGTGCCTGATAAAAATATTTTCTAGCAAGTTTTTGAAAATGATGAATAGATACTGGATTTCTTAATCCATGAAATGAATTGCTCAGCCAACCGGGATCTACAGGATGAAGAGGAAGAGGACATTATTTAGTTAAAAAACAATCATATTCCTAAGGGTCTCATCACCCTTGAAAGCCTGTTTGATAACAATGATAGAGCAGTTGGCCAAAAAATCAAGGTCGATAAACGAAGATACAAAGATGTAGAGTTGGAGCCAGGAAAAATGATTAAGGTTGGAATCAGTTGTACAGAAGAGGAAGTGAACCAGATCAGAGAATTGTGTAAAAAATTCCCTAACATCATAGCTTGGGTGTATAGTGATCTAAAAGTGTACAATAAAGATGTTATTCAACATACCATAGAATCAGAAGAAGGAGCTAAGCCTTTTAGGCAAAAGCAAAGACCAGTGAATCCGAAGATAGAATCTTTGATGAAACAAGAACTGCTAAAACTCCTTCAAGCTAAAATAGTATACCTTGTTAAACACTCCACCTGGGTGGCAAACTTGGTACCAGTTAGGAAGAAAAATGGAGATATCAGATTGTGTGTAGATTTCAAAAATCTGAACAGAGCATCACTCAAATATCATTACCCGCTACCTCAGATTGACCAAATTCTACACATAGTTGCAGGAGCAATGCAACTCTTACAGTTAGAAGAACAAAGAGAGCAATCATACAATCACAATCGAAGCATATGGCAGATCATTGAAGGATGGTTCAAAAAAAAGACAACTGCCAAAAAATTTAGAGTGGGAGACTTGGTTTTGAAATGGAATGTAAAGAAAGCTAAGCCAGGTAACCATGATAAATTCGATGCTTTCTGGGAGGGACCATTTGAAATTGTTTCAGAGAAACAGTTCAATGCTTTCGAGTTGAAAGATCAAGATGGATTGGTTCTTCCCATCACGGTGAATGCATTTCACCTAAAGTTATATTTCTATTGAGAAAGCAGAAAAGGAATTATATGTACAGTATAATATAAGTATATTCAGACAATATTTGTAAATATTACCATTTTTTGGCCTTAACAAAAAATTTCAATCACAGCCAATCAGAAGTCGACATTTTTTTTTAATAGAGATACTAAGGTATAGAGGGAGTTTTGACGAGGTAATGTTCACTTTTAATCTAAGTGCATTTTCCTATTTTCTTTGTCTTTCTCTGAAAGATTCTTTTTACAACCGCGTTGTTGACTCCGTTTCCCAATGGATGAAGGCCTGGTTCAAAATTTTTGCAAGCAAAAAATTCCCCCAGAAGGCGCCAAGAATGTTAGTCAAAAAGTGACTAACTACAAAAAAACAGCTGATGCACCTTTTTGCATATTTTCCAAGAAGACCGAAGTGGCCCATATGCTAAAGATCAAAGAAAAAGCAAAACACCGCAAGGAGGAAAAAGTGTCACGATATCGTGACATGTTGCATTTTCGCGGGCCAAAGCAAAGAGAAAGAGCAAGGAGGAAAAAGTGTCACGATATCGCGACATGTTGCATTTTCATGGGCCAAAGCAAAGAGAAAGAGCAAGGAGGAAAAAGTGTCGCGATATCGCGACATGTTGCATTTTCGTGGCCAAGAGCAAAGAGAAAGAGCAAGGAGGAAAAAGTGTCGCGATATCGCGACATGTTGCATTTTCGTGGCCAAAGAGCAAGAGAAAGGGAGCAAGGAGGAAAAAGTGTCGCGATATCGCGACATGTTGCATTTTCATGGCTAAGAGCAACAAAAGGGAGCAAGGAGGCAAAAGTGTCGCGATATCGCGACATGTTGCATTTTCACGGCCAAAAGAGAAGAGAAAGAGCAAGGAAGAGACGAAGTGTCACGATATCGCGACATGTCGCATTTTCGTGGCCAAGAAGAGCAAAGCAAGAGACGAATGTCACGATTTCGTGACATGTCTCATTTTCGCGGTTGGAAGCGACAGAAGAGCAAAGCAAGAGACGAATGTCGCGATTTCGCGACATGTCTCATTTTCACGGCTGGAAGCGGCAGAAGAGCAAAGTAAGAGACGAATGTCATGATTTCACGACATGTCTCATTTTCACAGCTGGAAGCGGCAGAAGAGCAAAGCAAGGAGACGAATGTCGCGATTTCGTGACATGTCTCATTTTCACGGCTGGAAGCAGCAAAAGAGCAAAGTAAGAGACGAATGTCGCGATTTCGCGACATGTCTCATTTTCGTGGCTGGAAGCGGTAGAAGAGCAAAACAAGAGACGAATGTCACGATTTCGTGACATGTCTCATTTTCACGGTTGGAGGCGGCAAAAGAGCAAAGCAAGGAAAGAATGTCATGATTTCATGACACGCCAGCTGTAAAGGAATAAAATGTATTTTTGGCAATCAAAGGCATGCACTGACACCAAGAAGTGATTTCTGACATGATTATCAGAAATCTAGGATAGAGCAGGCTTGCCAGATGATTGAAAATGTGACAGGCTCATCTAGAATCTAATCTGCAGAGAAGATATCTAATTCATAGAAGACTTGTGTATTATTAGAAACTGCAGATGATTGCTTGTAAAATAGTAAGATGTACTTAGAAAAAGATACTCTTTTAGGGTATATATAGGGGTGAGCGACTCCAAAAAAAGGGTCGGCTCTTGGACGTTTACAAGATTGAATGCATGTACTTCGAATACAAGCAATAAAATCACATCTCCCATTGGCTTCTGGTTCATATCGTGCAAGTGTATGTATTAATGTTCTTTATTTCTGCTTACAATATTGAATTGTAAATTGAGTTTGTTCTTATATCTGAACTTTCGCAATACATAAATCATATTGTTGGAATGAGAATCTAATATATACGCATGTTAAACGAAATATTAGAAATCATATCTGAAATTATATAATTTTTGCATGGAAATGTGTTTAAATGCTTTGGATAGAAGTAAGTAAATCTGTCTTCGTTGTTGTCTAATATGCACCATATATTAGATCTAGCTTCGGCTATATTTCCCTCTCTTTCAGTATTAGTATAAAACAACATTCACCACAAAATGAGGTACATTTGCCTACCAGAGAATACCTTTTGGGCTATCTAATGCGGGAGCCACATTTCAAAGAGCCATGGATTATGTCTTTGGGAAACTGATAAAAAAAGTCATTTTGATTTATTTGGATGACATGAATGTTTTTTCCCATGATAAGCATGACCACCTATTACACCTAGAGCACGTTTTTCAAAAATGTAGAGAATTTGGTATTTCACTCAATCCTAAAAAGTCATTCTTTATAGTTCATGAAGGAAAGATTCTAGATCATGTGGTCTAAAAATAAGGTATGGCCATAGATCTAGATAGAATCAGGTCCATTCTTGCCCTCCCATTGCCTACAAACAAGAAGGCCTTACAGTCCTTTTTGGGTCAGATCAATTTTGTCAAGAAATTCATTTCTAATTTTGCACAAAAAGTAAGGTCGATATCTGAGTTACTCAAGAAGAATGCTAATTTTAAGTGGACTAATATGAGGAAAAAAGATTTTGAGATTATCAAGTAGTTCATTGCAACATCCCCAGTACTGGTAAATCTAGATTTTAGTGAATATTTTATCCTTTATGC
This sequence comes from Wollemia nobilis, assembly GCA_028583015.1. NCBI lineage: Eukaryota > Viridiplantae > Streptophyta > Pinopsida > Araucariales > Araucariaceae > Wollemia > Wollemia nobilis. Next base: position 3,880,436 of record JAQPPZ010017010.1, on the reverse strand, counting down.
TTATGGAGCTGAAGAGAGTTATACCTCAGTGCTCACTCAAAAGGATGATCAAGGTGAGGAGCATATTGTATTCTTTTGGATCCATAAAATCCATGATTACCAGGTTAAATATAAATTTATTTAAAGACAAGTATTTTGTGTGATGAAGTCACTAAAGAAATTCAGGTTGTACTTGGTACAGAGTAAGACCCTGGTATATATTGTTCATCCAGATGTAAGAAGTCTTATCCTTCAGGGTGAACTAGGAGATAACAGGGTTGGTTGGATTACCAAAATCTTGGAATATGATATAGATATACATCCCACCAAGTTGGTAAGAGGTAGGGCCCTGTGCCAAGGTCTGACAAAGGTAGCAACATTAGAAGTGATAGCTTTCCAGATAGCAGAAGATGATCAGGTTGAAGGAGTACAGATAGTAGAATCTGATTGGGTTGATCAAATGATCAAATAATTTCAAACTGGAGTATGCCCTCCCAATCTAAATATAGCCCAAAGGAGGAGACACAAGCTTCATGCTTTGAAATATGTGTTACTACCAAAATTCTTGTACAAATAAAATTTGGATGGGGTTCTAAAATGCTTAAATATGATGAAAAAAAGAGGGTCATTGAAGAGTTACATGGAGGACCAGCTGGAGGACATAGCTCAAGTAGAGCTATAGCTTTGAAAATAATAATATTAGGCTATTATTTGCCTACTATATTTGCTGATAATTTCAAGGTTACTAGGGCCTATGAAAAATTCCAGAGATATGTTGGAAGGACAAGAAATGCTTCATTCCCCCTCAGGCCGATTCAAGTTGAATATCCTTTTCAACAATGGGGGTTGGACTTCATAGGGGTCATAAATCCTAATTCCTCAGTAGAACATAAGTTTATTCTAAATACCATGGATTACATTACTAGGTGGGTAGAGGCCATTCCTACAAAGAAATCAGATCAAGAAGTTGTAATCAATTTTATGGAGAACTTGATTTCAAGGTTTGGATTCCAGAAGCCTTGGTGAGTGACAATGGCCCAAATTTTATAGGAGCCAAGTATATTGAATTTTCCAACAAGTATGGCATCATTCTTAAGAATACTTAAAATTATTATCCACAGGGTAATGGACTTGTTGAATCCACCAACAAAAACTTGTTAAGGATTTTGAGGAAGTCACTTGAAGGGAACAAAATAAGTTGGCACATGTTGCTTGACCAAGCTCTATGGGCAGACAATATTACTATCAAAAAATCCATTAAAACTTCTCCTTATGATCTTGTGTATGGCAAAGAGGTAGTATTACCGGTTCATTTGGAAATTACATCACTTAAGCTTGTCAAACAGAGGAAGAGTCAAAGGAAGATCCGGTAAAAACCATGTTGACCCACTTACTAAAACTTGAAGAGAATAGAGCTTAGGCATATGAAAATTTTCAAAAGCATTCCTCAGATATCAAGGTATGGTTTGATAAGAAGTCCAAATTTAGAAAATTCTAGGTTGGAGATGCAGTTCTCAGGTGGAATGTTGACAAAGCAAAACTGAGTAAACATGAGAAGTTTGATTCTTTTTGGGATGGCCCTTTCAAAATAGTAGAGTCCAAGGAGTCCAATGTGTTCCAAATTGAATATCTAGAGGGGAACATACAACCGATTCCAGTAAATGGTTTCCATCTCAAACTCTACTATGATTTAAATCATGAGCTCATTGTAACATATGTATTTACATTGTATTATATTTCCCTTTCTTTCTGCACTTTGTATAAGCTCATTGGAAAATATTTATAAAAAATGGCTAAGTTTTGGCAAAGGATTTAGCGAGGTTCCATTCTGCATGTGAATACATGTAAAGTATAGCAAAAAGTGAGCATATCCAATCCACATCAAAATACATGAAGAGCTTAGTAGAACGAAACTGTGATTCTCCACGCATGAAATGAAGTGATTGTCAACGGAATAAAATGTGTCATCAGTCTATCGATTTCAGGACTAAGGTGGAGCAAAGTAGTGATTATGTAATTGTGCCATATGGAGAGAAGGTAAAAAACCCACATTCAGTGCTAACGAACCCACACTCAAGCCAAAGAGTAGCCAAAGCAACGCCATGAGGTGGCAGCCAGATTTGAATTTTTAGCCAATAAGAAACAAGAATGCCACCTTCAAGCTGCGAAAAGGAATGACTGGGAATTGGAAAGCATGTCAGTGAGAAGATTGCGTAGCAGCCACATTAATGGCAGAAGATATGTGCGTGCCAAAAAATAAAAGCATAAAAAAGCCCAAGCAGTGTTCATTCAATGGCTAATGAGAGTGAGACATTACTTAGAAATATTTACTATAAATTTCGAAGAGAACATGAGATTATTGCTAGAAAAATGTCTTTTGAAGAAACCCAAGAAGCTAAAAATTTAGAGAGAAGGATAGTGACTCCATACATTGATAGAGCAGAAGATGTGGCAAATACCGAAATGGTCTTGACAGAGATAACAAGGCTCAAAAGGATCGTGAACGATAGATTCAAGAAAGGATCTGCTTTGTCGGTGAAAGGTAGATGTGTTATTATCTCTTGCCTATATTTTTACATTTGTGATTTCATTCACCCTTGTCTAGAATTAATAGCTGCAATAGTTAAATTTTATGACCCCATGGCAAAAGTAGTGAAAACCTTTAAAGGAAAAACCTTATTTAGTATCACCACCACCTTCTGTCATAATATTTTTGCCCTAGGGTCAGAACCATTAGTAAGGCCAAAATAATTTAGGGTGAATGACTAGCTTGGGTATTAATTTCTAGAGAAATGAGCTAATGATGGTGTGTCATTTAAGAAATGGGTTTACAAACATATCAATGCAAAGCCCAAGAATAAATTACCTGAAGTCCCAATCCTTATTGATGAATTTGTAAACCCTGTACTCTATTCTATGTTGGCCTATATGGAAGGTTTAGACTCTGACAGAATGGTTTATATCTAGAAAATTATCGTGGTCTGTTGTATTTCAAACGAAAGAATGTATGAAGAAAGCATAGAGTAAAAAGGGACTAGGGTTATCTATTTTGACTGGCCATCCTTTCTTACTCAAAGGATACATGAAAAATTAGTAAGAATGAAAAGGGGCTCTGATGCTCCTAGTTTTAGGTATTTCTCAAGCCTGGTTTGGATGTTTTATTCTACTATTAAGGATAAGATGCCTTGGATTCTAGTTAAGGATAAAATCGATGATGGGGAACCCCTTGTTGGTTTATTATTGGACAAGTTATTTGAGGAGTAGTAAGTATTTTTATAGATTCAATTTGGAATTCCTTGGACCTACTTTGAAAATAATGTATGGAGAGTGCCCTATATTGTTGCCCTTGAATAAGGAAATTCTGAGAGCAGAGGGTGCTAAAGAAGGAGACTAGTATATTTTGACTGAGGGTACAATAATTAGACTATATGGTTTCATGGGTAAACCTTTTCTCTGACTCCATTTTGTTACAGATAGGATCTTTGCCTTGGAATACTTGAGGCAGGTAGAGTACATTGATTTTAATTATGGTTCAGGAAGAAAAAGAAAATATCTGCTAACCCACCGCACTGTGGATGATATTACTATCACAAAGAAGGGGTAGAGTGACCAAATTTACCAATACCTTGATAGGTTAGGTCTATTTTATATTCCACAAATATGGAGTTATGACCTTGATGATATTTTCACCAAAAGGAATGTAGCCCTAAATGGAGATAAAGCTTACAAATTTTAAAAGAGGCCTAGGGATCATTTTGAAATAGGTAGAAACAATGATGAGACTGCTCTTTTGGAGTGGGATGTTTCAAAAATAGATCAACTGCCTCCATGGTTATATTTCTATGAACAGATTGTGAATTTGTATCTAGACAAGAAGAAAAGTCATCGACTGACAAAGGCCATCATGCGTGATATTAAGGAGAAAATCAAAAAGAAAAAGGATTCTCAACCTGATGAGGACATTGTTGAATAAGTATAAGAGGTAGAGCAAAGGAATGTAGCAAAGATATCATATTGGTGGATAATGAGAATTGAAATTGGGAAACCTAATTCTAGGTTTGGCATGAATATTGATAATGATTTTTCTAAAAAATATGATGAAAATATCAAAACCTGGAAGCTTAAGGACATAAAAAAATAGTGTTAACAATTGAAAATTCCCAAGATGGTTCTGAATCTATCTCCCCACCTATATACCAAGAAGCTACAACAGAAGAGCATGTGACTCATTTGACAGTTGCTGAGGTCTAGAAGACATTCCAACCTACCACTGAACAGGTAGAGAAATTTCCTAAGGGAGCATAGCTTTTGAGAAAAATACAATATTCAAGTGAAAAGGTTGTCAATACTCCAGTCATAGAGGCAATGACTAGGCCTAAATTCTTAGCTATGGGGGAAAGCATCCAGATATAGATATTTACTAGAAAAAGAAGGATGAAATATTCAAATTTACTCCCCTCAATTTCACTACCACAACATCAATAGAATTGCTTCCCATTTTTGAGCAAGTCTTGCTTACAGAAGCAGCACAAGGAGAAGTATCTAAGGAATATTCAGAGAGTGAATTGGCTTCTTTTTAGTTGATTCACAGAAGATCTAAAAGAGTTATATAAAGAAGGGAAAGAGAGGTTTCAAAGAAACAATGTTTGGAAATAGAGGAGATTGCTAAAGAGGTAGCTATTCCAGTTGCAGAAGAATCAACTCATCAAGAGCAGCAACAAGAAATAGAGGTGGAACAAGAACACACTACATCTATAGGTTAAGGTATGGTTTCTAATCCCTCTTCTCCTATTCATCCTCCTAAATCTTGTTGTGGCTAATCCACAACACACCCCAAAATTGGGGACCCACCTTTTCGTTTTGATATCCGGGTGTTGGCATTTCATTTTTAGTGTCTAATCCTTCGTTTTGTCGCAGGTTTTGCAATTGTTGTTGATTCTTGTGGGCAGTGTTTTCTTGTCGACAATATTTTATTGTCGACAACTTTTCTTGTCGACAATATTTTCTTGTCGACAATATTTTCTTGTCGACGATATTTTATTGTCGACAACTTTTTGGTCAATTTCTTGTCGACGATTTTATTGTCAAATTGTTGTTGACGTTTTCTTTTTGTTATCGTCAATGTTGTGTTAGCAATGTTATTGCTAACATGGTGTTGTTGTTTTCTATCATGTATGTGTATAAGAATTATTTACTCAATAAAAATAAAATAAAAGATATATTATCATTAATATATATATATATATATATATATATATATATAATAATGATAATGTATATTAAATAAAGCCATAAAAGTAAAATTTGAATAAAAAATATATATATATATATATATATATATATATATATATATATATAAAACACAAATATGTCATCATTATTATTATATGTCTTACATATAATAATAATGACAAATTAAAATGAAAATTAAAAAAAAAGTATGTTTTATTATATGCACCTTATTAACTTTATGTTTTGTGCAGGCCTTTATACAGTGTGAAGACGACGATGGGGCAGCAGTGTGACGGCGATGTGGCAGCAGTGTGAAGTACTTAGGGCAGAATAGCTGTGGCCAAGAAAACTTTTGATAAATATTGAGACCCGCAGAAGACTCAGAGGTCGTCAGAAACATCCCACGAGCGCAGTGAATGACGTGGAGCAGTCTGGCAGAGAGAGGGGTTCGTGTCCTGATTAAAGCAAGCAAGGGAGACATGGTGATCGTCGGATGTGTGAAAATGCCGAGCTACGACAGGTAACGGCAATGCCAGACACAATCTGACGATGAAGGTAATATAAAGTCAAGGGCTAAGTGGACCCCACGTGGAGGGGCATCAGCGGAAAGTTCGACGACGAGTCCAATAGCGCCGAAAGGTCATACATCGTGGAGGAATTTTCAATGGCATAATCGGTGCCAAGGAGGTTGCACTAAACAAAGGTGGCTTGAGGGCGTAGATGTGGCAAGAAAATGGGCCCTACCCAAGGCTTGGATGCACAAGTGGACCCTGGTTGGGTATGGTGGACCAATCACGGAGCACCGTGTTACAGATGACCGAAGGATTCAACAGATAAACGCGCAAAGACATTCAAACGTAACCCACTTTGGATAGCTGGGAGGTCTTAGAGACGCATCGGTCGCAGCAATAGTAAACGAGAACGTACGTGTCGTCGAAGAAGGGTCACCGAGGAAGCAACTCAGAGGTCGTCGGGAACATCCTGCGAGCACAGTGAACAGCGTGACAAGGCTGGCATGAGGCTTCAGCGTCAAATGGCAAGGTGGGTCTATGTCCACGTATGTACACGATGGTTACCATGGTTTCAAGGAGTAAGGTGATCATGCTCTTTATCAAAGTGATTTTGTGTTATCACTATGGCAAAGGGGAAAAGGGCTTATTAAATATTGGTAACGCTCGACCAGAGCAAGTGGCAATAATAGAAGAATAATTTGCATGATAGGCGGGCGCCATTTGTTTAATATGCATAGTGGATGTTAAAATACGTTACACCCAAACGAAAAGATGCACTATCATGGTGAAGAATAAAAGCAAAATTAAAAATCATCATGACTGGTTTTTTTTTTTAATGAAACAAAGGCATTGAAGCATCAAACAAAAAGAAAAGAAAAGATGCAGGAAAAAGAAACGAAAGGCCATGCAAAGGAGGGAAACGAAATGCAAAGAGCCAGATTGGAAAATTTTAAATACGCTATTTGAGAGATTGAGAAAGGACTAGAACTTTTGGCATGGCCAAAGGCGGCAGAATTTGATATGTAAAACCAGGAATATAATTTGAATGAGAAAGCTTCTTTTCAGAAATTTCAAGCCTTGTTAGCAAGAAAGAATGAGAAATTTTCTGCATGCTCTATTTTAATTGTTTTATGTTTCTCATTCCAAATTTTAGATTTGTATGTGAAATTTATGCCATTGTTTTGGGTTTATTTCATGTGAATGTCTGCAATCTGGAAATTATTTTAAACCCTAGGAGCCAACACCTAGTTTACTTTGATTATGTTGTTTTGTAGGTCAAATAGGCTAGGTTGCATGTACGAAACTCTCACGTATTCGGTTTTGCAGGATGGGGTGCTATCAAACTGAAGGAGATTTTGCATTGCTGCATGTTCAGCAATTATTTTGATGCAAATTTTTAATTTTCTATTTTCAAAAATTTTAATTTTAGAAATTTTCCCTATTTTCAGGCATTAAAATAAACATTAAAAAAATTTCAAAATCTAAAAATAATTTCACCATTGCGTAGGTTATAGTTCAGACTTCCAATACGCACATTGAAATTTCATTTTCAAACTTGTTTAGTATTTTTAAAAATTCATCGAAGTTGCTGTTTTGTTGCAGATTTTAAAATTCGAAAATAGAAATTTTCCATTCTAAGGTCAAATTTCATTTTTCCAGTTTTGTTTTGCATTCATGAGCCTATGATGAAATTCCCTTCATGGAAATTCCAATTTCATTGAAGAGGTTATGTTTTATGGCATTTTCACAAATCTCCATTTTGGACCTAAAATTACCCTTTCTTCATAAAAATTCCAATTTTACGAAAGAGGTGTAATTTGAGTATTACATTGAAGGTCTTGTCCTTAAAGCACTTAATTGTTCATCTTGATGAAAATTTGATTTCATTTAAGAGGGATAAGTTAAAGTGACATTTTGAAGCTACATTTGAAGACCCTATTCATCATTGAGGATTTAATGCAAGATAAAATCTACCTTAAAACCATCAAGATAAAAGGAATTAAAGCATTACATCGTGGTCATATGAGGGCCAACTCACATTTGATTTATTTTGGTTCAATGAACAATCACTAAAGTTTCATGGTAAAATAAACCAACATTGCCCCCTTGTTTACAGTTACTTGCAATCACTAAGGTGTTCCAAGCATTTAAATTGAATATCTTTACTAATACACATATGCAAATGCTAATATAACGGAGACCTTGGAGAAGTTGTTTGTTTAACTTCTTTGCAAGAGGGGATTTGGAATCCAAATCCTAAGGGAGAGTGTACTTTCACAATTGGGTGAAAATACCACTCAACAAATCCCCAAAGAAGTTTCCCTCCATTTATATTCAAGAAAATGTGACAAAGGTACTTTCTCCCTATCGTAGTTCACCCCTTGTTTCATTGGTCACCACTGAAGTACAAGTCATCCCTTCTCCCCCGAAGTCACCCCAAATCCCATTTTCATTGTTTGAGGTTCCCACTTCATCATACCCATCATTTCATATTCACCATTGAAATTGCCACCCCCATTAAAGGGACAAATTTTTCCAAGCACCTCCATTCATCTAATTTTTAGTCTTGCTTTGATTTCTATGAGTTTACCAGTAGCTACCACAGTAGTAGTTATAGAGTCCACAGTTGTTATAGAAAATGTCGTAGTTACTTCCACACCACCATTATCAGTGGTTGATTCTACCATTACATTCCTAGTGTCTTCATATCCCCTGGATGCTAGTTATTCGAGTCCTATAATTTTACCAAAGGAGCAGACAACCACACAAAAAATAAATGATTTCTGGGCAGAGAAGCTATCAAAGCCTTCCAGCATTATGGTTGTAAGAAGAAGGAGCATGTATGTCGATTCAGTCTCAAGGCAAAGGATATCTAGATCCATGGTACCCCTTGTAGGTAAGCTTGATATCGAGATGAATTTCCAAGATTATCGAGTTGAAGAAATAATAGAGGACATTAAGAAGCTTCCAGAAGAAGATGAGCTAGTAATGGCTAGAGCCCACTTAGAGATCTTCTATGTGAAGAATGATATATCCAAAGAGAAGGTGGGTAAACTATAGAAACATATTGAAAAGCTTCAGAATACTGTGAGTAATCAAAAGGAAGTGGAAAAGACTTTGAAAAAAGAGGCCAAGAGCTGGCAAGAAAATTTACAAGAAGCCAATAAGCTCAAAGACCAAGTAGGAGAGCACAAGAAGCTGAATGAAGAACAAGCAAAAGATATTCAAAGTTTGAAACAACAACTTCAACTTGAGAAATCTAAGTCTTATGGATTTTAAAAAGTTGTATTAAATAATAATAGAAAAGAATTTCTCTCCGATGTCCAAGATAAATATTTAGGGCTTTAGCTTATAATTGACTACCTAGATGATGTCAGCCGCTTACTCCCCAATGTTCAAAAATATTTAGATTAAATCACTAGAGAGTTGTAGCCTATGGTGATTTCGGTAGAATAGATGTACAATATGGTAGATAGCAAACTCAGTGATTCTGTTAATATGATCCTCAATAAAGAATAGAATCTTTCCAGAGTTGCTGCTAGGACCATGGTCAAGAAGCACATGGCACTTCAAAAATCTTGGTTGTTGTTTGATAGGATTGAAGGAATGATTAAAGATGTGGTGGATGTAAACAAAGAAATTATTCAGGTTGGTTTCAAAGGTCTGTGGATTAAGGATCATAGCTTGCTATCCATGGAAGATATCCATAAAAGCATTGATGAAAATCTACAAGATGAATCTAGAATTGATTCTCTTGAAGAGCCACTAAACCAAGAGCAAGTTGCTCAGCTGATCATTGATTTTACCAGGCTGAGATATCTCATGGAATATCTATTAATTAGAGGGAATGCTACTAATTATGAGGATATTTGATAATTATAGAATGTTTATAAGTAGCTAAAGGAGACATCTAACCCCTCTAGAGCAGCCTAGAATCATGCTTTACATTATTTAAAGTTGATGATTCAATTGTTTGGTGACAATTCTGGAGGAAGAAATAAAAAACAATCTTCTACAAAAGAAGAAAATGAAGAAGAAGAAGAAGAAGAGAATTAAGAGGAGGTTGAGGAAGAGGCCCACCAAGAAAAACAAGATGGAACTGTCATAGGCCCATAAGGGGCTCACACTTAGTTCATTTTTGTTTTTGTACATATACACAAATTTTGTATTTTTGTTTTTTTCTCTAACATGGTCAGAAATAAATAATAAAGGCATGAAGCCTACAAAGGCATAGAGAGCAGAAGATTTTGTGTGAAGGCATTTTTGTAATAAGGCCTTATAAGAGGAGTAGAGCTATGCCTTATTTTTTTGAAGATAGTGGCAACACGCCTATATTTTTGGCATGGTCTCCATATAAGTGAATAAGTTCTAATGTTTTTGGCATGGTCTCCATATGAACCTTTACTCTCTAAACATAATTTTAGATTTTTTAGAGGGTAGTTTTTATATGGAAATCATTCTTTAAAGCATATTTTTGAGGATGAACATTTTTTGACTCATGAGGCCCAATGGATAAGACTCTGAGTTCTATGGCTTTGCAAGCAAATCCACCTAGGAGGCACCAGAATGTAGGCCCAAAATGGCCACATACTTAGGAAATTTTTGAAAAATTTCACCTAAGTCATGAAGTTCCCATTCCATACATGTCGCGGTGTATTTTGGAGCGGATTTGCAACAAGGATTACCAATTTTCCCAACACTTGGTAAATTTTCACACGTGGATAAATTTTGTATAATTTCTTATGTTATTGGCTCCAGATTGGCGACACATCCCGAATCCGCAAAATTTTTTGGGGAAAGATGACGTCAGCGTAAAATAAGTGTGGATTGGCGACCGCTTTATATTTTTGTATCTTATGAGTGACTAAGTGTTGAAGAGCCCAATTTTGGGAGGTGCATAGAACATTTTTTCTCGAAATGGTGACAAAAGGCAAAAAGGAAAGTATAAAAAATGTGGATTTGTGACGAAAGGTATTTTTGACTAACTTTCTTGCAGAATGGTGACAAGCAACATTTTACTCTGAAGCCAATGCAAAATGGAGGAAGAGTCACTTTACATTGTGACGGGTCCGAAATGGTGTTCTTGGACCAATACACTTGCTTAGGTCCATAATGGAATCCGTAGAAGTTTCAAAGGAGATATGACATCATCGACCTTTTTGTGTGGATTGGTGATTGCTTCATCACCAAAGAAGAAAAAATGAAGGATAAGGATCAGATTTCATCCCGTTGCACTTTCAAGGCATTTTAGTGTTGTATTGGCATTCCGTAGTTTTTTGAAGCATGAAAGGTAATGTCATAAATTTTAAAAGCAGAATGGTGTTGTGTTCTCCCCCTGCCATTGTATCAAGCTTATGTCAGATTAAATCCTAGCCATACGATGAGGGAGATCATTGGTTGAGAGTTTTACCAAGAATTCTAAAGCATATAAAAGGGATATTTCACCAAAATTGAAAGTATAGTTAGTTGGAGGAGGAAGCTGAAGTGTCGAGGGTTTCAAGATGAAAAGAATGAGAGATAGTTGCATATCGATGATGACAGAAGGTTTTCAAGATTTATCGATGATGCACATGCAGTCTCCAATGACCAAAACTTCAATTAGAGTAAAAAAACTAGCAAGTTGCAAAGGTTTTGAGCTGCCATGGCGGTCCAATTGTAGTGGATTTCCCAAAGGTTGAACCAATAAGAGAATGCTAGCAAGAACTCTCTGCTGAGTTGTTAAAATTTAATCTTTGTAATGTTCCTTATTATTTTAATTTTTCAAACTATAAATAGAGGTCAAACCCTCATTTTTAAGGGTCGACTCTAGTGTGTTTGCCTATGCTACTATAAATATTACCAAGGGCTAATGAAAGGAACATTACATTGATTTTTGCCTCAAATTTTGTGTCTTCATAATTCAATATCAAAGGTTCGAATTCTTAAGTTGTATTTCTGTAAATACTTGAATGGTTAGCTTGTGCCAGATTAATGGATTACTAACTACTAGGGTAATTGAAATCTGCTTCTGAATTATATATTTGTTATTAGGGAGTGCATTTCTGTAAAATCTAGATATTGATTAATTATGCTATTTGGATTATATTTGTTTGGATATTGAAATTGTTGTCTACAATATTTCTCTGTTATTCTTTAATGAATGAAAGTGCATTTAATTTGGAATAGTGTTGATTTGAGTAATGTGTGTCTAAGTTGGTCTATGGAAGTCTTTTACCATAGTAACAATGATGTTAGCCTATCTGTCCACTATTGTTCACATTTTCTAACCCTAATATTTTCTTACCCTAATATCTAAAACCCTAAGTGAGCATAATTGTGTCAACATCCTATTCAAGTTGATAAGGAACCGGCCTACTCTAGAGGTTGGACTTGAAACCCCTATTTTAGTCCATCCAATTTTGAGTGTTGAGATGTATCTATCGAGTGCAAGCCTGGAAAGAAAGTAGGAAGATAGACAACCGTAGTATTGAGTAAAACTTGATACAATTCAATGTCCAATAGGAATGTTTATAAGTTTGAATAAATGTCTAATGTAAGTATGGGCTTCTCTGAGTGTGCCTTTTGGAAATGGAATGAATATCTAAGAGAAGTATGGGCTTATCTTAGTATGCCATGTTAATATAAATATTTTTCCATGGCTTTCTTATTGAATAGTTGATGCCAATCATGTGGATAAAACACTTGTGCTCATTAAATAGTTGTTATCATTGCCTATTGAATGGTTGATGTCATTAATTTGGATAAAACATTTGTGCTCATTAAATAGTTTTTGTCATTACTTATTGAATGGTTGTAGCCATTCATGGATAGGAACTATGTTGTAAAGAATAGATGAGGAGATCTATTCTTATTAAGAGTATGGGCTCTTCTCCTTGAAATTTTATTAATGATTGAACTATGAAAGTTCTAAGCTTATGTTAAGAAAACTTGGAAAGAATGAATGTGGAGTTCATCCCTTCTTGAAATTTGTTTTATACAAAATGATTGAATGATAAAATGACTTTCAATATTGAAGAATGAATGTGGAATTCATTCTTGAGGAAATTATGGGGTTCCCTCATTAATTTTGTAATATGAATTAAATGAGAAATTCATGTTTTTGGGGACATAAGAATTATGGGGTTCTTATGTATTTATATTTGTATAATTTTGAATAAAGAATTATGAGATTCCTTTATATCATTGTATTTGAGACAATTAAACTTATGAAATAAAATGGATGTTTCAAAGTTGATTTTTTTCCAAAAGGGCTTCCTAGGATATATGATGTGTTGTATCTCCATCTTGTGATCTTATTTTTTATGCTTTCTAGATCTAGTTATTGGAGCTATGTTTGCACTTGAATGAGATGATTATTAGAATAAATCATGGACATGAGTTTCATTTGAATATAGATCTAATGTTCTATCCTTTTATCTTAAATAGAATGTTCAAAGATTAAGTCTTTTATTATAATAAATTATGAATGAATATAGTAGTATTTTATAACGATTAATAATGAATGGCTTATGATGATATGTAAATTTCTTGTGCAACCTTTTCTTGTGAAGTTTCACACTTAAAATTTTTATCTCTCTCTTGGTCTATTTTTAGTTGAGTAACAAGTGGGTGATGATGTGTTGTGCACTATTTAAATAATGGTTTATACCACAACATAGTGCATGTGGTATTATTAATATCTGCATATGAGAACTCGATGTAAAAATATTTAATGGGTCAAGGCATACACGATAAGAGTTAAATACTAGGGGATCTTGTGTGGACAAATGGCTAAGAGAAGATCTGTACAAGTAATAACAAAGGCCCTGATTCTAAATATAAATCTTGATAATTTATTTTTACTCCATCACAGTTTTTAGCCACTTCTCATAGTTAACTATTTATCATATAGATAAATAGGAGTATATTCTCATGGTAGGGATATTTAGAAAATATTGATACAATGGCATTTTGGTCTAAATTTTCTATGTGCAACACTTTGTGGTCTTATTTTTGGGGATTGCATTTTCTAAGCATATTATAGCCTTGGTAATAATTTTTATATTACTGGTAGATCAAATGTTACATACTTTATAAGGAAGAAGCAATTACTTGGAGTCTACTTATGTTCAAGTCTTTTCCTCCCACTATTGGAACCATTGGTGAATCAAAGTGGAAGAGCTAAGTGAACCCTCCACATATTGTGGGTCTTAAGTGGTGTACCTTAGACTCTTTTGAGGATCTCCTTTGACATCTATGTCTCTTGGCTAAGCTCCCTCCTTATTTCTAAGTGTTGTAAATATGATTATAGAAGTTTTTGGAGTGAGCTATGGAGGAACTATAAAACTAGTAGAGGTGTGGCATTTAAAGGTCTTAAGACTTCATCACATATTCCAAGGGATATTTTTGAGTATTGGAAATATTAGTTGAGGCATGGTTGCAAGAATATTTTCCATGATGAAATTACTCTTTTATAACCCAAATAGTAAGGGTTACCCTTCATTTACTTGATGTAGCTTTAGAATGTGGAGAGACTTCAAAGCTAGCAAGAATATTCAAGTGGTGAATCTTTGGTAGAATGGTGGTTTTCAAAACAAAACAAAAAAAACGATCTCCAAGATAGACTTCTCCATAGTTATGTAGTTTTTATTTGACCACAAATTCATTCTTGAGGCTCATAATTTGAGAAGATATTTTTAAATGTTCATTATAACCATGATCTAGATACTTAAGGAAAGTTGTAGCAACACTCAAATCTTCTTGTATTCTGGGTGGTGTAACCCAAAAGGTTCCCAAAAGAAAGTAGAATTTGGGAAAGTACTAAGTAGTGTAGCTTGGACTGTGATAAATACATCTAGAGGTCTCCTAAACATTAGATTGTGCTCTTTACTCATTATGAACATTAACTAGGATTTTCGTGAAGGTGATTTTTGTAGTCTATTTAAGCTTGAACATACCTAATTTGGAAAGAATAGGTGTGGAATCTATTCTTGAGAGGAGTATGGGATCCTCTCAAAAGCCAACTAATCTTAGTTAATTTTTATGGTAAAATCTATTCTTGGTTAAGCATTGATCATACTTAATGAGAAGGAGTAGAAGAGAAAATCTATTCTTAGTTAAGTTGATTATACTTAATGAGAAGGAATAGATGATGAATCTATTGAAAATTCTTAATGGGAAAGAATATATGGGCAATCTATTCTTGAGAGGATTATGGAATCCTCTCTCTTAGATATTTAAGAATGTACTAGATTATGAGTCTATATTAATTATTCAATGAAACATGTAAGCTTAATAAAATATTAAGGTTCCTTGTGGACTCATGAGCCCATGGGATGGGAAATTTATTAACCTAAAATTAAACTTCACAAAGAATTGGACTGGATGATTTGAATACTTGAGGGAAGTTACAGTAAGCAACACTCAAATATTCCTATTTGACAAAAGTTGTGGTAGGCAACACTCAAACCTTATTGAGGGGATTTGTGGTAAGAAAAACTCAAACCTTCTTGAGGTAAGTTATGGTAGGCAACACTCAAGTTTTCTTGTGATATTCTATATGGTTTAGCCCAGATGGTTCCAAAAAAAGTGGAATATATTTTAGAAAGTCCTAGGCAATAAATCTTGGACTAATTATTCTACCATGGATGAATGGGTTATTATCATAAATTTGTGTTGGAAACTTAGGATGAGGGAGGCCAATATATTTGGTAATAATAGCCTTAATTAGCCACATGGTAATTAAGCACTAAGTCCTAGATGACTCACCATAAAGGAGCATATATCCAAGCCCAAGGAAAATATGCCAATATCCTACAGACCTACTTATGTATGAATAAGGAAAAAATATTCCCTTTTGGCAAACTAAAAATGGAGAACCCTACGCTATGGTCAAAAGGTCTTACATTCACAAAAATTTGTAAGACAATGTGGGGAGACCATTAAGGCATCCTTTGTACCATGGAGGTATATAAAGGTATCCTTATATTGTGGAGGTATATAAAGGAAAAACCCCAATATTACAAGATAGGGCCACATCCTAACCACTTGAGTGTCATCTACAGTGACTAGTTCTTAGTTGTGGTATGCCTTGGTATGGAAGAAGAAGAAATATGGGATACATCTATGTGAATATAAGTCAGCTATTCTTAGATAAGTTTTGATCATACTTAATGGGAAGGAATATATGTAGAATATATTCTTAGTTAAGTATTGAAAAATATTAATGAAAGGGAATAGATAGGGAATCTATTGTAGAGAATATTATGGTATCCTTCCTTTAAGCTTAATTATGTACCACTTAGAAAAAATGGAGGACATATCTATTCGAATAAATGATTTATTTGATGCATTTTGTTGAATTGAAATTACATTTTCCTTATGAATGAATGTAGTAGTATTTTACATTGTTTAATGGTTAATGGCTTATGATGATATGTAAATTTCTTGTGTAACCCTTTCTTGTGAAATTCTGCACTTAAAAAAAGAACTAAGTGCAGAATTTCACAAGAAAATGTTGCACAAGAAATTTCAATACTTAAATAAAAATAAATTCTACATCTATTCCTTCCCATTAAGTATGATCAATATTTATCTAATAATAGCTGACTTAGATTCACATAGATGTATCCCATATTTTGTCTTCTTCCATACCAAGGCATACCACAACTAAGAACTAGTTTATTGGGATATTACCACAAGCAAATTTAAAACAACGTTTAAGCTTTCGTTCCTTGAAATAAACATGATCCAAAAAAATTAACATAAAACCAACCATGTGGTAAGAAAGGGATCAAAAATAGGTGGATCAACATATAGGTTAGCAAGCAACCAAATCTAGCCAAGTGTCTAACCATACACCCTCAACTGGTGTAGAGGAGCCCCACTTAGTGGCCACTTTGACCATCAAGTGGTGTTCACTCCATAAGGGGAATCCACTCCCTTATAAACTTTTAAATTACTCCCTACACATGAAATTTGGGATATTACATCTTACTTGTAATAAAATAATGGTTATATACCCACACACAACCAAAATCCAACCCAATGCAAACACATTGCAGTAAATCAAACAATAGTCAATGGGTCAATGCTTTCATAACATTGTTTAGATGGTGTCAAGTAGCCACTAAGTGGATTGGTCCTTTATCACCACTTGATGGTTGAAATCCATAGGGATACCATCTCCCTTTATGTGTCTTAGTTGCTCAAGCATATCCCATGTAAGATATAGCTCGTAGAGGGTGTTCATGCCTTCTGCCTAAGCAAGGTCAAGTGTGAACTAGTACACTTTGGGTACCCAGGGGACAACACCTAAAGGTATTAGACATCACAAGAAGACTCTAAATATTCATTAAAGAGATAAGACACCAATATGAGGAGACTAAATTTTAAATACATCTCCATGGAAGTTTCTACAACTCGTTTAAATCAACATAGCACACAAGGAGGTTCATATTTGAGAGACTATAACAATAAGGCTTCCATCATAAATAAAGTGGTTAATAGGTAAGAGACAGATCTTAAACATATGTGATGTCATAGCTTTCATTTAAGTGATATAAGGATCATGTTCTTAGATCAAACATCGATCCAAGGTAGAGGTTTTAACTCAACACAAGGTACTATCATACATAGGATGAGAACATCAATAACCAAGGCATAATTAATCAAGAAAGGGAAATATAAAACAATAGATCCTCATCATATCAATATTACAAAACAATTAAAGTCTCAAAATAAAAATAATCAAGTGCCATAACAAAGATTTAGAGTAGTTTCATTAAGAGCTACTAAATTTCATTATCTAGTGCATCAAGAAACACTCAAGGCAAATCAAAGCATGGAAACCCCCAACCTGATTCTCCTGATAGGTTAGACTTCTTCCTCCTTGAAACCTAGTAGCCTTCTCCTCATGCTTGTTTAGTTCTAAATTAAGCCCCTCTAGGCTCATTTAAAGGTATTTTTCCTTGATAAAGCAAGATGCCTTCAAATAAACTACTAATTTCCCCATGCTAGGAAGAGACAAGATAAATATTATAAAATAAAAAAGTAGAGATAAGAGGATCCATCCCTTCGTTTCTTTCCCTCTTCTCAAAGACATTGATAAACTTAAAATTATTAAAGAAGAAAAAGGGGAATCGCATTTAAACATTAACCACCAAGAAGCAACCATATAGGAGGATGAATAATCCTCTAATTCAATAAAATAATAATTATATTATTAAATTATTTTAGTGTTATTTTGATCCAATCAAAATTTGACACATTTTGTGAAGATAAATATCACCTAATTGCATTCTAAAACCTATCAAATTAACAAGGTAACATGCAATTAGATAAATTAAACCTTGATTAATTGATTTTATTTTATTTTTTCCAAAACATATTTCCCACAATATATCTTTCACAAAAGCATTAATTTAATTCACAAAAAAATACAAAACTAAGAACTAGTTCCTATTTCATCATGTAAAAGGGTCCTACCAAGTCAGGTAATAACATACTACCTCTCTTGGAAGAGTACCTGGTCCTGTAAATCAACAAAATATTAGTAGTACCATGTCCTCAAAGCAATAAAACATTAATATTGCATATTAAGTGTTGAAAAATTCATCAATACATAATAAATATCATCATAGAGTCCTATCAAAACATTGAAACATCTATCAATGCATGATCGAACATACAATAAATTTCTATAATAAAATTACAATTCATTATCAAACAGATATGGAAAATGTTTCTTCATCTCATCCATTTTTTCCAAATGGCACATTGTTCAACATTTTTTTGTTTTCATAGAGATGATATGAAATCATGTTTCCATAATAATTTAGACACAACAAGTCTAAATGCAACTAGGTTTATCAAAATTCCCCACAAAGGAGTTCCAACCTATGATTTAATGGCCCTTATCATGAGTTAACCTTATAGGAAATAGGTGTCATCAAAGACAAAAATATAATATCATAAATCTCGCTTTAGGATACCCATATATCCTAAAATTCTCTTTGAATTTTTTTTCCACCACCAGTGCTTCGTCCTCGATGTCCCCTGGTATACATCCTTAGTCAACCTATTGACTATTGCTAGAATTATATTAGGTTCATACCTCAAGAGATACATGTTGTAAGTGAGGTCCTCAAAAGAGTCTAAGGTACATTGCTTAAGACCAACAAAATATTGAGGGTTCACTTAGATCTTCCACTTTATTCATCAATGGTTACAATAGTGGAAGGAATATTAATAATATCATATACACTATGTTATGCTATAAACCATTATTTAAATAGTGCACAACACGCTATTAAATTCGACCACCATCAAATAATTATGCATTCTTAGTCTGTATAGCTATTGATGCTTCCCAAACACTTCTTTGTGCTACCTCCTATTGGAGCCTATCCTACTCTACAATGGTAGCATCCCTTTCAAACTCCAATATCATATTTTATTTTGCACCAAAACTCTCATTCAATCTATTGTAATTCTAGCTACCAAACTGTTGCCTAAAAGATTTCACTTCACGTAGTCCACTTATCATGGAATACCAACCATCATCTTATCAATAATCTAGTGGACTCACTTTTGTCTATATATGATGATGTACATGTAATCCAGGAAGTTCCTCTTCTACTTTATTTTCTATACCCTTGAGTATACACTCTTCTTTGTCGATGGTCTCAGTTGTATCTCTTGCTGCTCTACCACTTTCTTCCTCTGTACTTTCCTCTTTTTACCATGGTTGTGTGGCCCACCATATATCATACTCTAGATTTATACTAGCATCATACTCATATAGTATCCATATGACCTCATCTATATCTAATGTCAATGGTTCCATTTGTGGTGATACCATTTTATTCCTTCCTTTTTTCATGTAGATCACAGGTGGATTTGGTATTATTTGTCTAATTACCAAACTATCGTAATACTAGATTATATTAAAAATATTCATAATGCATGATCATTCACCTAATCATCCACCTTGCTCATCGCACACGAGTTAGTTGTAATCCATATTCTACCAATATTAGGCCCTTCCTCCATGGTCTCTATATTACATCTTGGGGTTGTAAAATTTTCCAAATAGAGTGATACCACTCTCTATTGCCTTTAGGTGGTCTATTAATGTTCAACTCTTTTCCCCTCTACCACCTTAATGCATAAGGCACCTCTGGCCCTACCAAACTATGTGCATCATAAGTTAATTCTCAAGGTCTTTCCATAGCCACATGTTCCCAAGCCCATACTTGTAGTAAGAGGCAACAATTCATCCATGCTCGCTTCATCATTCACACCTTGTATAACTTTATATAAGTCTAGTACAACAAGGTTGGTACCCATGAAAACATAATTGAACTCTCCACTAGGAGTTGCACTACTCCTAGCATATTCTAAGAAAATCATGCACCTAGTGAATTAGGCAAAATAACGCTTGATATAAGCACCATCATCATAGCTTGTCTATGTATCAGTCTGCAAAACACATAATACAACTCATATATTATACTACCTTTCTCAATATTCACATCTCTCCACTCTGATCCAAACACTCTTTTCAAAATCCACTCCTTATTTGCTTTATCTACAATGATCACCATACACCCCTCTATTGGTAACCAATATATTTATTATACATCTTCTAGAGTGATGGTCAACTCCCTAGGGGGTAACTAAAATTTCCTCCTATCAAGATCCCACCTTTCGATCAAGGTTGATAGATAACATCTATCTATAAGCACTGTCTCTAGATGTGGTGCCCCTTCTAATCCTATTTCTCTCAACCACTACCAGTCATCATCATCCAATATTTTCCTCACATCCCAAAATATGGCTCTAAATGTGTTGTGTGGTCTGACAATATTTAGTGGTCATATTTCTTCTGGCTTTGCACCACCCATAGCTTGTTCTAGCATTACCATAAGTCATATTCTATTCTCAAAGTATATGCACCAATAGATTAACAATCAAAATTAGAAGAATTATGAAGTATACTAAGGGATTTGATTCGAATATAATCAATATTAACAACAAAAAACCCTAATACGATTATAATCATGTTAAAAACCATGAGTAGTTGATAGGTTAATTATTTCCCTAGTTTTGAATAAAAATCATCTAAGATTTTTTGTATATTCAAACCATTTTCATGATGTTGTGGAGTTAGTCCTTCAATCAATGCCAAGTGTCTAACCAATTACCAATTTATGACACATCGATCCTACTTTGTCATCTAGACAATCACATATTGATTGTCTTGAGTCTCCACATTCATCCTCCATGGATCATATCTCAATCAGCATGGGCTACCTTATTCCTCTTTTGCCATCCATCACCATTCTGATATTAATTAACTAGGGACACACATGAATAAATAATATGATTTCAATCATGTAGGGAAACATTGTAGCCCTAAAATTTCCTACTTTTTTATAATTATCTAGGCTACACCACCTATAATATCACAAGAAAACTTGAGTGTTGCCTACCGTAACTCCTCTCAAATAGGAATATTTGAGTGTTACCTACCGTAACTCCCCTCAAGTATTGGAATCATCTTGTCCAATTCTTAATGAATTTTAAGCTTAAGTTAATAAAGTTCCCTTATCATGGACCCAAGATTCCACAAGGAACCTTAATATTTCTATTAAGATTACATGTTTCTTCGAATGATTAATATAGTCTCATAATCTAGTACATTATTAAATATCTTAGAGAGAGGATTACGGGATCCTATCTTTAAGATAAATTATGTACCACTTAGAAAAAGTGGAGAACATATCTAAGTGAATAAATGTTTTGTTTGATGCATTTTGATGAGTTGAAATTACATTTTCCTTATGAATTGTAATATCTATTATTGCAAGACTCTGTATGAGATTGACTATGTATTGATTGAGGTTTCAATGCTTAGTATTTTGCAATATTGATGTTTAATTTATTTCTTTGAAGAATATAGTACTATTGATATTTTGTATACTTGCAAGACTAGGTAATCTCATAGGAATAAAATGTTGCTTACCACTAGGAACGAGATGCTATAAAAATATAAAATGATAATAGCTCCGACGTTCTATGAAATTTTAATGCTTATTTCATTTGTTTTATGAATTATATATGATTTGTATTGTATGTATGCTTTCTATCATGAGAAATACATAGGACTATGTTTAGTCCAAGGGGGGTAGTATGTCATGACCCGACTTGGCAGGATCCTTTTTCATGATGAATTAGGACCTGATGTATAGTTTTGTAATGTTTTGTGAAGTAAATTGATGCTTTTGTAAAAGTCATATTTTAGAAAATATGATTTTGGAAAGAAAAGAAAATCAATTAACCATAGCTTAATTAGTATAATTGCATGAATTGATAGGTTTTGGAATGCAATTAGGTAGTTTTTGTCTTCACAAAATGTGTCTATGTCTAATTGGATTAGAGGAATTTTTAATCATATGATCTCCAGGTGTGGAATTTGAGAATATTTTAATTATAGTGCTCTCCATAGGTGTCTTGCAACAATGGGATGGAGGCTATAATTTATTCCATAGTGGATAGGTCTTTTATTCTTTAATTAGGGCTTGTAGGAACATGGGATAGGGATCCCATAATTTTCCTCCATTATATATTAGTGGGATTAATATTTTATTAAATAGAGGATGGGTCTTTATCCTCTCTAAAGGGGTTAAATAATTATTAAAATGGGCAAGGGATAGGAGATATCATGAGTTCTACTATCATGATTTTAGTGGGAATTTAATAATTTACCCCTTTGTCTCTTTTTCCTCCACTTATCATAAGTGGATAATTTTAAAGTCCTCCTATCTTGTCTCTTCCTAACATGGGGGAAATTAGTAGTTTATTAAGGCATCTTGCTTTATAGAGGAAAAATACCTTTAAATGAGCCTAGAGGGTCTTAGTTTAGGCTAGAAAAGCATGAGAAGAAGAGTAGGAGGCAGAAGAAAAGCTCAAGGAGCCTTACTTGTAAGAGCCTTAGGTTGGTAGATTCCTTCCTTTTTCTTGTTTAATAATGTAAATTTTGAATGAACTTTTTTTCTACATGATCTTTGTAGATCTCCCCTTGCATCTCTAGAATGTGAATGCTTTCATAATTTAATTTGATTAAAAATTAGATTGGTATGATTTAAAAATTTGATTTGGCTTAGGGAAAATATGTCATTCTCTATTCCCTTTAACCCATATGGTTAGAGCAACTGATCTATGTTTGCATGAGATATATTTTTGCCCCACCAGTAATCATGCTCCTTAGATCACTTAAACTCTTGCTTAATGCTTACCTAAAATAGCGGTTTTAAATATCTATTTTGACTTGCATGTGTTGTTAGACTAAAACCCTAAAATGGATTTGTTTTTACTTTATTTCTTTACATCCTTTAATTGTGTTCTTATGTTGCTTGTATCATGTATATATTCTAATATAAAACCCCTTGTAAGAAATGTTTGAAACCAGTTTATCCCCTCTTTTTTTATCAACATATTTAGGCACTTCATCATGAAAAAACTAAATCAAATATTTAATTGCTATATGGAATACCATTTAAATATTTTTATTATGTTTCAAAGGTATTATTGGGGTTTGGATAGGTTTGTGACCTCTAGATATTTCCCCCTGAGCGACCTTCATGATTTGGATTATGTTCAATGTGCTCAGATGAAAGACTATTATAGTCTTCCACAAGCAATATCCCACATGGGATATGCTCAAGGTGCTAAAAGGCTTAAAGGGAGCTTGGATCCCATAGCATTTTGACCACCAAGTGGTGGTTGATGACCATACCACTTGGTTCCAATTGGAACGTACATGAAATAGACCATCCCTTGACCGTAGTTAATCATTGCATAAAACCTTTTCTCTTCTCACCACATGGTTACTTATGGTTGGTCAGTGCTACTGTGCTTAGTTTGAAAATATATTTTGCTTGTAGTGGGATGCATTATCCCACATCTATAGTGCAAGAATATAAAGGTAGTTTAAAATGGAAAAAGCTTCCCTTATAGAGTGACCATCACTCGGTGGTCAAGGTGGCCACTGAGCAAGGGTCACTCTACTCTAGTTGTGGGTGTTTTAGGTTGGACACATGGTTAATGTTGGTTGTTTCATTTTATACCCTTGGTTATGATGATTTCCATATCTTACCATATGGATGTAGGTGATTGGTTGTTTGATTGTACTAGTTGTCGAGGTGCATTAGTTGAAACCTTCTTTTAAAGTTTGAATGGGATATTTATCTCACATGCTCCCCACACAAGTATGTGGAGATATTTATATAGGGGTGGACGCCCCTAATAGCTTGACCCCCAAGTGGTGCTCAAGGTAGGTCCCACCTAGTGGAGGTCAAGCATCAGTGATGGATTCTTAGTTGACATCTTGACCAAGACTAGATGACCTTATTTGAACTATTGACTAAGTTGAAATATGGCTTGATTGTTGAATTAAGTTGACTGTAAATTAACAACCTTTTGATCGATTAAACCCATTTAACTTTTGGAAGTTTTATCTTAGACTAAACCTCTATTTTTGCAAAATGAATTCTTTGTTTTGGTGAATAAAATTTTTATGGAACAAAACTATTTTGCAATTAGAGTAGACTCAAGACTAAGAATAGATCAAAATCGGATGGTTTAAAAGGTAAACCTTGTAGTATGCAACTATAGATAAAACACCTTGTGGAAAGGTTGATTGCATCTATGGGGGATAAATTTGTGGAATATTGGTATGATTCATAGGAAACAAGTTTGGAAAAATTTGTATGAAACTATAGGGAATCAATTTGAGAAAAATTGTATGAAACTATAGAAAAAAAAAATTGGGAAATTTTGTATGAAACTATAGGGAACAAATTTCGGAAAATTTGTATGAAACTATACGGAAAAAATTTGAAAAAAAATTGTATTATTCATAATGAACAAATTTGAGGAAAATTTGTATTAAACTATAGGGAAAAAATGTGGGGAAAATTTGTATGATTCATAGGGAATAAATTTATGGAAAATCTATACGAAATTATAGGGGATAAATTTGTGGAAATTTTTATGACTCTTAGGGAACAAATCTATGGAGAATTTGTAAGTGAATGATAGGACAATTTTGTGGAAATATTGTAAGTGAACTTTAGGAAAATTTAATGGAGAAATTGAGTAATTGTCTAGGATTAATTTCATGGAGAAATTGAGTAAGTTGTTGGGATCAATTTCCATTCCTAAAAAAATTATGGGATTCCCTCTTTGTTTGACAATTTAGTATTTTTAGATTATAGTATCATCTTCCACAAATTTATCCCTTATAGAAGAAATCAACCTTTACACAAGGTATTTTACCTATAGTTTCATGCTACAAGGTTTACCTGTTAAACCACCCAATTTTGATCTATTATTAGTATTGAGTCTACTCTAATTGCAAAATATTTTTGTTCCATCAACATTTTATTCACCAAAACCTAGAATTTATTTTGCAAAATGAGAGTTTTATTTTAACCCAAAACTTCCAAAATTTAAATGTATTTAATTGATAAAAAGGGTGATAATTTATAGTCAACTTAATTCAACACTCAAGCTAGATTTCAACCTAGTCAATAGTTCAAATAAGGTCAACCAGCATCGGCCATGAAGTCAACTAGGCAAATTTTCAAATCGTGAGCAATATCCCACATGGGATATGCTTAGGTGACTAAGTTCCATAAAGGAAGATGGTCTGTCTATGACATTCAATAACCAAGTTGTGGTCAGGGACCAAGCCATTTGGTGGCCACTTAGCACCATCTAAACCGTGTTGTGAAAGCGTTGACCCATTGAGTATTTTTTGATTTACCATAATATGTTTGTATTGGGTTGGATATCGGTTGTGTGTGGGTATATAACCATTCTTTTACTATAAGCAAGATGTAATATCCCACATTTTATATACAATGGATAAGTTAAAATTTTATAAGGGAGTGGGATCCCCTTATGGAGTGACCACCACTCGATGGTCAAGGTGACCACTGAGCAGGGCCACTCCACACCAGTTGAGGGTGCATGGCTAGAAACTTGGCTAGATTTAGTTGCTTGCTAATATATCAATTGAACCACCTATGGTTGCTCCTTGTATTACCACATGGTTGGTTGCATATTAGTATTTGGTTGGATCACATCGATTACAAGGCATGAAACATTAAACCTTGTTTTAAATTTGCTTGTGGTAATATCCCACATTCTCCTTATGGGAGCATGTGATGCTACCTAAATAGGGGTGGGAAACCCTATTAGCCTAACCACCAAGTGGTGGTCAAGGTAGGCCTTGCCTAGTGGAGGCAAAAGTCTAGTGTCAGTGGTGGATGCCTTATTGACTGTTTGATTTGGACTCCTCATTGATTGTTTGACTTGCTATTTAGTTTGAAAATCAGATTGAATGAATTGAAATCTAGCTTGACCATTGAATTATGCTGACCATATTTTATCACCCTTTTGAATAATTGAAACCCTTTTTATTTTTGAGTATTTGGCTCAGCTTGAAACCTTTATTTTTGTAATTTAACCTAGGTTTTTAGAGAGTAAAATCTAGAGGAAAAAAATCTATTTTTGCAAAGAGGAAATGATAGAGCAAACTCAAAATGGAAAATTGATCAAATTGAGTGTTTTAAAAAGGTAAACCTTGTAGTGGAATTATAGAATAATTTTGTGAAGAAATTGTAGGTTAACTATAGAACAATTTTGTGGAGAAATTGTAGGTTAACTATAGAACAATTTTGT
Organism: Wollemia nobilis; assembly: GCA_028583015.1. Classification (NCBI taxonomy): domain Eukaryota; kingdom Viridiplantae; phylum Streptophyta; class Pinopsida; order Araucariales; family Araucariaceae; genus Wollemia; species Wollemia nobilis. The sequence continues at coordinate 3,853,983 of JAQPPZ010017010.1, read as the reverse complement.
GGAGAAATTGTAGGTTAACTATAGGAAAATTTTGTGGAGAAATTGTAGGTTAACTATAGGATAATTTTATGGAGAAATTGAATATTATTGTGAAACAATTTTGTGGAAAAATTGTAATTCAATTTGGTAGAAAAATTGTAGGAAAACTTTAGGATAATTTTGTGGAGAAATTGTATGTTAACTAGGAAAATTTTGTGGAAAAATTGAATGCTAGTTGAAGGAATGTTTTGTGGAAAAATTGAATGCTAGTTAAAGGAATGTTTTATGGAAAAACTGAACGTTATTATTACAAAGAATTTTGTGGAAGAATTGGATGGTTTATTTATTAAAATTTTATGGAAAGATAAAATTTTTGATCCATTTGTTTAAATGTTATTTCTATGTGAATGGAAATTAAGGGAATTTGCTTTATAAAAGTACATTCTAGATACGTCTAGGAAAGAATTGGTGGGGTATTCATTATTGGGAGTATTATGGGGTTTCCTCGTATTTTTGTATGAATTAGACTAGCAGTGTTTTCTTGAATTGGAATTTTTCTAATTTGATTATAAAAGCATGATCTCATTATCCCTTCAAAATCCATAGTTTATACAAAGGAGAGATCCAACCTATTAAGCCTTCTAGGTTTATCTCCTCCTTCATACCTACAAGTGGTCTTCTCATAGCCTCCTTGATCATCTCAAAGGATACCTCTAATACTACCAAGATTACTTCCAAGTGTCTTCCTACCTTCTAATCATCTCTTCATGCTATACTACCAAAGATAGCCTCCCCTAAATTCCCTTACTAGTGCATCCTCATGATTATTTTATAGCAAGGATCCTTAATAAAATATTCTACAAAGGGATAAGCACTAGGTTAGTGGAGTCCCCCATCATTAAAATAATATCCAACCTATTCTAGGTGGAGGATAAAGGAGCCAAAGGAGATAATTTATTAAATTTTTACTAAAGCATGATAAGAGACACTCATGGGATCTCTTATCCCTTACCCCTTAAATAATGCTTTAACCCCTTTAGAGAGGATAAAGACCCATCCTCTATTTAATAAAATATTTCTCCCACTAAGGCATAATAGAGGATATTCATGGGATCCCTATCCCATGTCCCTACAAGCCCTAATTAAAGAATAAAAGACCTATCCACTATGGTATAAATTATAGCACCCATCCTATTGTTGCAAGAAACCAATGGAGAGCACTATAATTAAAATATTTCCAAATTCCACACCTGGAGATCATATGATTAAAAATTCCACTAATCTAATTAGACATGGTCACATTTTGTGAAGATAAAAACTACCTAATTGCATTCCAAAACCTACCATTTCATGCAATTATACTAATTAATCTAGGTTAATTGATTTTATTTTCTTTCCAAAATCATATCTCCTAAAATGTGACCTTTACAAAAGCATCAATTTACTTCTTAAAACATCACAAAACTATACATCAGGTCCTAATCCATCATTAAAAATGATCCTACCAAGATGGGTCATGACATACTACGCCCTTGGACTAAACACAGTCCTTTGTGTTTCTCACAATAGAAAGCATACATGTAACACAAAGCATAGATAATCCATAAAAATAGTAAAATAAGCATTAAAATTTCATAGAATAGCTTGAGCTATTATCATTTCCCTTTTTCTAGCATCTTGTTCCTAGTGGTAAGCAACACCTTCTACCTATGAGAGTACCTAGTCCTTTAAGTATACAAAACATCAGCAGTACCATATTCTTCAAAGAAATAAATTAAACATCAATAATTCCAATTGTAACAAACCACTCGTTACTCAACTCAAAAAAATCCAAGAGAGAGAAAACAAAATTTAAGTGCGGAATTTCACAAGCAAATGTTACACAAGAAATTTCCATAGAATATTAAGCCATTAAATATTAAACAATGTAAAAGACTACTACATCCATTCATAATTGATTATAATCAAAGACATCCTCTTTGAGCATTCTATGTAACATAAAAATATAGAAAATTGCATCTATATTCAAATGAAATTTGTTGTAGTCCAGTTTATCATCTAGCCAACACTAGAATTGTGATCATCATATTTGAAGAATTTAAAGGTGAGCACCCACTAATCACAGCCCAGACTAAACATTGGAAGAATCAAATTGCTTTGATTCAACCTCTAGAAAAGGCTGGTATACCTTGTCAACTTAATGGATGTTGACTTTATTTATCTCAAATAGTAAAATATTAGGGATAGAAATGGTAGGGTTAGAAATGTATGAATAACGAATGGATGGGTGAAGCTAACAACATAGACATACATAAAGTATCCCTGACAATTTAGATTTAAGAAGCAACATTCGGGACTAACAAAATTCAAAACTTTGTAGTTATAGTATTAATGGACTTTTGCATGCTCATATAATTTTTCCAAACATATAAAGCATTAATTATCCAAATTAACAAAATAATATCATTGCATTGACTAATAGAAATAGAATTATCAAAAAGCATGAATGCAAGAACCAATTATCTCAATCTACTCTAAGCCAATTTTTCAAATTAATAGAATAGACTAACCATATCAACAAAGGGAGAGATGATTTCATAGAATTATATCAACCATTCAACACAGGTCCAATTTCGAGGTAAACACCCCTTGTAATGCTTCATTCATCAATTTTGTAGATAATATACATAGTAGTGCAAGCAAACACTTTAGAGACGACCCTTTGAAAGGAGGTCGTTAACCTTTGTTTATATATTTTACAATAATCTTCGTTTCTAAGCATTACAAGAATTTTGATTTTCTTGATCTTTCGGGTCACTTTAACTTTCATGGTGTCTTCTAGCTATGTTTTCTTGATTTATTGCAACCATATTTGGATTGAGATCATCATCATCGTTAGTGGTTCTTACAATCCATTCTTATCCACTGATCTACAATTTAATTCTGTTCATCAGGAGGTTATGGAAGGTTTTGGACTGTAATCATTGATTCGGTTTGAATTTTAACCTTCCCCTATTCTCTTAATTGTGCACACAAAAAATTCACCAAAAATCTACATGGAATACATACGCTTGACATCCATCGTAGATCTGATAATCGAATGGATGTGATTGGCTATGTGTAGTTATGTTTCACGTTTGCACGATGAGAGTGAAGAGGACAAATAATCATTTCTTTTCATCACTTTGGTAACTTCTCTATTTTACCCTTTTATAGAGATTTATTGTTCTTCAAAACTTTTATGTTTTGCATGCCATCAACAAAGGAGGTTGAGAAAAATAGCTTCTCAATACTTTTAAAATTTTTAATTTTATGCATCCTCTCATGCTTTTCAAATTTACATTAAGGTTACAAGTGGATAAGAAAGTGCAGCTTAATGAACCTTCTCCAATTTAGGTAATTTTTAGAGCTTGTCTATTTTGAACTCTTTTTAATGCTTCTCTATTTTGACCTTCTTTCGATACTTTTCCATTTTGCGTTCTAGTTACAAATAAAAAGAAATATTATCTTATATCTTCTTTAATATACTCATTTTCTAGTGCTTCTCTATTTTGGGAACTTTTTAGAACTTTCTTGTTTGCACACTTAATACAAAGGTGACAGTGGCTCTCTTGACTTCTTAAGTTTGGCCTATTTCCAACTCTTCTTAATTTTGGCTAACTTTCAGCGCTTTTCAAATTTATGCTATGAATACAAATAGTTGAGAAAGCACAATTTGCACCCTTTCTTCAATTTAGTTCCTTTTTTATGCTTCTTTTTTTTCACTCTTTTTCGATGATTTTATGTTTTAGGCACCCTTCAGACTTGTGTGACGAATACAAAGGAATAAGAAATCTCAGCTTGCCTAACTTCTTAATTTTTAGTTGAATTTGGTGCTTATTTGTTTCACCTGATATCTAGTGCCTTTGAGTTTCTTATCCATACTTAGTCAAATATTTGCAAAATTTTGGCTAAGTAGATATGTAGCCGATTGTGGTATACTTTATTGGTGCCTCCTGGGGAGTCTTGCTCACAATATTTTAGAACTTAGAGACTTATTCATTGGGTTTATGGAGTCTAGGGAAATGAAAAATTTAAGGTTATGGAATGAGGGGAAATGAAAGGGGATATTTATATGAAAATATGATTTTGAAAATGGCTAGAAAGTGTGGCAAGGATAATTGGAAAATGTAGTGGATAGGGAATTATGAAATGATATGTAGGGTGATAGATGGGGAACTATACTCTGGCTATTTCCTTTTTTCTAAACCTTTTGATTTCACATCTTGTGGTTGCTTGCGGTATTATGGCTCAAAAATTGCTCCTTCATGACTACTAACTTCTTGATTAAAGACAAAATATACAGAAGATGATGGTTATGAGAAACTATTTGTGAAACAAAAGTGTGATCACCCTGCATCAATGAGGACTTATCTTATATATGGCTTTCATTTTCCTACAATGCCATATACGTGAGACCCTTTGCAGGTTCATATTTTATTCGTTCCTCTGACCTATATCAAATTGCAAAAACTTCACCAAAATTGTGTTTCTAATGAATCCCTTTAATTGGAACTATTAATCACCCTACCCTTCATAATATTCTTCTTCTTATTCAATATGAACTATTTCGTCAAGATTTTCAAGAACAATTTCCTGAAATTCATCCTCATCCTCCTCCTCTTTCACCTCTTCTTCAATTTGCTCCTCCTCTTCCTCTTGATCTTCTTCATTAGACCTGCCTTCATCAGATCAATCTTCCTTAGTTTATTCCACACCAATATCTACTTCATCATTATCTTCTTCAATGAGTAATTGAGTTATGTTACTTAGTACACTCGAAGCTTGTTCCCAGGTCTTATCTGGAACTCTTGGTACTAACAAGATGTTTTGATGGATCCTTTGCAAGCCTATAAACCTCTTATGATATGGTTCAGAAATGCCATTATTAAGCTCATATATAACATATTTTATATCCATTAGGCTCTTAATAAATTTAATCACATACTCTTACGGGATCGATTCAATCCATTTTTCTATTTTAGAGTTATCCTCTATGATAGAGTCTAAAACATTTGCCAGCACTGCTTATCCAATAAATTGATGATCCTCCCCAAAGTAATCAAGAAAATAGAGCAACCTAATGTGAGATATTTTGTTCATAATTTTTCTTGTTTAATCTTCTAGCCTATCTAGAAATTGCAAATCCCTCAATAGTAGCTTGTTCTTAGCTAGGATATCTTTAGCTATGCTTTCCATTATACACCATTGCTTATTTGAAATAATTCTAGCCATGAATTTAGACCTAGTTTTTGCTAGCCTACAAATCTTCTCTACTGGGGCTACCTTGTGCTGAAGCTCCTCCTTTATCTTTCGAAGGGTATTTCTTGCACTTACTAATTCATTTGTTGCTTCATCTAGGAAGAGGAAAACTAGTCTAGCCTCTAAAATCTGTCTTGTTTTTTGACCATATTTCTTTTCTAGTTTATTTTATAGTGTCCTTTGAGAATAGCTTTTTCTATCAAAAACTCCTGGTGCAATTGATTATTCTGGTCCATAAGAGCTACTACCTGAGCTTGAACGCTTTCTGCTTGTTCTTTAAAATTAGCTATTTCTTGATATTTATCTTACCACTCCTTTACTTCCTCTTTAAGTGTGTTGGCCAAGTCTTCATGTTCTCTGAGAGAAGCTTCCAATTGTTGTATCCTTTGTTTTAACTCCTCATTTTCCTCTATTATCACATCTCCTTTCTTGGTTTATTCACCTTTGCTATAGCAGTAAGCTTTGTCCTTTTTCTAAACACTAGATCAACAACTACAGTTTTCCTCTTTGATGCTATATCTTTCAAGGGTTTCACCAAATGTTCATTCCATCAGGTTGCTCTATTAAATGAAATTTACTCTATCTGTTGGTGTTGTGTTGTGACAGGTTCAGTGGCCTAAGTATATGTGGTGACCAAATATGACACCAAATGGATAGGAGTATGTGAAGAAGCTAAAATGGTGGGACCTTGATGTGAAGAGGTAGATATTACAGCTTTAGTTGATGAAGGGGGAGAAAATGGTGTTGTTATTTGTGGTCCTACTAACACCATAACTAAATATGTAGGAGGATTTTATGCTGGGTAAGGTGGTAATGGAATGTCAATGGAAACAAATGGAGGTTGAGTGGATGAAAGTGGAACAGATGTAACAACTTGAGATGTAACAAGAAGGGGAAATTCTACTGACTGAACTTGCCTTTCAGAATGGGAGGGAAGTGTCTCCTAGAAATTTAGAGGTGGTATTTAGAAGAATTGATAGAAAACATACATGAGTCCCTTGGTGGGGATTGATGCATAACTTCATTCAGACCTGATTACTCTATTAATGAAGCTTGAGTCTTTTCTAGTGCTTAAGAAACTTGCTCCACCTCTTATTTTTTTTGCTCCTCTTCATCTATCCCCTAATCCATTCCATAGGTAGCTACTACTGAATGCGTCATAAAGGAATTAGTTATTAATTTTTCTTCTTAAATTGGTTCCTGTTGCTTCGTTTGTGATACCTCGAGTTGATATTGCTACTGAGAGGAAGTATGATGTGTGAACCTTACTACATAGGTCCTAAACATAACTTGATCTTAGCCCTTTCTATGTCTTGGCTCTAAATATCCTTCGACAGATGCTCCTAGGGCTAACCTTTCTAGTCTTTGTACCACCAGGATAGATCCTACACTAATTGACTCACCCAAACCTCCTTCTTGATAACCATATCTCTACATTAGATGGGCACCTAGCTCATATGTTTGTAATTCCCCTATCAAGGATTGGAAAATAACTTTTTTACCCTTTTTTATAGGGATATTACTGGTAGAGATTTTTGTTCACATAAGGGAGGATGGAGGCGTTCGAATGGTGATTGGTTTTAACTTTGGCCTACTAGCTTGGTTATCATTTTTCAACCCTCCCTATCCTGTAGGCCTCTTGAAGCTCAATGCTAAAATTTTTACAGTTCCTTGCCAAGTATCAGTATGAAAGTCATAATACTGTTCAAATGTTCTATCATTCTTAGTGGGGAACCTGGATTTCATTGTTTTTTATTCTACTTGAATTCTCTATAATTTGAATATTTTTAAAATATTTCAAGCTTCTATCCTTATCAAATTGTTAACATCATCCTCTATGTAAACATGCATAAGATCACCCTTTGGATAATAATCCACGACATGGTCATATAAATCTCTCTAGGGGGAAATGCCTCCATATGTTGAATTTCCCACTCAAATTATAAATTTTCATTATTATTTTTGAATTTCATGATGTGGGGTCAAAGAGTTCTTTTGAATCTTGGATTTTTAGCATTTGGATCATTTATTTTATTTGAAAATTTATTTTGTTAGTTGTATCTCCACCAGTGGGGAAGTTCTACCAAACCCAATTCTTGCATATATTTAGTGACACTCTTGTGTTATCCCTTTCTAACAGAGATGTCACCCACCTTAAGGGGATAGGTGCAGGTGGCCTTCCTACATTTTCCTATTCTAAATATGAGATTTATGTAATATTTTTTTATGGTAGCACTCCAAAGCGAACATTCTCTCTATGATGTAGTGAGGTAAGACAAAAGGTTTCTTGGTAAAACCATATATGCGAATAACTATCCATTCCATCAAAATGTATCATTTACCTTCCTCTTCACCATTATTTCTTAAGATATCAACTGCTAATTATGGTATTATGGGTATTCACCCATAAATCAACTTAATATCAGGCCCTAGGAACTCTTTGCTAGAGTTGTAATAGGATTTCATTTTGCTCAAAACATCCATACATGAATAGATAACGAGAGCAGTTCCATTAGGACTTGTTTTTTATTGGGATAAATGGCAATTATCCATGATTGAAGCAGATAAAAAGCTATGCTAAATGGGAACAGTACTTGTCATATGCTCCTTCCTTGTTTTATTTCATTCTAGTTAAGATCTCCTGAGTCATGCAGGTCAAATATTGTGACCAATTAAAGAATATCGGGTGTTTGCTCATCCCAATAGAGTCATAATTCTTGGGGTTGTAAATGCAGTGAGCCATGGTAATTTTCCAATTGTATACATGCCTATTAGAGGGTAACACAACTATTATGACCAATATAGAGTAAAGCTATTAATCCTTAAACTTATTTATCTTGATTGGGGTTGATGGCAGGGTACTACCACTCAATTTTTTATCTATCTAGCTTGCTACCCAATTCAAGAAAATTCTCCCCCCATCAACATGATTTATTAGTGCATAATATTGCACCTAAGATATTATGGAAAATGGTCTGGTATTTGAGTCTGGTTTCACTTTTGGGGTGAAAGCATTATTGAAATATTCGATGCTCTACAACATCTTATGCTCAAGGTTATAATTCTCCATAGTTGCTTGAATAAATTTGGGGCATGGGTGTACGAAATCACACATATATAAAGGTAAGAGTGAAATTACTGCTATTGCCCTTGGAATTGAAGCTAAAATACCTTTAGCAATTATTTTCTTTGTCTGTATCCTCATTTGGACCTTCTCCCTATAGGTGGTGGTTGTATCAGTAATTTTTCTCGTATTTTCCTGGAAATGGCTATTCGCTTGACTCTCCTTAGTGGTGGATTTATTCATAGAAGAAGATGATGAGGCCATTGCTAGAAAAAAATTGGATTATTCCTAATTGGAGAGAAAAATTTGTGCTTTCGATTGTTCTGTATAAAATCACTCTTTGTTTTTCTAAATAGTTTTGGGTAATAATTGGAAGAATTCTTCAAGTAAATGTTGTATCTACTATCAAAATATATGTACACTACCCCTATGAAATATGGACCATTATCACTTACTAGAGCTTCAGGAATGCCAAACATGGTGATTAGAGTTTCAATAAATTCAAGCACTACGTCTTGATCATATTTCTTGGTAGGAATCACCTCAACCCATCTAGTAAAATAATTTGTGGCGGTTAAAATATATATGTGTCCAACTGAAAAATTAAGATTGATTTCTCCCATGAAGTCTAGACCCCACTACTGAAATGGTTGTTTGACATGAATTGGATGTAGCGGTATTGTAGTGTTTCTATTTTTGCATGTGTATCTCCAACATTTATCAAAGGATCTAGTAGTTTTAAAGCATCAACAAAGACAGTAGGCCAAAAATATCCTACTCTTATGATATTAAGTGTGGTAGATATACTTAAATAATGGTCCCTAGATAGTCCATCATGGAATTATTTCAAGATATTATGCTTTTGATCTTCTCTTACGCATCTTAATAGGACATCGTCAAGGTTTTTTCTATAAAGATCTCCAGATAGCACTGTATAATGTAATAATTGAAGCCTATATCTTCTCCTTTGTGAAGTGTTAATATTTTGAGGATAAATCTCAGTCTAGAAGTAACTTGTGAGTTGATCTATCCAATTTGCTTCATTTGATATAATGTTACTCTCTTGATCTAGATCTTCAATTTGGCATACTACTTCTCTTGGATTAGCTTTAGCTACTAGTTCTTGATAGAGCGTTCTTCCTCTTACAAATTTGGTGGAATGGATTTTAATGTCAAACACTTGGATTTTTTATGATCCATCCTGCTCTTTTATGACCAAGTTCTCCTTGTAAGATGAAGGTTCTTACATCAATATGGACTACATACACTAGAGTTTTGATTTGAGCTAGATATTACCTAAACGTCTTTAAGGATTTCATGACTGCAAACACCTATCTTTATATGAAGTAATATTTTACTTGATACTCATGTAGTGTATGGATCCAAAATAATATAGGGTTTTTATTGTTCTGACCATCCTTTTGTGTTAATTCAACAACATAACTCTTTTCAGCATCATAGGTATGCAAAATGAAGTCTCTATCAAATTTCGGGTTGACTAGGACTGGAGCTGTGGCAATGGTCCATTTAATAATTTCAAATTCTTACCTCATTTTGTCATTCCACTTATAATTTGTGTTTTTTTGAGTAATTTTTAGATCGACTTAACAATCTGAGCAAAATCTGAGATAAATTTCCTTACAAAATTAATCTACTTAAAGAAGGACTATGTATATTTTTTATTCATGGGAAAGGGTAGTGCCAATATTGCTTTTATCCTATTAGGTCCAATGTACATTATCTATAATGACACTACATGTCCCAACAACTTTTCCTCGTGGACTGAAAAAATGGATTTCTTAGGATTTAATGATATACCAAATTCTTTGCATTTCTGGAAAACTTGATCTAAATGATAAAGATGATATTGTTTCTCATGTGAAAATACAGTCATATCATCTAGATATTTTAAAATTATTTTATTGATAAGCTTTCCAAAAGTATAATATATTGCCCTCTAAAATGTGGCACCAACATTTGATCGACCAAATATTATTCTTTGATAGGTAAAGTTGCCCCACTTTGTTGTAAATGTAGTCTTATGTTGATCTTCATCTTTGAACCATATCTGGTTGTACCCATAGAAACCACATAGTAAAGATAACCTCTCTATCCCTTCTACCATATGTAAAATATGATCTATATATGGTAAGGGGTAGTGATATTTCAAAGAAGCTTGATTCAAATTCCTGAAGTCTACACAAAGATGAATATCCCCATTCTTATTTCTTATGGGGACTAGATTGGCCACCCAAGTGGAGTGTTTGACTAGGTAAATTATCTTAGCTCTCACTAGCTTAATAAACTCTTGCTTCATGATCACTTCAATTTTAGGATTCATCTATCTTTGTTTCTGTTTGAATGACTTGGCATCAGGTACTAGCTCAATGGTATGTTGAATTATGTTTTTATCATATACCTTCAAGTCATCGTAATTCCAATATATTATGTCATGGTACTCGTGACATAGAGATTTAAAACCTTCATCTTCTTCTTTAGTGAATTGGAATCCAAAATTTATATTTTCTTCATTCTACACTTCAATTTATTTGTATATTTATCATCAAATTTCATTCCCTTTAATCTCTTTCCATCCTCGTTATTGAATAAGCTTTCTAGACTAATCATACCTTTAGGTATGTGGTTGTTTTTTAGCTGAAGAATATCCTGTTGATCTATTTATTGAGCAAGTTTACTTTGATAAAAAGTGTAATCTACTTTCTTAATCACAAAACCAATAATATGCTCATTGTTTTTGTATGAATTAGACTAGAAGTGTTTTCTTGAATTGGAATTTTTTGAATTTTATTATAAAAGCATAATCTCATTATCCCTTCAAAATCCATAGTTTATAAAAAGGAGAGATCCAACCTATTAATCCTTCTAGGTTTATCTCCTCCTTCATACCTACAAATGGTCTCCTTATAGCCTCCTTGATCATCTCCAAGAATACCTCTAATACTACCAAGATTACTTCCAAGTGTCTTCCTCCCTTCTAATCATCTCTTCATGTTATACTACCAAAGATAGATTCCTCGAAATTTCCTTACTAGTGCATCCTCATGCTTATTTTATAGCAAGGATCCTTAATAAAATATTCTACAAAGGGATAAGCACTAGGTTAGTGGAGTCCCCCATCATTAAAATAATTTCCAACCCATTCTAGGTGGAGGATAAAGGAGCCAAAGGAGATAATTTATTAAATTTTTACTAAAGAATGATAAGATGCACTCATGGGATATCTTATCCCTTACCCCTTTAATAATGCTTTAACCACTTTAGAGAGGATAAAGACCCATCCTCTATTTAATAAAATATTTCTCCCACTAAGGAATAATGGAGGATATTCATAAGATCCATATCCCATGTCACTACAAGCCCTAATTAAAGAATACAAAACCTATCTACTATGGTATAATTTATCGCCTCCATCCCATTGTTGCAAGACACCAATGGAGAGCACTATAATCAAAATATTTCCAAATTCCACACCTGGAGATCATATGATTAAAATTTCCACTAATCTAATTAGACATGGACACATTTTGTAAAGATTAAAACTACGTAATTACATTCCAAAACCTATAAGTTCATACAATTATACTAATTAATCTAGGTTAATTGATTTGCTTTTCTTTCCAAAATTATATTTCCTAAAATGTGACCTTTACAAAAGCATCAATTTACTTCTTAAAACATCACAAAACTATGCATCAGGTCCTAATCCATCATTAAAAAGGATCCTACCAAGATGGATCATGACATACTATCTCCTTGGACTAAACACAATCCTTTTTGTTTCTCACGATAGAAAGCATACATGTAACACAAAACATAGATAATTCATAAAAATAGTAAAATAAGCATTAAAATTTCATAGAATAGCTTGAGCTATTATCATTTTCACTTTTTCTAGCATCTCGTTCCTAGTGGTAAGCAACACCTTCTACCTATGAGAGTACCTAGTCCTTTAAGTATACAAAACATCAGTAGTACCATATTATTCAAAGAAATAAATTAAACATCAATAATTCTAATTGTAACAAACCACTCATTACTCAACTCAAAAAAATCCAAGAGAGAGAAAATAAAATTTAAGTGCAGAATTTCACAAGCAAAGGTTACACAAGAAATTTCCATAGGATATTAAGCCATTCAACATTAAACAATGTAAAAGACTACTACATTCATTCATAATTGATTATAATCAAAGACATCCTCTTTGAGCATTCTATGTAACATAAAAATATAGAAAATTGCATCTATATTCAAATAAAATTTGTTGTAGTCCAGTTTATCATCTAGCCAACACTAGAATTGTGATCATCATATTTGAAGAATTTAAAGGTGAGAACCCACTAATCACAACCTAGACTAATCATTGGAAGAATCAAATTGCTTTGATTCAACCTCTAGAAAAGGCTAGTATACCTTGTCAACTTAATGGATGTTGACTTTATTTAGCTCAAATAGTAAAATATTAGGGATAGAAATGGTAGGGTTAGACATATATGAATAAAGAATGGATGGGTGAAGCTAACAACATAGACATACATAAAGTATCCCTGACAATTTAGATTTCAGAAGCAACATTCGGGACTAACAACATTCAAAACTTTGTAGTTATAGTATTAATGGCCTTTTGCATGCTCATAGAATTATTCCAAACATATAAAGAATTAATTATACAAATTTAAAAAATAAGATCAATGCATTGACTAATAGGAATAGAATTCTCAAAAAGCATGAATGCAAGAACCAATTATCTCAATCCACTCTAAGTTAGTTTTTCAAATTAACAAAATAGACTAAACATAGCAGCAAAGGGAGAGATGATTTCATAGAATTATATCAACCATTCAACATAGGTGCAATTTCGAGGAAAACACCCCTTGCAATGCTTCATTCATAAAATTTGTAGAGAATATACATAGTAGTGCAAGCAAAAGCTTTAGATATGACATTTTGAAATGAGGTCGTTACCTTTGTTTATATATTTTACAATAATATTTGTTTCTAAGCATTACAAGAATTTTGATTTTATTGATCTTCTGGGTCACTTTATCGTTCATGGTGCCTTCTAGCTATGTTTTATTGATTTGTTGCAACCATCTTTGGATCGAGATCATCATCATCATTAGTGGTTATTACAATCCATTCTTGTCCACTGATCTACAATTTAATTCCGTTCATCAGGAGGTTATGGAAGGTTTTGTATTGTAATCATTGATTTAGTTTGAATTTTAACCTTCTTCTATTCTCTTAATTGTGCACACAAAAAAATCACCAAAAATCTGCATGGAATACATATGTTTGACATCCACCGTATATATGATAATCAAACGGATGTGATTGGCTATGTGTAGTTATGTTTCACATTTGCACGATGATAGTGAAGAGGACAGAGAATCATTTCTTTTCACCGCTTTGGTAACTTATCTATTTTACCATTTTCTAGCGATTTATTGTTCTTCAACACTTTTATGTTTTGCATGCTATCAACAAAGGAGGTTGAGAAACACAACTTATTAATCCTTTTGATCTTCTTCATTAGACCTACATTCATCGGATCCATATCCTCCTCTTCCTCTTGATCTTCTTCATTAGACCTACCTTCATCGGATCCATCTTCCTTAGTTTCTTCCACACTAATATCTGCTTCATCATTATCTTCTTCAATGAGCAATTGAGTTACGTTACTTAGTATGCTTGAAGCTTGTTCCTAGGTCTTCTATGGAACTCTTGGTACTAACAAGATGTTTCAATGGATCCTTTGCAAGCCTGTCAACCTCTTATGAGATGGTTCATAACTACCATTATTATGCTCATATATAACATCTTTTATCTCCATTAGGCTCTTAATCAATTGAATCACATACTCTTACTGGATCAATTCAAGCCATTTTTCTATTTTAGAGTTATCCTCTATGATAGAGTCTAAAAAATCTGCCAGCACTACTTATCCAATAAATTGATGATCCTCCCCAAAGTAATAAGGGAAATAGAGCAACCTAATGTGAGAGATTTTTTTCATAATTTTTCTTTTTTTATCTTCTATCCTGTCTAGCAATTGCAAATCCCTCAATAGTATCTTGTTCTTAGCTAGGATATCTTTGGCTATGCTTTCCATTATACACCACTGCTTATTTGAAATAATTCTAGCCATAACTCTAGACCTAGTTTCTGCTAGCCTACAAATATTCTCTACTGGGACTACCTTGTGTTGAAGCTCCTCATTTATCTTTAGAATGGTATTTCTTGCACTTACTAATTCATTTGTTGCTTCATCTAGGAATATGAAAACTAGTCTAGCCTCTGAACTCTTTATCTTGATTTTTGACCATATTTCTCTTCTAGTTTATTTTATAGTGTCCTTTGAGAATCCAACAGGTGTAGATTTTTCTATCAAAAACTCCTAGTGCAATTGATTCTTCTGGTCCATAAGAGCTACTACCTGAGCTTGAAAGCTTTCTACTTGTTCTTTAAAAGTAGCTATTTCTTGATATTTGTCTTACCACTCCTTTACTTACTTTTTAAGTGTGTTGGCCAAGTCTTCATGTTCTTTGAGATAAGCTTCCAATTGTTGTATCCTTTGTTTTAACTCCTCATTTTCCTCTATTCTCACATCTCCTTTCTTGGTTTATTCACCTTTGTTGTAGCAGTAAGCTTTATCCTTTTTCTAAACACTGGATCAACAACTACAATTTTCCTCTTTCATGCTATATATTTCAAGGGTTTCACCAAATGTTCATTCCACCTGGTTATAATATTAAAGGAAATTTACTCTATCTGTTGGTGTTGTGTTGTGACAGGTTCAGTGGCCTAAGTAGATGTGGTGACCAAAGATGACACCAAATGGATAGGGGTATGTGAAGAAGCTAAAATGGTGGGACCTTTATGTGAAGAGTTAGATATTACAACTTTAGTTGATGATGGGGGAGAAAATGGTGTTGTGATTTGTGGTCCCACTAACACCATAACTAAATATGTATGAGGGTTTTATGCTAGGTAAGGTGGTAATGGAACCTCAATGGAAACAGATGGAGGTTGAGTGGATGAAAGTGGAACATATGTAACAACTTGAGATGTAATAGGAAGGGGAAATTCTACTGACCGAACTTGCCTTCCAGAATGGGAGGGAAGTGTCTCCTAGAAATGTAGAGGTGGTATATTAGAAGGGATAGAAAATGTACCTGAGTCCGTTGGTGGGGATTGATGCATAACTTCATTTAGGCTTGATTACTCTATTAATGGAGCTTGAGTCTATTATAGTGCTTGAGAAACTTGCTCCACCACTTCTTCTTTTTTCTCCTCTTCGTCTATCCCCTGATCCATTCCAAAGGTAGCTACCACTGAATGTGTCATCAAGGAATTAGTTATTTATTTTTCTTCTTAAATTGGTTCTTGCTGCTTCAATTGTGATACCTCAAGTTGATCTTGCTGCTGAGAGGAAGTAGGATGTGTGAACCTTACTACATAGGTCCCGAACATAACTTGATCTTGATCCTTTCTATGTATCAGCTCTACATATCCTTTGGTGGATGCCCCTAGGGATAACCTTTCTAGTATTTGTACCATCGGGATAGGTCCTACACTAATCGACTCACCCAAACCTCCTTCTTGATAACCATATCTCTACATTAGATGGGCACCTAGATCGTATGTTTGTAATTCCCCTGTCAAGGATTGGAAAATGACTTTTTTACCCTTTTTTATAGGGATATTACCAGTAGATATTTTTGTTCACATAAGGGAGGATGAACGCGTGCGAATGGTGATTGGTTTCAACTTTGGCCTGCTAACTTGGTTATCATTTTTCACCCCTCCTTGGATGGTAGTCCTCTTTAAGCTCAATGCTAAAAAATTTACAGTGCCTTACCAAGTATCAGTATGCAAGTCATAATACTCTTCAAATGTTCTATCATTCTTAGTGGGGAACCTGGATTTCATTGTTTTTTATTCTACTTGCATTCTATAAAATTTGAACATTTTTACAATATTCAAGATTCTATCCTTATCGAATTGTTAGCATCATCCTCTATGTAAACATGCATCAGATCACCCTTTGGATAATAATCCACGACATGGTCATATAAATCCCTCCAGGGGGTAATGCCTCCATATGTTGAATTTCCCACTCAAATTATAAATTTTCATTATTATTTTTGAATTTCATGATGTGGGGTCAAAGAGTTCTTTTGAATCTTGGATTTTTAGCATTTGGATCATTTATTTTATTTGAAAATTTATTTTGTTAGTTGTATCTCCACCAGTGGGGAAGTTCTACCAAACCCAATTCTTGCATATATTTAGTGACACTCTTGTGTTATCCCTTTCTAACAGAGATATCACCCACCTTAAGGGGATAGGTGCAGGTGCCCTTCCTACCTTTTCCTATTCCAAATATGAGATTTATGTAATATTTTTTATGGTAGTACTCCAAAGAGAACATTCTCTCTGTGATGCAATGAGGTAATACAAAAGGTTTCTTGGTAAAACCATATATGCGAATAACTATCCATTCCATCAAAATGTACCATTTACCTTCCTCTTCACCATTCTTTCTTAAGATATCAACTGCTAATTGTGGTATTATGGGTATTCACCCATAAATCAACTTAATTTCAGGCCCTAAGAACTCTTTGTTGAAGTTGTAATAGGATTTCATTTTGCTCAACGCATTCATACATGAATAGATAACGAGAGTAGTTCCATTAGGACTTGTAGTCTTTATTGGGATAAACGAAAATTCTCTATGATTGAAGTAGAGGAAAAGCTATACTAAATTGGAATAGTACATGTAATATGCTCCTTCCTTGTTGTCTTTCATTCTAGTTAAGAGCTCCTGAGTCATGCAGGCCAAATATTGTGACCAATTAAAGAATATCGGGTGTTTGCTCATCCCAATAGAGTCATAATTCTTAGGGTTGGATATGAAGTGATCCATGGTAATTTTCCAATTGTATACATTCATATTAGAGGGTAACCCAAATATTATGACCAACATAGAGTAAAGCTATTAATCCTTAAACTTATTTATCTTGATTGGGGTTGATGGTAGGGTACTTCCACTCAATTTTTATCTATCTAGCTTGCTACCCAATTCAAGAAATTTCTCCCCCCCTCAACATGCTTTATTAGTGCATAATATTGCACCTGTGCTCTTGTGGAAAATGGTCTGGTCTTTGAGTCTGGTTTCACTTTTGGGGTGAAAGCATTATTGAAAGATTAAATGCTCTACAACATCTTATGCTCAGGGTTATAATTATCCGTAGTTGCTTGAATCAATTTGGGGCATGGGTGTATGAAATAACACATATAAAAAGGTAAGAGTGAACTTACTACTATTGCCCTTGGACTTGAAGCTAAAATGCCTTTAGCAATTATTTTATTTGTCTCTATCCTCATTTGGACCTTCTCCCTATAGGTGGTGGTTGTATTAGTAATTTTTCTCATATTGTCCTAGAAATGACTATTCACTTGACTTTCCTTAGTGGTGGCTTTCTTCACAGAAGAATATTATGAGGTCATTGCTAGAAAAAAGTGGATTATTCCTATTTGGAGAGAAAAATTTGTGCTTTCGATTGTTCTACAAAAAATCACTCTCTGTTTTGCTGAATAGCTTTGGGTAATAATTGGAAGAATTCTTCAAGTAAATGTTGTATCTACTATCAAAATCTATGTACACTACCCCTATGAAATATGGACCATTATCACTTACTAGAGCTTCAATAATGCCAAACATGATGATTAGAGTTTCAAGAAATTCAAGCACTACATCTTGATCATATTTCTTGGTAGGAATCACCTCAACCCATCTAGTAAAATAATTTGTGGTGGTTAAAATATATGTGTCCTACTAAAAAATTAATATTTATTTCTCCCACAAAGTCTAGACCCAACTACTGAAATGGTTTTTTGACCTATACTGGATGTAGAGGCATTTTAGTGCTTCTATTTTTGCATGTGTATCTCCAACATTTATCAAAGGATCTAGTAGTTTTAAAGCATCAGCAAAGATAGTAGGCCAAAAATATCCTACTCTGATGATCTTAAGTGTGGTAGATCTACCTAAATAATGGTCCCTAGATAGTCCATCATGGAATTCTTTCGGGATCTTATGATTTTGATCTTCTCTTACACATATTAATAGGACACCATCAAGTTTTTTTCTATAAAGCTCTATAGATAGCACTGTATAATGTAATACTTGAAGCCTATATCTTCTCCTTTGTGAAATGTTAATATTTTGGGGATAAATCCCAGTCTGGAAGTAATTTGTGAGTTGATATATCCAATTTTCTTCATTCAAGAGAATGTTACTCTCTTGATCTAGATCTTCAATTTAACATACTAGATCTTCAATTTGGCATACTACTTCTCTTGGATTAGCTTTTAGCTACTAGTTCTTGATAGAGCGTTCTTCCTCTTACCAATTTGTTGGAATGGATATTAATGTCAAATAATTGGATTTTTTATGATCCACCCTGCTCTTTTCTCACCAAGTTCTCCTTGTAAGACGAAGGTTCTTACATCAATATGGACTACATACACTAGAGTTTTGATTTGAGCTAGATATTACCTAAACGTCTTTAAGGACGTCATGACTACAAACACCTATCTTTCTATGAATTTATATTTTACTTGATACTCATGTAGTGTTTGACTCCTAAAGAAGATAGGGTGTTTATTGTTCTGACCGTCCTTTTCTATTAATACAACAACATAACTCTTTTCAGCTTCATAGGTATGCAAAATGAAGTCTCTATCAAAGTTTAGGTTGACTAGGACTGGAGTTGTGGTAATGGCCCATTTAATAATTTCAAATTCTTACCTCATTTTTTCATTCCACTTATAATATTCATCGTTTTTGAGTAATTTTAAGATCGACTTAACAATCTGAAAAAAATATGAGATAAATTTCCTTACAAAATTAATCTGCCCAAAGGACTATGAGATTTTTTGTTCATTGGAAGGGGTAGTGCCAATATTGCTTTTATCATATCAGGTCCAATGGACATTCTCTATATGACTACATGTCCCAACAATTTTCCCTCGTGGACTACAAAAATGGATTTCTTAGGATTTAATGATATACCAAATTCTCTGCATTTCTAGAAAACTTGATCTAAATGATAAATATGATCTTGTTTCTCATGTGAAAATACAGTCATATCATCTAGATATATTAAAATTATATTATTGATAAGCTTACCAAAAGTATAATCTATTGCCCTCTGAAATGTGGCACCCGCATTTGATCGACCAAATATTATTCTTTTATAGGTAAAGGTGCCCCACTTTGTTGTAAATGCAGTATTATGTTGATCTTCATCTTTGACCCATATCTAGTTGTACCCAGAGAAACCATATAGTAAAGAGAACCTCTCTATCCCTTCTACCATATGTAAAATTTGATCTATCTTTGGTAAGGGGTAGTGATATTTCAAAGAAGCTTGATTCAAATTCTTGACGTCTACACAAAGATGAATATCCCCATTCTTCTTTCTTATGGGGACTAGATTGGCGACCCAAGTGGAGTGTTTGACTGGGTAAATTATCTTAGCTCTCAGTAGCTTAAGAAACTCTTGTATCATAATCACTTCAATTTTGGGATTCATCTATCTTTGTTTCTGTTCGAATGACTTGGCATCAGGTACTAGCTCAATGGTATGTTGAATTATTTTTTTATCATATACCTTCAAGCCATCGTAATTCTAAGCTATTATGTCATGGTACTCATGAGATAGAGATTTAACACCTTCATCTTCTTATTTAGTGAATTGGAATTCAAACTTTATATTTTATCCCTTCTACACTTCAATTTATTTGTAGATTTTATCATAAACTTTTAGTTCCTTTAATATCTTTCCATACTCGTTATCGAATAAGCTTTCTATAGTAATCATACCTTTAGGTATGTGGTTGTTTTTTAGCTAAAGAATTCCCTATTGATCGATTTATTGAGCAAGTTTACTTTGATAAAAAGTGTAATCTACTTTCTTAATCAAAAAACCAATAATCTGCTCATTGCTTTCAAAGACCTGGAAATATATATGCTTATCAGGAACTGATTTTCTAGAAACTAGTTTAACTCTCCTATCCATAATTTGCAGAAAGAGAGAAATTAGCTCCTTTTACAGCCAAGGCATCTACCAAATAATTTTGTTGTCTAGGGATGACGTGTAAATTTAAAGCATAAAAGGATTCTATCAAGTCCCATACTATGTATATGTAAGCCTTCAGCTAATGGTACTTACTGCTATACTTATCTATGATTTGATTAACAATCAATTTCAAGTCACCATAAATGTCCAACATTTTTATGCCCATTTGTTCTGCTTGTATTAATCCTAATCAAAGAGCCTCATAATATGTGGTATTATTTGTGCAATACCAAGCAAGTCTAAAAGAAAAACTCTTCACTCCCTCGGATGGATATTTCAAAACTACACCTGGTCCAACTCCATTTCTACATCTTGCTCCATTAAAATACATTGTCCAAATATCAAACTCTCTTAATGATTGGTTGGAAATTGTAGGAGTTTTCTTTTCTACTTTGGATTTTATACTGTATGTTCCTAATTATGTTTCTAGCAGATCTTTAGTATTTTGAAAAGGTAGTTGATCATCAACTTCCAAATCCTCCAAGAGCTTCACTAGTTTTTGTTCTTCCATAACTAAGTGATTGTACATCTCTTCTATTTTCTCAATATGGTAAGTAACTGGATTTTTATAAATCATACTTATCCTCCTTCCCTTATAAGGTATCATCATACCATAGTAGTCCAAATACAAGTATCCTCCCAACTTGGCAGTGAATTCTATAGAAAGACATAGGCTAAAGTAGGACTCAAGATCTACTACTATGATTTCCTACACAATAGTGACCTCAAGAGATCTATGCAATTTCATCAATACGTCTTTCACCACTCCCATAGTCTTCAGAGAGATACCATATAGCTGTAAGAATACTTGATAATATCAAGTATATTCCATAACCATATCATCACAGATAACCTTGGGCATGACAGTAGTAGAAGCTCTAGAGTCAATCATACAATTATGGACTATCAATCCATCCATTCTTAAATAAATATATAATGAGGGAGGTTTATTTTTTAGAGTAGCAGGAGATATTTTTCGCTGGTCATGAATGTGGTTAAGAATAGTGGCCATCTCTTTCCCTTGGGATTTCTTGTTAAGATATGCTTTTAATAAATTGATCTAACCAGGCAAGAAGAGAGTATCATAGAGACTTGATCTAGATGGAGTCCTTTTGAGCTCTTCTACAATATTAAATTCAGGCTTCTCCAAAGGGTTTATCTCTTATTTTTTATCCAATTCTCTAAATCTCCTCCTATATTGTTGTGTAACTGCAATTCTTTGTCTTTTAGTAATATAAGGGAACTGTAACTTTTCTCTTGTTTGTTGGACATTTTGAGTCCCTAAGCCAAAGTTGTCATTGATGTCAAGATACCATTGAGAGTTCTTCTTAAATTAGAGTGCAAATTTTAATGGAAGGTTGTAATGGTTTAAATATTTTATTTTACACCCAAAAATATTGGGTCAGAAAAAGGTTTTCATTTCTCCATGGAAGCAATTCATCCGAAGCATTGGAAGGTCAAAAGTATTATAATTATTATAGTGGTAAAAATTTAATTAAATATAATAATTTTTAATTATAATATAATTAGATTTTAAAGGATAAAGTTCCTTTGATTAAAACCCTAAGGTTAGGTTTTATAAAATTTAAATATATTCGAGCACAAAGTTGTTAGAGATTAAAAATCCAAAGATTGGGTTTTACTAAGGCTTTCAAAGCCTTAGAGCGCCGACGTGATGCATTCAAATAAAAGCACCAAACTCTTAGACAAAGGAGGAGGAAAATATAAATACATGCTCAAAGTCATTCATTAATTTATCCTTGCTCGAATAAAATTGATGTGGTATATGCAAAAATGAGCTTGTGTGGTTTAAAACGATTAACAAAGGAAGCAGAGGATAAGACGGAGTGAGACCACCCCCAATTCACATTGGGTAGTTGGGCCTAGTGGTAGCTTGGAGAGCACAAAGGCATTTTGATCATGGAGGTCATGCGTTTGATTCTCATGGAGTGGTTTTGGTGATAGTGCAAAGTGGAAGCGCCCAAGGCACATGTTTTTATTGACGTGGGCAAGGACAATAGAAAATATAAAGCACATTGGGCTTTCCACTTTGTGAATGAGCGTGTAGCTCGTGTGGCAACCTTAGCCATGACTAAGGAAATCATAGTGAGGGCAAGTTGTGGGATCGAAACCCCTTGAGGTAGATATAATTTTTTAATTAAAAGTTTATGGTTTATGCCCTAAGGTTGGAGTGATAAGGTTGTTTTAGAGTTTATTAATTTTTAATAAATAAAGGTTGAGGTGATTGATTTTTGAAGGTGAATTGTTGATGATTGTTTGAGTTTTATAATCTGGAAATTGTTGTTTTGAGAGTTATGTTTTAGGAGGTATAAGGAATTATAATAAAGTCTTAATTGAGATTTATTTTAAGACTTGTTGGCTATTATTTTTGAAAAGGGTTTTCTTCTAAAAGGACTTTGGTGGATGTTAAAATTAAGTTGGAGTAATAAGGTGTTATTGAGTTATTATTTTTGTATTGTGATTTTTATTGAAGTCCTCTAACCCTTATTGAGATTGGAAAAGAAATTTTTGAGTGTGGTAGATTTTGTGAATTCCTTGGCAACAAAAAGGTATGGGCAATATTCTCATTTGATAATTTGATTGGTTGGGTAATTTTTGAAATACATATTTGGAGAGAAAATGATATTAGGGTTTCCTTTTCAAAATTGGTTGAGTTATTGCTTCAAGGTTTTCTCAATTGAGAGTTGTGATTAAACCTTGTTTGATAAGCATTATTGTTGAGACCATTGGTTGAGTGAAGTGTTTGAGTTAATGCTTCAATATTTTCTGGAGTTAAGTGTTGTGATTAAAACCTTGTTTTATTAGCATTGTTGTTGAAGCCATTGTATTGTGCAAATAGCTTGAAATAGGAAAGAACATGAGTATCATTGTTATGTGAAGATTGATTTATGAGCATTGTTGTTGAAGTAAGTTGAACTAGTGTTTGAAAAGATCATGAGTATCATTGTTATGTGAGATTTGTTGTTGAGCATTGCTGGAAACATTTTTAGTTGGATGATATATGCTTGGACTAGGATTTGTAAGCAAGAGTTGTTTATTGAATGATTGGTTGAGTAGAGTTGATTGGGCCTAGTCAAGTGGATGTATGAAGTGGTTGTTCCATTTCGATAAAAAAAAATATTCTATATTTTGATCTGAGTTGAGATTGAGTTTTTGAGAATAGAACATATTGAGTCTTTAACAATTCTCTTTATGCTTCTATGATATTGAGTTGAGAAATACATTGAGATTTTAATAATAAAACATATTGAGTCTTTAACAATTCTCTTTATGATTCTATGAGATTGAGTTGAGAAAGAGATTGAGTTTTGAGTATAGAACATATTGAGTCTCTAACAATTCTCTTTATGCTTATATGAGACTAATTTAAGTTGAGAAAGTGATAGAGCATATTTGGAAAATTTATATGTGGACCTGTTGAGCAGAGTTGAGTGGGTTCTATGTGGATCTATTGAGCAAATTTTGATAGGTTCTATGTGGATCTATTGAGCAAATTTTGACAGGTTCTATGTGGATCTGTTGAGCAGAGTTGAGCAGGTTCTATGTGGACCTATTGAGCTAATTTGAGTAGGTTCTGAGTGGACCTGTTGAGCAGAGTTGTGCAGGTTCTATGTGGACCTATTGAGCATATTTGAGTAAGTTCTAAGTGAACCTATTGAGAATATTTGTACTAGATTGATTGGACTATATTTAGTGTAGATTTCAGTGGACTTGTGCTAGACCGACTAGATTGTATTTAGTGCAAGAGATTGAGCAGAGTTGTGCTAGATCGACTAGATTGTGTTTAGTACAGAATTAAGACAGATCTTTGGAGGTGACAAAACAGTGAGGATAGAGTCTCCAGTGGATAGAGATCCATTAGCCAAGATATTGAGGACAAGTCTTCTGAGTGAGGACAAGAGTCTTCAAGTGGAGAGATATCCATAGTCATTGTAGTGGAGGCAGTGTCTTCTAGAGGATCACCAACCAGAGCATAGGAGAAAGAGTTCTCTTGTGGATAGAGATCCACAATATAGATTTATGGGATTAGCATATCCTTTGGACAGAGGTCCATAAACATTATAATTAGGGAAGGATTCCCAAGATATTGATTGAGAAAATTTAGTGAAATATTTTCTCCGTGGAAGTAGTCATCTTTGGGTGAACCACATAAATTGTTGTCTCTATTGTGTGTGGTGTTGTGTATATTGCTTTGATTACTGCTGGTGATATTGCTATATTTACATTACATATATTGATTTGAGAGAAAAATTAAAAAGTGCTCTTATACTGTTCATCCTCCCTCTTAGTATAATCTTGTGTTATTCAATTGGTATCAGAGCGGGTTTCTTCAGAAGATTTTTACAGCTTGAAAGAAAAGTGGTCAAGAACACAATGGATCAAAAGGATCAAAGGTATGGGTCCATGAATAATACAGTACTAGTTTTTGATGGAAGTGACTTCTTGTATTGGTGTATGCTGATGAGGTTTCACTTGATGGCACTTGGCAATGAAGTTTGGGATGCAGTGGAGCTTGGATATGATTTAGCAATCAATCCTCCTACAGATAAGGAAGGTAAACTTATAATGCATGCAAATTCAAGAGCTCTAAATTAAAGGAGAACCAGATAGTGATGCTAGTTCTTCAGATAATTATAGAAATGAAGTCTTATTTATGGTTAAAGAAAAAGAACCAGTTAAGAAAAAGACTTCAATTATTCTCAAGTGTTTTAGATGTGATAAATTTGGACATCTTGAAGATAATTTTACAAGCGATGGTTATAGTTTCAGTGATGATGAATATGAGAATGCACTTGAAGGACCAGATGAATATATTCTAATGGATTTAGAAGAAGAAGTAAGTGATCCTATAGAATAAAAACCAAAAGAAAGTAATGATGTGGACAAAGGTAAACAAATAGAAGATTATTCAGTAAAAAATGGTTATGATATCAAGGGAGAACTTATCTATGCCCTTGACATGGTAAAGAAGGTAAGAACGCAACACTCTAAACTTGAAATTCAGTTTCAAGAATGTGATGAAGAGAGAAGATTGCTCATAGAGGATTTAAAAAAATCAAAGGCTAAGGCAAAAATATTCAAATATAAGTTAGAAGAAAATATATTGGAGTGTGAGAAGTTAGCATAAGAAGTGGCACTACTAAAAGAATATTTAGAGGACTTCAAGATCAATATGAAAGGATTCCAGAATAAATCATATATTATGGATAAGATAGTTAAGGTGCAAAGAAGGTCAACAAACAAAACAAGTCTTAGTTTTAAATAAAATCAAAATAAATAGGAAGGAGAGACAACTTCAAGTTATGAAGAGGAAACTTCAGATGAAGATACTTTAGAAGAAGACAATGTAAGGGAAATTCAGAAATCAGAGGAAGAATTTGACAATAAAGAGTTTAAAAAATAAAGGAACAATGCACAAAGAAGATACAGATAGAACAACAATCAGAACAGGAGACCAATGAGGTTAAAACAAGGAAGCTTCAGTGGAAGATGTTTTTCATGTCATAGGTTTGGGCACATGGATTCACAATGTAGAAAACATAAAAGATAGGAATATGGGAACGTACAACTTTTTCATGGGTATTGCTACTCATGTAATCAATTTGATCACAAGGCAATGAATTGTAGGGTTCAAGAAAGAAAGGATATGACTTCACTAGGAGAAATCCTATGATATTTTCACCTACAAGGAATAATAAAATTAAGTGTTATAAGTGCAATAATGATGGTCACACAACAAAGTGGTGTAGAGCAGACATTCTAGAAACATGTATGAACAGGAACAAGAACATGAATAGGAACAGGAATAGGAACAAGAATAGGAACAGGAACAGGAACATGGATGAGAACATGAACAGGAACAGGAACATGAACATGGATGAGAACATGAACAGGAACATGAATAGGAACAGGAACATGAACAGGAACATATATGAGAACATTAATAGGAATAGGATAAAGGATAAAGGTAAAGAGCAGTGCTTTTGGGGAGTAGAAATAATCCCAACCCAAAATTAACCACCTCATGAGGAGGTGGGGGAGGGGCTAAGCTAAGAGGCTCAATCTTAGCCTTGATCCCCAAAGGTGACCCTTTGCCATTGATGTCAAAGGGGGAGAGATTTGTGTATTGGGGAGAGATTTGATATTGGGGAGAGATTTGATATCTAAGGGAGCATTGAGCTAGGGGGAGTAATGTCCCAGGGGGATAAGAAGGAATAAGAAAGGTCAGGTTTCAGTAAAAAGAATGTGGGTTGCCATCAATGACAAAGGGGGAGATTGTTGGATATTTCAAGTCCCTAAGCCAAAGTTGTCATTGATGTCAAGATACCAGTGAGAGTTCTTCTTCAATTCAAGTGCACAGATTAATGGAAGGTTATAATGGTTTAAATATTTTATTTTACACCCAAAAATATTGGGTTAGAAAGATATTTTTATTTCTCCATGGAAGCAATTCATCCGAAGCATTGGAAGGTTAAAAATATTATAATTTTTATTATAATATTTACCAAAGTGGTAAAAATCTAATTAAATATTATAATTTTTAATTATAATATAATTAGATTTTAAAGGATAAAGTTCATTTGATTAAATCCCTAAGTTTGGGTTTTAATTCGAGCACAAAGTTGTTAGAGATTAAAAACCCAAAGATTGGGTTTTACTAAGGCTTTTGAAGCCTCAGAGCACCGACGCGATGCATTCAAATCAAAGCGCTGACATCTTAGACAAAGGAAGAGGGAAATATAAATATATGCCCAAAGTCATTCATTAATTTATCCTTGCTCGAATAAAATTTATGTGGTATATGCAAAAATGAGATCGTGTGGTTTAAAATGATTTTCACATTGGGCAATGTGGCCTAGTGGTAGCTTGAAGAGCACAAAGGTATTGAGAGCATGAAGATCGTGTGTTCGATTCTCATGGAGTTGTTTTGGTGATAGTGCAAAGTGGAAGCGTCCAAGGTGCACATTTTTTTTGACATGGGCAAGGAGAATAGCAAAGAGAAAGCACATCATGATTTCCCCTTTGCGAATGAGTGTGTAGCTCGTGTGGCAACCTTAGCCACGACTAAGGCGCTCGTGGTGAGGGAAAGTCATCGGATCAAAACCCCTTGAGGAAAGTACAATTTTTAATTTAAAATTTTATGGTTTATGCCCTAAGGTTGGAGTGATAAGGTTGTTTTAGAGTTTATTAATTTTTAATAAATAAAGGTTGAGGTGATTGATTTTTAAAGGTGAAGTGTTGATGATTGTTTGTGTTTTATAATATGGAAATTGTTGTTTTGAGAGTTATATTCTAGGAGGTATAAGGAATTATAATAAAGTCTTAATTGAGATTTATTTTAAGACTTGTTGGCTATTATTTTTGAAAAGGGTTTTCTTCTAAAATGACTTTGATGAATGTTAAAATTAAATTGGAGTAATAAGGTGTTATTGATTTATTATTTTTTTACTGTGATTTTTATTGAAGTCCTCTAACCCTTATTGAGATTAGAAAAGAAATTTTTGAGTGTGGCAGATTTTGTGAACAACTCCTTGGCAATAAAAAGGTATGGGAAATATTCTCCTTTGATAATTTGATTGGTTGGGTGATTTATGAAAACATCTTTGGAGAGAAAATGATTTAATTAGGGCTTCCTTTTTGAAAGTGGTTGAGTTATTGCTTCAATATTTTCTCAATTGAAAGTTGTGATTAAACCTTATTTGATAAGCATTGTTGTTGAGACCATTGGTTGAGTGAAGTGTTTGAGTTAATGCTTCAAGGTTTTCTTGAATTAAGTGTTGTGATTAAAACCTTGTTTTATTATCATTGTTGTTGATGCCATTGGATTGTGCAAAGAACTTGAAATAGGAAATAACATGAGTATCATTGTTATGTGAAGATTGATTTATGAGCGTTGTTGTTGAAGTGAGTTAAACTAGGGTTTTAAAAGATCATGAGTATCATTGTTATGTGAGATTTGTTGTTGAGCATTGCTGGAGATATTTTGAGTTGGATGATATATGCTTGGACTAGGATTTGTAAGCAAGAGTTGTTTCTTGAGTGATTGGTTGAGTAGAGATGATTGGGCCTAGTCAAGTGGATGTATGAAGTGGTTGTTCAAGTTCCATAAAACAAACTATTCTATATTCTGATTTGAGTTGAGATTGAGTTTTTGAGCATATAACATATTGAGTCTCTAAAAATTATCTTTATGCTTCTATGATATTGAGTTGAGAAAGAGACTGAATTTTTGAGAATAGAACATATTGAGTCTCTAACAATTCTCTTTATGCTTCTATGATATTGAGTTGAGAAAGAGATTGAGTTTTGAGTATAGAACATGTTGAGTCTCTAACAATTCTCTTTATGCTTCTACGAGATTTATTTGAGTCGAGAAAGTGATTGAGAAGATTTGGAAATGTTCTGTGTGAGATTTTTGAGCAGATTTGGACAAGTTTTGTGTGAGCTTATTGAGCATATTTGGATAAGTTCTATGTGAGGTTGTTGAGTATATTTGGACAAGTTCTGTGTGAGCTTGTTGAGCAGATTTAGATAGGTTATGTGTGAGCTCATTGAGCATTTTTGAGTAGGTTCTGTGTGGACCTGGTGAGCATATTTTGATAGGTTATGTGTGGAACTGTTGAGCAGAGTTGAGCAGGTTCTATGCGGAACTGGTGAGTAGATTTGGACAAGTTCTGTGTGGACCTATTAAGCACAGTTGAGAAAGTTCTGTGTGGACCTGGTGAGCAGATTTAGATAGGTCTTGTGTGGACCTGTTGAGCATAATTGAGTAGGTTCTATGTGGACCTGTTGAGTAGATTTGAGCAGGTTTTGAGTGGACCTATTGAGCAGAGTTATGTAGGTTTTGTGTGGACCTGTTGAGAATATTTGAGTAGGTTCTGAGTGGAACTATTGAGAATATTTGTGCTAGAATGACTGGACTATGTTTAGTAAATATTTGAGTGGACTTGTGCTAGACCGAATGGATTATGTTTAGTGCAAGAGATTAAGCAAATTTGTGCTAGACCAACTGGATTGTGTTTAGTACAAAATTGAGATAGAGCTTTGGAGGTGACATAGCAGTGAGGATAGAGTCTCCAGTGGATAGATATCCATCAGCCAGGACATTGAGGATAGGTATTTTGAGTGAGGACAAGAGTCTTCAAGTGGAGAGATATCCATAGTCAATGCAATGGAGGCAGTGTCTTCTAGAGGATCACCAGCCAGAGTAGAGGAGAAAGAGTTCTCCTGTAGATAGATATCCACAAATTAGATTTAGGGGATCAACATATCCTTTGGACAGAGGTCCATAAACATCGTAATTAGGGAAGGATTCCCAAGAGATTGATTGAGAAATTTAGTGAAAGATTTTCTCCTTGAAAGTAGCCATATTTGTGTGAACCATGTAAATTGTTGTCTCTATTGTGTGTGGTGTTGTGTACATTGCTTTGATTATTGTTGTTGATATTTCTATATTTACATTGCATATATTGGTTTGAGATAAAAAGTAAAAAGTTTTCTTATACTATTCACCCCCCTCTCAGTATAAGCTTGTGTTCTTCAATTGGTATCAGAGCGGGTTCCTTCAAAAGATTTTGATAGCTTGAAGAAAAAGTGGTCAAGAACATAATGGATCAAAAGGATAAAAGGGATGGATCCATCAATAATACAACACCATTTTTTGATGGAAGTGACTTCTTGTATTGGTGTATGTTGATGAGGTTTCACTTGATGGCATTTGGAAATGAATTTTGGGATGCAGTGGAAATTGGATATGATTCAGTAGTCAATCCTTTTACAGATAAGGAAGGTAAGCTTCTAATGCATGCAAATTCAAGAGCTTTGAATGCAATTATAAAAGGGTTACGTATATCATAATCTATGAAGGTTATGAATTGTAAAACAGTAAAAGAAATGTGGGAACTACTGCATGACATATATGAAGGAGATAAAGGTGTCAGGAAAGCTAAGATCATAAATCTCAAAGGAGAATTTAAAAATCTAGGAATGCGGGATGATGAAAACATCCATGACTATCTCAGTAATATTGATGAACTTGTACATGATATGAGAGGTCTTGGAATGAATTTTTATGAATCCTATGCTTGTGATAAGATCTTGAGAACTCTTCCAAAAAGGTACAGTGAAAAAGTCTCTACTATAGAAACATCAATTGATAGTGACAGTATGACAAGAAATTATTTACTTGGCATGCTTACAAATTTTGAGATAAGAACAAAAGATCCTATTCCTCCAAAAGAGGCTGCTTTCAAAGCAAACAAGAAGATAAAGGGTAAGAAGTTAGAATCAAGCAGTGAGTCATCCAGTGATGAAGAAGTAAATTATGGTAGAAGAGAAAAAGGTTCCAAAATACCCATAGATCTAAGATCTGTTAAGTGTTTCAATTGTGGAAAGCATGGATATTTTGCAACAAATTGTAAATAGCCAAAGAACAACAATGGTGAAGAAAAATAGGATCACAGGTATAGGGAATTAGAAAGACACAAGAACCATAAGAAAAGTAAATATGGACAAGGAAGTTCTTCCAAAGACAAAAGAGGAGCTACTATGCAGACAATGCAAGTAAGTACTCAAATTACAGTGATGCTAGTTCTTCAAATAATGATAGAAATGAAGTCCTATTTATGATTAAAGAAAAAAAACCAGTTAAGAAAAAGACTCCAGTTATTCTCAAGTGTTTTAGATGTGGTAAATTTGGACATCTTGAAGATGATTGTACAAGGGATGGCTATAGTTTCAGTGATTATGAATATGAGAATGCACTTGAAGGACCAGATGAAAATCTTCTAATGGTTTTAGAAGAAGAAGTAAGTGATCCTATGGAAGACAAGCCAAAATAAAGTAATGATGTGGACAAAGGTAAAAAAATAGAAGATTATTTAGCAGAAAATGGTTATGATCTCAAGGGAGAACTTATCTATGCCCTTGACACGGTAAAGAAGGTAATAAAGCAATGCTCTAAACTTGAAATTCAGTTTAAATAATGTGATGAAGAGAGAATATTGCTCATAGAGGATTTAAAAAATCAAAGGCTAAGGCAAAAAGATTCAAAGATAAGTTAGAAGCAAAGATATTGGAGTGTGAGAAGTTAGCATAAGAAGTGGCACTACTAAAAGAATATTTAGAGGAATCCAATATCAATATGAAATAATTCAAGAATAGCTCATATATTATGGATAATATAGTCAACGTGCAAAGAAGGTCAACAAACAAAACAGGTCTTGGTTTTGAACAAACTCAAAATAAATGGGAAGAAGAGTCAACTTCAAGTTCTAAAGAGGAAACTTCAGATGAAGATACTTCAAAAGAAGACAATGTAAGGGAAATTCAGACATCATAGGAAGAATTGGACAATAAAGAGTTTAAAAAAGGAAGGAACAATGCACAATGAAGATACAGATGGAACAACAATCAAAAGAGGAGACCAATGAGGTCAAAACAAGGAAGATTCAGTGGAAGATGTTTTTCATGTCACAAGTTTGAGCACATGGCTTCACAATGCAGAACACATGAAAGATAGGAATATGGGAACAAATAAATTTTTCATGGGTATTGCTACTCATGTAATAAGTTTGGTCATAAGGCAATGAATTGTAGGGTTCATGAAAGAAGAGGATATGACTTCACTAGGAAAAATTCTAAGACATTTACACCTACAAGGAATAATAACATTAAGTGTTATAAGTGCAATAATGATGGTCACACAACAAAGTGGTGTAGAGAAGACATTCTAAAAATATGTATGAACAGGAATAGGAACATGAACATGAACATGAACATGGATGAGAACATGAACAGGAACATGAATAGGAATAGGAACAAGAACATGGATGAGAACATGAAAATGAACATGAGCAGGAACAAGAATAGGAACATGGCTGAGAATAGGAACATGAACATGAGTAGGAACCTAGATGTGAATAAGAACATGAACAGGAATGATGACAGGAATAGGGATGATGACTTGGATAGAAATAGTCAGAGGATTCAGGAAACTCAAAAAATAAGGGAAAAGGATAAAGGTAAAGAGCAATGCTTTTGAGGAGTAGAAATAATCCCATCCCAGAATTAACCACCTCATGAGGAGCTGGGGGAGGGGCTAATCTAAGAGGCTCATTCTTAGCCCCGATCCCCAAAGGTGACCCTTTTCCATTGATGTCAAATGGGGAGAGATTTGTGTATTAGGGAGAGATTTGATATTGGGGATATATTTGATATCTAAGAGAGCATTGAGCTAGGGGGAGCAATATCCCATAGGGAGAAGAAGGAATAAGAAATTTCATGTTTCAGTAAAAGAATGTGGGTTGCCATCAATGACAAAGGGGGAGATTGTTGGACATTTTAAGTCCCTAAGCCAAAGTTGTCATTGATGCCAAGATACCAGTGAGAGTTCTTCTTCAGTTCAAGTGCAAAGTTTAATGGAAGGTTATAATGGTTTAAATATTTTATTTTATACCCAAAAATATTGGGTCAGAAAGAGGTTTTTTATTTCTCCATGGAAGCAATTCATCGAAGCATTGGAAGGTTAAAAATATTATAATTGTTATTATAATATTTACCAAAGTGGTAAAAATCTAATTAAATATTATAATTTTTAATTATAATATAATTAGATTTTAAAGGATAAAGTTCATTTGATTAAAACCCTAAGGTTGGGTTTTATAAAATTAAAATATATTCGAGCGCAAAGTTGTTAGAGATTAAAAACCCAAAGGTTAGGTTTTACTAAGGCTTTTGAAGCCTTAGAACGCCAACGTGATGCATTAAAATCAAAGCACCGACATCTTAGACAAAGGAGGAGGGCAATATAAATACATGCCCAAAGTCATTCATTAATTTATCCTTGCTAAAATAAAATTTATGTGGTATATGCAAAAATGAGATCGTGTGGTTTAAAATGATTGGCAAAGGAAGCAAAGGATAAGATGGAGTTAGACCACCCTCCAATTCACATTGGGCAGTGTGACCTAGTGGTAGCTTGGAGAGCGCAAAGGAATTGAGAGCACGGAGGTCGTGCGTTCGATTCTCACGGAGTGGTTTTGGTGATAGTGCAAAGTGGAAGTGCCCAAGGTGCACGTTTTTGTTGAAGTGGGCAAGGATAATAGCAAAGAGGAAGAACATCGTGCTTTACCCTTTGTGAATGAGCGTGTAGCTTGTGTGGAAACCTTAGCTGCAGCTAAGGCACTCGCGATGAGGGCAAGTCATGGGATCGAAACCCCTTGAGGAAGGTATGATTTTTTAATTAAAAGTTTATGGTTTATGCCCTAAGGTTGGAGTGATAAGGTTGTTTTAGAGTTTATTAATTTTTAATAAATAAAGGTTAAGGTGATTGATTTTTTAAGGTGAAGTGTTGATGATTGTTTGAGTTTTATAATCTGGAAATTGTTGTTTTGAGAGTTATGTTTTAGGAGGTATAAGGAATTATAATAAAGTCTTAATTGAGATTTATTTTAATTCTTGTTGGCTATTATTTTTGAAAAGGGTTTTCTTGTAAAAGGACTTTGGTGAATGTTAAAATTAAGTTGGATTAATAAGGTGTTATTGAGTTATTATTTTTGTATTGTGATTTTTATTGAGTCCTCTAACCCTTATTAAGATTGGAAAATAAATTTTTGAGTGTGGCAGATTTTGTGAACAACTCCTTGGCAAAAAAAAGGTATGGGTAATACTCTCCTTTGATAATTTGATTGGTTGGGTGATTTATGAAAAAAAATTTGGAGAGAAAAGGATTTAATTAGGGTTTCCTTTTTGAAAGTGGTTGAGTTATTGCTTCAAGGTTCTATGAATTGAGAGTTGTGATTAAACCTTGTTTGATAAGCATTGTTGTTGAGACCATTGGTTGAGTGAAGTGTTTGAGTTAATGTTTCAAGGTTTTCTGGAATTAAGTGTTGTGATTAAAACCTTTTTTTATTAGAATTATTGTTGAATCCATTGGATTGTGCAAAGAACTTGAAATAGGAAAGAACATGAGTATCATTGTTATGTGAAGATTGATTTATGAGTGTTGTTGTTGAAGTGAGTTGAACTAGGGTTTGAAAATATCATGAGTATCATTTTTATGTGAGATTTGTTGTTGAGCATTGTTGGAAATATTTTGAGTTGGATGATATATGCTTGGACTAGGATTTGTAAGCAAGAGTTGTTTCTTGAGTGATTGGTTGAGTAGAGTTGATTGGGCCTAGTCAAGTGGATGTATGAAGTGGTTGTTCAAGTTCCATAAAACAAACTATTCTATATTCTAATTTGAGTTGAGATTGAGTTTTTGAGAATAGAACATATTGAGTGTCTAACAATTCTTTATATGTTTCTATGAGATTGATTTGAGAAAGAGATTGAGTTTTTGAGAATAGAACATATTGAGTCTTTAACAATTCTCTTTATGCTTCTATAAGATTGAGTTGAGAAAGAGATTGAGTTTTGAGTATAGAACATATTGAGTCTCTAACAATTATCTTTATGCTTCTATGAGATTGATTTGAGTTGAGAAAGTGATTGAGAAGATTTGGACAAGTTTTGTGTGATATTTTTGAGCATATTTGGACAAGTTCTGTGTGAACTTGTTGAGCAGATTTGGACAAGTTTTGTGTGAGCTTGTTGAGCAGATTTGGACAAGTTATGTGTGAGCTTGTTGAGTAGATTTGGACAAGTTTTGTGTGATATTATTGAGCAATTTTGAGAAGGTTCTGTGTGAACCTGGTGAGCATATTTGGATAGGTTATGTGTGGACCTATTGAGCAGAGTTGAGTAGGTTCTATGTGGACTTGGTGAGAAGATTTGTACAGGTTCTATGTGGACCTATTGAGAAGAGTTGAGCAAGTTTTGTGTGGACCTAGTGAGTAGATTTGGATAGGTTCTGTGTGGACCAATTGAGTAGAGTTGATCAGGTTCTATGTAGATATTTTGAGAAGATTTGAAAAGGTTCTAAGTGGACCTATTGAGCAGAGTTGTATAGGTTCTATGTGGACCTGTTGAGCAGATTTGAGTAGGTTCTGAGTGGACCTATTCAGCAGATTTTTGCTAGACCGATTGGATTGTGTTTAGTGTAGATTTGAGTGGACTTGTGCTAGACTGAATGGACTATGTTTAGTGCAAGATATTGAGAATATTTGTGCTAGAACAACTAGACTGTGTTTAGTAAAGAATTGAGATAGAGCTTTGTAGGTGACAGAGCAGTTAGGACAGAGTCTCCAGTGGATAGACATCCATCAGCTAGGACATTGAGGATAGGTCTTTTGAGTAAGAACAAGAGTATTCAAGTGGAGAGATATCCACAATCAGTGTAGTGGAGGCAGTATCTTCTAGAGAATCACTAGCTAGAGCACAGGAGAAAGAGTTCTCCTATGGATAGAGATCCATAAACCAAATTTATGGGATTAGCATCTCCTTTGGATAGAGGTCCATAAACATTGTAATTAGGGAAGTATTCCCAAGAGATTGATTGAGAAAATTTAGAGTAATATTTTCTCTGTGGAAGTAGCCATATTTCAGTGAACCACATAAATTGTTGTCTCTATTGTGTTTGGTTTTGTGTACATTGCTTTGATTAATGTTGTTGATATTGGTATCTTTACATTGCATATATTGGTTTGAGAGAAAAAGTAAAAAGTGCTCTTATACTGTTCACCCCCCTCTCAGTATAAGCTTGTGTTCTTCATTGCTTCCTCTTTAGAACCTAATTATTATTTATCCTTGTAGCTTTGCTTTGGTGCATTTTTATTTTTCTCCTACCCCAAAGGTACCAACTCTATTTTTAGGGTAGCCTAAGACATAAATAATCTATATTTGCTTGGAAAAGGGTGGTATTTCTTATTATGAGAAGGGACCTAAAATGAAACCAATTTCTATGGATCAACTTGTATTGTTTTCTTTCTAGACCTAATCAATACTATGACAAGTTTTTATTTAGAGGAGCTAGGCTCACCCACTTCCTGCTCACACTACCACATGTTAACTCTTCCTTTCTGATTCCTCTCAGCATTTTCCATTGCTTATTGAATATGATGTTGATAAATATAATAAGAATTAGGGTCATATGGATCATTGCATACCAAGAACCAAACATTAACCAAAGCAGCTTTAGGGCTTGAATCATATTCTTCTTAAGTAGTGTTGACCTTTGGTCCTATGTTGTTACTTGAACTAGGATTTTGATCTATATTGATGTGGGAAAATATCCTTTGTTGAGATCTTTCAATCTCTCTTTTTTCTATAGCATTTACCTTGTTGCTAATAGTCTTCAAAGAGTTTTGAATATCAAGAAGTACTAAAGATTCCTGAGGATATTGAGATGAAAGAAGAAGGATAGGTATAGTAGTGAGCAATTTAGGGGGTGGATTTTCCATAGGAAAATGAGTTGCAAGTGGAGTAGGATTCATGGTGGAAAAAGATGAGTCTAAAGGTTGTTGTGTGATTTCATGAGTATATGGAGTAACATTTTGGAAGGTAGTCTTCCTATTGAAATCAAGATATATTCAACATGAATCACTATCTGATAAACATTGGGAAATGTGGCGATTCTATATTAATGAGTTTACAAGCCAATATATGATCCTAAAGCTCTGATGTAATATCTACAAGCCAAGGGTGAAGCTGGTATGAACTCGTTAGAGATTCTCTTCCAAGTTCTGCTAACCCTAAGGTTGAAATTAATTCTTGAGGATGTCTTTGGATGACTATAAATTGAGTTCAGAGCAAGAATGGATCTACATACTCGTTAAAATCCTCTACAAAAGGATCTACTAAGTTATACCAACTTTTGATGGAACCATTTTTAAAGGTTTTGAATCAATGCAAGATTTTACCCATGAATGATAGAACCAACAACTTTACAATGACATATTCATGCCTAATATTATGAATGGCTTCTATTGAGAGCACATCTTGGCAATGTTCATATGTCGTTCTTCCTATACCACTATAGGTAGGTATGTCTTTAATAGCAGCTTGAGCAATATCGTGTGAATCCTAAAAAGAGTGGGATTGGAGCATTTCAATCTAGATAATTATGCTAGAATTCATCTTGTTCTTTGACCATGTTGGCTTGGGTACTAGAATACTCTGAAGCAGAGGGTGATGTTTGAGATTATTTTGTGGAAGTTTCAGAATAAAAATATCTCGAATACCTAGATTTTGAGAATAGTTCATATAAATTGGTAGGTTGATCACCTTTCTTAGCTACACTTCTAGTAAACATGACAATATAAAGGTTAGGACTAAGATATTATTGGATATTATTCTCAATGAGTCACCAAGTGAATTTAATTTCTCCACACATGAGGTCAAAAAAATTCAATAAATCGTGATTCCTTTGGGTAAAACATAAAATATATGTATAGTGGAGTCTATCCCACCGGGCATACCAAAAAATATTGTACTCCAGTTTGTCATCTAGCCAACGCTAGAACTGTGATCATCATATTTGAAGAATTTAAAGGTAAGAACCTACTAATCACAGCCTAAAATAAACATTGGAAAAATAAAATTACTTTGATTCGACCTCCAAAAAAGGTTGGTATACCTTGTCAACTTAATGGATGTTGACTCTATTTAGCTCAAATAGTAAAATATTAGGGATAGAAATGGTAGGGTTAGAAATGTATGAATAAATAATGGATGGGTGAAGCTAATAGCATAGACATCCATAAAGTATCCTTGATAATTTAGATTTCAGAAGCAACATTCAAGACTAACAACATTTAAAACTTTGTAGTTATAGTATTAATGGATTTTTGCATGCTCACAAAATTATTCCAAACATATACAACATTAATTATCCAAATTAACAGAAAAATATCAATGCCTTGACTAATAGAAATAGAATTCTCAAAAAACATGAATGCAAGAACCAATTAAATCAATCTAATCTAAGTTAGCTATTCAAATTAATAGAATAGACTAACCATAGTAGCAAAGGGAGAGATAATTTCACATAATTATATCAACCATTCGACACAAGTGCAAGTTCAAGGTAAACATCCCTTGTAATGCTTCATTCATCAATTTTGTAGAGAATATACACAGTAGTGCAAGCAAACACTTCAGAGTCGACCCTTTGAAAGGAGGTCATTGCCTTTATTTATAGATTTTACAATGATCTTCTTTTCTAAGCATTACAGGGATATTTATTTTCTTGATATTCTTGGCCACTTTGTCATTCATGGTGCCCTCCAGCTACATTTTTTTGATCTACTACAACTATATTTGGATCGAGATCATTGTCACCATTAGTGGTACTTACAATCCATTCTTATCCATTGATCTACAACTAAATCTGGTTCATCAAGAGGTTTTAGACTATAATTTCTGATTCAGTTTGAATTTTAACCTTTCCCTATTATCTAAATTACATGTGCAAACAATTCACCAAAAATATGCATGGAAGACAAAGGCTTGAAATCTATCGTAGATCTAATAATCAAATGGCTGTGATTGGCTATGTGTAACGATGTTTCACATTTGCATGGTGACAATGAAGAGGACAAAGAATCATGGCTTTTCATCACTTTGTTCACTTATTCTCTATTTCACCCTTTTTTAGAGATTTATTGTTCTTCAACACTTTTATGTTTTACGTGCTATCTACAAATGAGGTTAAGAAACGTAGCTTTGTTCCCATTTTAAACATCTATTTTTTTTGCATTCTCTCATGCTTTTCAAATTTGTGCTGATATTACAAAGTAAAAAAGAAAGTTTAGCTTAACTAACCTTCTCCAATTTGGATGAATTTCAGAGCTTGTTTATTCTGAATGCTTTTTAGTGCTTCTCTGTTTTGACCTTCTTTCAACACTTTTTGGTTTTGCACAGTAGTTATAAAAAAAAATAAGAAATATCAGCTTTTATTTTCTTTAATCTACTCATTTTCTAGAGCTTCTTTATTTTGGGCACTTTTTAGCGCTTTCTCATTTATGCACTTAATACAAATGCAACAAAAAATCATGGCAATCCTAACTTCTTGAGTTTGGCCTATTTCTAGCGCTTCTCAATTTTAGCTAACTTTTAGCACTTTTCCGATTTTCACTATGAATACAAATATTTGAGCAAGTGCGGTTCAAACCCCTTCTTCAATTTGGCCCATTTTCTATGATTTGTTTTCACTATTTTATGGTTCTTTTCTATTTTAGGTACCCTTTAGACTTGTGCGGTGAATACAAAGAAACAAGAAATCTCAGCTTGCCTGAATTCTTAATTTTGAGTTGAATTCGACGCTTCTTTGTTCTAGATTATTTCTAGTGCTTTTGAGTTTCTTCTCCATACTTAGTCAAATATTTGCAAAATTTTAGCTAAGTAGAGATGTAGCCTATTTTGGCCTACAAAACTCATGTCCATGATTTTTTAATAATCATCTCATTGAAGTGCAAATATAGCTCCAATAACTAGATCTAGAAAGCATAAAAAATAAGATCATAATATGAAAATACAACACATCATATATCATGGGAAACCCTTTCGAGAAAAACCTAGCTTTGAAACATCCATTTTATTTCATATATTAATTTATCTTAACTACAATTATTTAAAGGAATCCCATAATTATTTTTTCCAAATTATACAAATACAAATACAGAAGAACCCCATAATTCTTATGTCCCCAAAAACATGA
This sequence comes from Wollemia nobilis, assembly GCA_028583015.1. NCBI lineage: Eukaryota > Viridiplantae > Streptophyta > Pinopsida > Araucariales > Araucariaceae > Wollemia > Wollemia nobilis. The sequence goes on along the minus strand of JAQPPZ010017010.1, from coordinate 3,813,851 downwards.
ATTGCTCATTTTATTCATATTACAAAATTAATGAGAAAACCCCATAATTATATCAATAATTAATTCCACATTCTTTCTTCAATATTGAAAGTTATTTTATCATCCAATCATTCTATATAAAATAAATTTCAATAAGGGACCCCATAATCCCTTCAAGAATGAACTCCACATTCATTATTTCCAAGTTTGATTATCAAAATCTTAGAACTTCCATAGTTCTATCATTAATCACATTTCAAGGAGAAGAGTCCATACTCTTCTCAAGAATAGATCTCCTCATCTATTCTTTCCAACATAGTTCCTATCCATGAATGGCTACAACCATTCAATAAGCAATGACAACAACTATTTAATGATCACAAGTATTTTCTCCAAATTAATAGTATCAATGGTTCAATAAGCAATGACAACAACCATTTAATGAGCACAAGTTTATTCTCCAAATGATTGGCATCAACAATTCAATAAGGAATCCATGGATAAATCTTTATATTAACACTGCATACTATGAGAAGCACATACTTATCTTAGATATTCATTTCATTTCTAAAAGGCACACTAAGATAAGCCTATACTTCCCTTAGACATTCATTCAAACTTATAAACTTTTCCTATGGGTCATTCATCAAAAACCCTTTTTCAATTTAATCATAATTTATTATTTCATATAACCTAAATACCCTCTTTTTAATTAATCAATTATTATTACAAAATTAATTAGGGAACCCCATAATAATTAATTACCTCAAGAATGAATCTCCATATCCATTCTTCCTTAATTATTTATTTTCATTAAGAAGCCTTTCTTTTAAAAAGGTTATGACTATAATATAAACATTCTAAATAGTCAAACAAAGAGGAAATCCCATAATTTCCTCAAGAATGGAAATTGATCCCAACAACTTACTCAATTTTTCCACAAAATTGATCCTGCATAGTTACTCCATTTCTCTACGAAATTGCCCTATAGTTCACTTACAATATTTCCACAAAATTATCCTATCATTCACTTACAAATTCTCCACAATTTTTTTCCCTTACAGTCATACAAATTTCCACAAATTTATCCCTTATAGTTTCATACAAACTTTTCTCAAATTTGTTTCCAAATAATCATACAAATTTTTCCTAAATTTGTTCCCTACAGTTTCATACAAATTTTCCCAAATTTGTTCCCTATGAATCATAAAAATTTTCCTCAATTTTTTTCCCTCTAGTTTCATACAAATTTTCCCAAATTTGTTTCCTATGAATCATACAAATTTTCCCCAAATTTTTTCCCTCTAGTTTCATACAAATTTTCCCAAAATTGTTCGCTATGAATCATAAAAAGTTTCCCCAAATTTTTTCCCTCTAGTTTCATACAAATTTTCCCAAAAAATTTCACTATGAATCATACAAACTTTCCCCAATTTTTTTCCCTCTAATATCATACAAATTTTCCCAAATTTGTTCCCTATAGTTTCACTACAAGGTTTACTTGTTTAAGCCACCCAATTAGACATATCCTTTACTTTGAGTTTGCTCTACCATTTTCATTTATTGCCAAATGCTTATGTCTCTTCAACATATTGATGTCCAAAATCTAGGAGTCAATTTGCAATAGGAAATGGTTTGTTCAAAGTAAAATATTCCAAAAATAAAAGGGTTAAATAAATAAAAAAGGTGGGTAGTCAACTAATCAACAATTAGGATCAACCAGTTAATCCTAGTTAAATTCGATTGATAGCATCAAACTCAATCAATAGGTCAATTGACTCAAACTTGATCAACAATATTAGTTGAGAAGTCAATTAGAGAATCCACAATTAATGCTTAGCATCCACCAAGCAATGGCTACCCTGACCATCACTTGGTGGTCAGGTTAATAGGGGATGCTTCCCCTATATATATCCTCCATATAGTCCCATAGGGAGCATGTGGAATAAATCCCACACATCTTAAAAAATATTTTTCTTTATTTCCTATGTGCCCAGGTGATTGATGATGTCAAACAACCTAGACCTCAAAGACAAGCCATTTGCAACACTCTAAGTGGTGAGATAGGGAAACCATCATAACCGAGCAGGTCAATTGAAGCAACAACCAACATTAGCCATGTGTCTAGCCTAATGCACCCACAACTGGCATAGAGTGGCCCCTGCTCGGTGGCCACCTTGAACACCAAATGGTGGTCACTCAATAAGAGAATTCCTTTCCCTTTTAAATCAACTTCATACTCTTGCACTACAAATGTGGGATAATTTATCCCACTAACCAAAAAAATAGGTTTTCAAACTAAGCACAATAGCACCAATAAACCATAAGTAAAAATGTGGCAGGAGGAGAGAAGGTTTTATGCAATGGTCAACTAAATTCAAGGGAGGGTCTATCTCATGTACCTTCCAAATGGCACCAAGTGGCCTAGTCCTTGACCACTACTTGGTGGTCAAATATCTTAGGAAGACCATCTCCCTTTAAAGGCCTTCGTATCATAAGCATATCCCATGTGGGATAATACTCATGGCTTTAAAAATTCATCCACCTGAGTGTGGTTGAGTGTAATCCAATGCTCACAGTCTACTTAGGAGCATCCATAGGGGTTCAAAATGCCCCGCTACATGTTAAAAAATTAGACACGATCATCAAAACCCTGCAGAGATATGATTAAATAAGTAAATATTCTAAAGCATTTAAATACCTATCGATTGATGTTTGTGTTTGACAGGGTTTTTAGGTTTGATTTAATATAGGAAAAACCCTTTGTCTAAACATCAATTTAAAGCATGTTTAACATTGAAAAGTGCGAGGAATAAAAAGGTCGTATCTTAACATATAAGGTGCATTTCTTATTGGTTTTAGAATACATCAAAGCATAGGCCAACAATAGGAAATAGGAATGATTCAAATCATAGGTCATTAATAGAAAAAAACACGTTAAGAATGAGAATACAATCATACTCCTAGGCTAAGTAAAAATAGGTTTACTTAGCAATTCTCTAAGTTGTTAATTCATAGACCAATTTTCAACATAAAAGTGTCTAAGTTGATTAAAAGAAGAGCATAAAACTTATATAATATCTACATATAAATAAGTAATGATATTTGAAACTCATTCAAAACTTATAAAAGCATGATCACATTATCCCTAAAAAATCCACAATTTATACAAAGGAGAGATCCAACCTATTAAGCCTTCTAGGTTTATCTCCTCCTTTAGACCTACAAGTGGTCTCCTCACAGCCTCCTTTTTCGTCTTCAACAATCCCTCTAATACTCCCAAGATTACCCCGTAGTGTCTTCCTCCTTTTTGTGCCAAGTGAAGGGCGCACGTGGTGCACCAATGAGAACCTTGATCCCGGTTGACCATTGTATAAGCTATATTCTCGTTCTTCCATGTGGTTTTTTGATATTTGTTGGTGTTGTTGTTCAATTGAAACACTCTTTTGTTTACTTGGAAAAATATTTATCCCACTTTTGTAGTGCAAGGAAAATAATAAGGTTTAAAAGGAAAAGGGCTTCCTTTATTGAGTGACCATCACTTAGTGGTCAAGGGGGGCCATCCCTTATGTAGTGCAGGGAAAAGAATGAGGTTTAAAAGGAAAAGGGTTTCCCTTATTGAGTTACCACCACTTAGTGGTCAAGGGGGGCTTCCCTTATGTAATTGTTGGGGGTGAATGAATAAGTTTAATATATTTTGTAATCCATCATTCAATTAGGATGAGAATTATTCATTTAAATATAAATATGTGGACTTTTGATGAATTATTATTAGGGAAAAGATCTACATAGTATTTCTATTGATAGAATAAATAAACTTGAGGAAATACTTTGTGCATTGAATGGTTGTTTCCATTTATGGAAAAGAATTATAAAATAAATGAGGAGATCTATTTTGAGAAGAGTATGTGATATTCTCCTTGAAATGTGAGTGCTTATAGAATTGTAGAAGTTCTAAGTGTTTGATAAACAATTTTGGGAACGAATGAACATGGATTTCATTCTTGAAGAGATTATGGGGTCCCTTCTTGAAATTAGTCTTATACAAAATGATTATTGAAAAAATGATACCTTGTTTGATGAGAACATGTTATTTTATGTATTTGGAAAGAATGGTATTCTTTTTAACATAAGAATTATGGAAATTCTTATGTATTTATATGGATGTTTTGAAAAATAAATCATGAAAATTCCTTAAATTGATTGTATTGGTGAAAATCGTGTTTAATAAATAAAAGGATATATTTGAGGCTGGGTTTTTTCCTTAGGGGTTTCCTAGGATAAAATTGGTATTATATTTAAAACTTGCATCTTCTGCTTTAGTTTATGGTATGATATTAAATAGGATATGAATTGAACCAAGGGTTTTCTTTTGAAATACAAACAAAGTTATTTATGATGTTATGAAAGGAAAATAAAATATGCATAGTCTTTTCCTAATATAGAATATGAATGAATTCATATATTATTTATATGATGGAATGGTTTATTTTCACTTGAAAATGCTTTAGTTCAAGATATTTATCCATTACAATGGTTATGAAATATTAAAGAAAAGGAATATAATATGCCTAGAGAGATATGGTAAACTATATGTTATTTATTTATGTTCATGTGGGGGTACTTGGGAATACAATGCTTTAGACATCCTGGCCAGTACCTTGTCAAGATATTTTCATGATTTGGGATAGTCGTGAGGAGATGACTACCAAATTGGTCGAAGGAACACTTTCTGAGTTGTAGCTCAAAATTTCATTCGAGGTTGTATCATGAATGCATTTGAGTTTTAGCTCAAACGAGTTTCCACATTTGATTGCAAGGAACATATTCTAATTTGTAGCTCAAATGTACATTCTAGGTTGTAGCCTGAATGCATTGAGTTGTAGCTCAAACAAGTTCCTATATTCTGGGTTTTAGCCTGAATGTGTTTGGATTGTAGCCCAAGCGATAGTTACGAGGAGGTAACTAGAAATCATTGGAAATAAAACATTTTAGGTTGTAGCTTGAATGCATTTGAGTTGTAGCTCATATGAGTTCTTACATTTCAAGTTGGAGCTTGAATGTACATGTTGGGTTGTAGATTGCATGTGTTTGGGTCATAGCCCAAATGATAAGAACTCTAAGCTATGGAACATTGATCAACCTTATTCACTTGAGTGCCATAAGTTATGATAGATCTCAAAAGTGGTTATGTCATACTGATATTTACATGTGAAATGGAAATATTTTGTGAACCTTACTTGTGTAAAATTTGCTCGTGAATTTCTCACTTACAAAACAAATTCTCTCTTGGTTTGTTTTGAGTTGAGTAATGAGTGGGTAATTACAAATTTCATTTTTTGTTGCAAGAATATGATCTTATACTACTTGAAAAAAATTAAAATAATTTACCTGGATTAAACATGATCTTATTTGTTTCAAACTTTTCCTCTAAATATTCATTCCTAGATTTAATTCCTTCTAAATTTAAACTTAGATATTGTATTTCCTCATCCCTTGTATCCTTATTTATTTTCTCCAATAGTTTATTTGAGTGAACCTTGGTAGCCTTCTCCATTTGATGACATAGAGAGGTCAACTTTACTATTTTTTTAACTAGAAAATCCTTGATCTAGTCTAGCTTCTACAATAATATAATCTCCTTGATTTATCTTAATGTTTATCTCATGATAATTCATTTGTGTCTTTCTCCATTATTTTTACTTTGCAATCTCTTTTTGTGTGTCTAGCATGTAATATTAAAATGTAATATTTACATACTCCACTTTTTGAACCTATTCTCTTGATTTAGATTTAATATTAATGGATTATGGCAAAGGTTTTGAAATATCCATTGTTAACATATACTAGGGTATACTCAACATGCTTTTGTTCCATAGCAGTTGGTCCCTCATGGATGAAAACCCCTAGAGTATTACAAATATGCTTCAAAACTCCTTATTGATAAGGTAATATATAAGTCTAAAAACCACAACCCACACAAGAATCCCTTAAATAAATTTTATCTCCATAGAAAAATATCACTCCTTAGACTAAAATATAGGGTAACTAGAGAAGATGATGAGAAAAAAATAAAATAAAATGTATGGAATAACTTGAATTCAATCCCCACTTCCACCTAATCCAATTTTGAGTCTCTAATAAACTTGACTAATATCCATAAAACTTACATATTAACCCTCTAGTTTTAACCATTATTATGTCATGCTTGATCAATTTCTCCTTGGTAATAGATTCTAGTGTAATATATAATTTTTGGATGGGTTTTTTCATAGATTCATTCTTCCTTTATCTCCAACTTGGGCATCCCCACTTCTAGCTAAGGTAGCTTTACTTCTAGTTACAACTTTTAAAAATAAAATTTCTTTCATGATACCTAGTTTTTCCTCCATTTTTAATAAGCTATATGTGGATTCTATTGGAATCCACTCTCATAAAAATACAAAAAAAATTACATTTTTTATTATGTTAATTAAACCATATCCAAATTGCCCTTTTATTAAATATATTCTTCATTTTATTTTCTATCAAATATATTCTTCATATTCCTTAAAATAATATATTTTCACAATTAGCTCCTTGATATTATTTTCATTAAGAAATAAAATCTCACTTTTAGTTGCCTTATAAAATTTAAATTTTAGCAAGATTAAGTTCAACACCATGATTAGATAAATTATATGTTATCCAATTTCCTTCTCTATGCATATGCTCACTTTTCCAAGAGAATACCTCTAAAAGTAGAAGATGAACATCAAAAATATTATTATTTTTATTCAATATCACATCCATTTTTTTTTATAGTCTTAATGATAATTTGTGGATCCCCTAAATTAAAATATATTTCCATCATTTTTCAGTACAATTTTAATCCATTAAGTACCCTAGCCTCTACATAGTTTTTAGTAGAAGTTCCATATGATTTTGAGTAATCAAGAAGAAATTTTCCTCCAATTTTTTAACAAAATACATCTCTACTAGGTTTTCCTATATTTTCTTTGGGAGCACCATCAAAATTAATTTTTATAAACCCAATTTCTAAGAATTTCTATTTTACCACATATTAAAGCAAATCCTTTGCTTTAACACCATTTTTTGATGACTCTTCAATGTATATTCAAATCTTATCACCAAGTGGCTAGCACCTCTTTTTCTATACTTGATACTTTCCATGATGAACACTATACTTGTAAACATTATACAAGAGGCAATAATCGAATTCTAAGCTTGGGCATGATCTTGAGATTTACTTTTTAAAATTATATTATTTTTTTAAGCCATAAATTTCAACAAATAGTGGTAGGACCAATTCCCTACAAAATACATAATGCTTTAGCTTTGAAATATGTAATCCAATATTTATTAATTCTATCAATGGTGATGGAGCTAACCAATATATTCTCCTATTTTTTTAAAAGCATCCCTAAATGATGTAAGCAAAGGGATAAATGACCTTATGTTTCTAAATCCTTCTCACACAAGGCATGTCTAAAAAGGTTTATGATATCCTCCTCTTTGTATATTCTCTCATACATGAATCTTACTTTGGACTTAGGAAGAGCCTCTACTAGCCAAACATTCTTTCACAAGAATGGTAAGGTTCCCCCATGAGATTCAAACCTTGGTTTTTGGTGTGAAGCTCTTCTACTCACCAATTTCTTTAAATCGTATGGGAAAAAATTAGCATTCATCCATGATATTTAAACCTTCATTATGGGTATGAAACTTGTATTCTTCGCTTATTGTTTTTTTAATATTATACTAGAGGAATTGGTAACTCATTACAATTTTCTATGCTTCTTCGTGGGTTTGAATGTCACTCCTTGTCATCACTATAACCTCCAGTTGCATCGGATAAAAATTTTACGTAACCAATTACGCTAACACGACACGTCCATCGGTACTACCATAGCCGACTACGCTAATGTGACACATCCACCGGTACTACTAGGCCCCAAGGATTGAAACCCTAGTCTCCGCACTCCTACAAATATATTTTGAACGTTGAACCAAGCCTTTAGACCCACTTGTGCTCTAATCCTCATGAGCACCTAATTTTTCCTCGTTAAAAACCTTTATTTTTAAATTTATGGAAAGATCTAGACCAAGAGAAGGTGAGACTGCTCCTTTTTTGCACTTGCATTCGCTTCCTGTTACCACTTATTTTTGCTTGTACTTTCTCCCTACTCTCCTCCTTAAGATCTAGAATATAAAAAAAGAATTGAAGATGTCCCTATGGGAACACCCCAATGATATATATCGTTCATTCAAACTAAGTTTAAATTTGCTATGCCCTTAAGAAGTGTGGCCCCATTTGTATCACCCATTATACTTTACATTATTTAAAAAAATATTGAAAATTACTCTTAATCACACTTAATAATATTAAATATATTATAAAAAAAAAATCCCTTATATTTTACACTTACTTTCTTTCTTTATATATAATCATTTAAAAGAGGATGGATTTATAAAAAAACAAAATATTCAACATATTTAATAATGCTATATTTGTCTGAAAAGTAGTTTCTTTATACTTTACATCTCTTAATTCTAATTCAAAAGTGCAGCGAATATGCAATTTAACACAATGTTCAATAAAAAATCGTACTATCATACGTCCATAAAATTTATATATATTATTTCTTGTTGTGATGTGACAAGAAGTAAATTGTTTTTTACAAAATACCCACAAATAAATCTATTTTAATATATATTAAAATTAGATCAACTTAATATATATATCTATATTAATATATATATATATATATATATATATATATATATTTTTTTTAATAAATCTATTTTAAGAGTCCTATTGGAGGCAAAAATCCAAAAACCTCTGGCTCAAAGAAGGAGACACCAACACGAAGTTTTTCCATGCTTCCACCATGCGTCACAGAGGCTCAAATAAAATCTCTGAGTTGACCAAGGCTGATGGATCCATTGTCTCTGACATCCAAGCTATCAGACAGGAAGCTATGCGCCACTTCCAGGAAATATTAGGTCCAAGCGTTGACTGCCATCCTCGCACAACAAGTTCTCTACTTCAGAACATCCCAAAGTTGGTGTCTAATGATGATAATGGGAAATTGCTTCAATGCTTCACTAAAGAGGAGATCAAAGAAGCTCTGTTTGCAATGGAACCTGATAAGGCCCCTGGACCCGATGGCTTCCCACCCCGGTTTTTTCAACACTTTTGGGATATTGTGGGCCCAGATGTTGTTGTTGCGGTTAAATTCTTCCAAAGAGCCAAAAAGATGCCGAGAGAGGCCAATTCCACCTTCATTGTTTTAATTCCCAAGTCCAATGATCGTGCTTCTCTCTCTAACTTCAGACCTATTAGTCTCTGTAGTGTCATCTACAAACTTATCACCAAAGTTATGGCAAACAAGTTGAAAGACATCCTTCCCTCCATCATCGACCAGTGCCAAGGGAGCTCGGTCAAAGGCAGATTCATTGCTGATGGAGTGATAACCGTCCATGAATTGGCCCACTCGGCATATAAAAATAAAAAACCCAGCATGTTCCTTAAGCTTGACATGAACAAGGCTTTTGATCGGGTTTCCTGGAAATTCCTATTCGAGGTTCTAGAGAAGTTTGGATTTCACAAAGAATGGATCAAGATGGTTCATCAATGTATCTCAACTGCATGGTTCTCTGTTCTTATCAATGGTTCACCCGCAGGTTTCTTCCAAAGTTTCAAAGGCATTCGTCAAGGGGACCCTCTGTCCCCCTTTCTCTTCATCATTTTGGCCGAAACCCTTGGAAGAACCCTTACAACTGCCTACAATAGTGGTCTCGTCTCCGGGATCAAACCAGCCTCAACAACCAATGCCATATCCCACCAACAGTTTGTGGATGATACTATTCTATCCTCTCATGCTTCCGTTCTCGAAGCAAAAATCATTAAGAACATTCTTGATTCTTATGAAGAGGTGGCTGGCCAGAAAATCAATTACTGCAAAAGCAAGCTATACTTTCTCAATACTCTCATTCACAGGAAAAATAGGATTGCTGAGATCCTTGGGTGCATCATTGGGATCCTTCCAACTACGTATCTTGGATTACCGATTTTCCACAGTAGATCTGTCTCAGCTATGTGGAACCCTATCTTAGATCGCCTCAACAAGAAACTTGCAAGTTGGAAAAGCTCAATGCTCAGTCAGGCAGCCAAAGCCACTCTGGTCCAGGCTTGCCTGCAAAGTATTCCCATTTTTTTCTTATCCATCTTCAAAGCTCCAGCTTCCATCTGCCAAATAATTGAGCAAATTCAATGCAGATTCCTTTGGGCGGGAAACGAAAACAAGAATAAATTTTCACTTGTTGCCTGGGATAGGGTCTGTTCCAAGAAAAAGGATGGAGGACTCGGATTCAGAGACATCAAGCGGATGAACATGGCCCTCATTGCCAAGCGATCCTGGAGACTTACCATCAATGAAAAAGTCACTTGGATTGACATCATCAAAGCTAAGTACCTCCATCAGGTTTCCTTTCTTGGAGAGCACAACCTTCCTAGCGGATCCCATTTCTGGAATGGCATCACCAAAACAAGGAAGATCATCATGGAAGGCTTAAGGTGGTGTCTTGGAACTGGAATGAACATTCATTTTTGGGACGACCCGTGGATCCGTGATAAACCTCTCAGCCAAGATCCGCATCTTGCAGTGCTCAAGACGGTTACCGAAGCCACCTTTGGAGATAAGGTGTGCCATTTCATTAACCTAGGTATCACAAGACCTGAATGGAAACACCTAGCTCTCAACGGGCCTAGGAATATCACCGAGGTGCTCAAGCGGTTACAAAACTTGCTGAGGACTTGCATCATCCCCAGCTCACAAAAAGATGATTCCATGGTCTGGAACCTTGAAGATTTAGGGAATTTCATTGTTAAATCAACTTACTACAGTCAAGAAACTCCCAATGATGGTCGGGACTTATCTAATCAGGTATGGGTTCCCAAGATCATTCCCAAGGTCAAATTATTTTGCTGGTTGGCCATCCAAAACAGAATCCTCACCACTGACAACTTGATAATCAGAGGGTTACTCATTCCCAATTGGTGCATCCTGTGCAAAAATGCCTGTGAATCAACTTCGCATGTTTTTTTGGAATGTCCCTTCTCTCTAGTAGTTCTCAATTAGGTTCTTAACACCTTTTACATCTCCATAGCCCTCCCTCATTCCATTCCCCTCCTTTTTCAACAATGGCCCCGGCCTTTCAAGAGCAATCAACTTAAATTCATGTGGCAAGCTTGCCTCCACATTTTCCTGTGGAAGATATGGCTCGAGAGAAATGCCAAAATTTTCAAAAACCAAGCCACTGATAAGAAGATTATTGTTGCCAAAATCTTGGCCCTTGCTGCGGAGAATGCCTCTCTTGTTTCGTCTTCCAAACCCCCCCTCCTGGCCTTGAATCGGACCTAACAAAACTTTTCAATATTTCTAATTTCTCTGCCATGCCCCGTACTTCTGTTGACAGGTCTGTCATCAAGTGGGTCTTACCACCTACTGGGTGGCACAAGCTCAATTTCGATGGTGCGGCCAAAGGCAACCCAGGAGCGGCTGACGGAGGAGGAATTCTCAGAAATCACAGAGGAGAAATAATTTTGGCCTTTGTCCAGAACCTGGGAATTCTATCTAATAATATGGCAGAGGCTCGGGCTCTGCTCCAAAGCTTGATCCTCTTGGAAGTTTTGACCATCAATAAACTTATCATAGAAGGAGACTCACTGCATTGTATCAACTGGCTCAATGGGACTTCTGTGCCTCCCTGGGCCCTTGTTTCGATTTTCCAAGACTACAAGGCTCTAATTGGCAAGTATCCAGAATTAGTCATTAAGCATCAGTACTGGGAAGGAAACAAAGTTGCGGACTGACTTGCTAACAAGGGTGTAGGCGAACCTGACATTCATGTTTGGAGAGACTCCTTCCCCATTGGCCTAAGGAACGATTCTATAAGTATCAATGTTTGCACAATGTGAGTGGTTGGAAGGGGACCGATTTAGTTTGCTCATGGAACTGGTCGAGTTTTCACGTCTTTTCTTCCTTCTTCTCCTCCTTCGGCCATGTTTTGGCAACATGTCGCGATATCGCGACATCCCTTTCCCCTCTGGCCGCGAGGTTGCAACTTGTCGTGATATCGCGACACTTCTGTCTCCTTCAGACACGGTCTTGCAACATGTCGCGATATCGCGACACTTTTTCTCTTCGGCCGCGTATTTGCAACATGTTGCGATATCGTGACACTTTTTCTCTTCGATCGCGTTTTTGCAACATGTTGCGATATCGCGACACTTTTCCTCTTTGGCCGTGTTTTTGCAACATGTCGCGATATCGCGACACTTTTTCTCTTCGGGCGCGTTATTGCAACATGTCGCAATATCGTGACACTTTTTGTTTTTCCAACGTGGTCTTGCAACATGTCGCGATACCGCGACACTTTTTCTCTTTGGCAGCGGTCTTCCATCTTGTCGCGATATCGCGGCACTTTTTATCTTTGGTTGCGGTCTTCCATCATGTCGCGATATCGCGAAACTTTTTCTCTTTGGCAGCGGTCTTCCATCATGTCATGATTTTGCGACACCTTTTCTCTTCGGCTGCGATGTCTCTTCTTGTCGCGATATCGCGACACCTTTTCTGTCCGGTCGCGGTTTTGCATCATGTCGCAATATCGCGACACTTTTTCTCTTCGGCCGTGATTTTGCAACATGTCACGATTTCGTGACACCTTTTCTCTTCGGCCTTGATGATGCAGCATGTCACGATATCGCGACACTTTCTCTTCGACCACGATTTTGTCGCGATATCTTGACACTTTTTCTCTTCGGCTGTGATTTTGCAACATGTCGCAATTTCGCGACACTTTTTCTCTTCGGCCGCGTTTTTGCAATCTGTTGCGATTTTACGACACTTTTTCTTCTTTGGTCGCGATAACATTGCTTGTCGCAATTTCACGATTTTTCTTCTCTTCTGGCACCAACCTTGCAACATGTCGCGATATCGCGACACTTCTTTTCTTCTGGCAGCAAATTTGCAACATGTCGCGATTTCGCGACACTTTCTCTCCTTCAGCTCCAATGCCTCTTCTTGTCGCGATTTCGTGACTTCTCTTCCTCTCTTGGATGCAACGGTGCAACATGTCGCGATTTCGCGACATCATTTCCAAACTGGTCACAATTTCGCGACACCTTTCCTCGTGTGGCGTTTTGCTCGTTCTTTGATCTTTATTTCTTGGACCACCTCGGTCGATCTGGAAATCATGTAAACTCTTATACAAGGTTCAGGGACCTTTCAACACCCTTTCAACCAATAAAAAAAAATTAGATCAACTTCGAATAACTTCCCTAATAGCATTGCAAAATTCAATCTAACCACATCCAAAACTTAAAGAATAGAAACGAATAAAATTTTCTTCCAAAACACACTAGTAATTTCTATTTAATTTACTAACTAAAGTTTTAAAAAAAATTATTTAATTTAAATTGTGAAAAATATAAATTAAAAAGGCCAACTCGCGTCAAACTATTGTCACAGATTGAAATTTCTTAAATTAAATCATGGATCCAAATTTGAATGTAAATGTTTTTGACTTATAGAATATTTTAACATAGTTCATTTTAATTATTTGAGTTTGAATGATTTCAATAAATATCTTAAACAATAATTTTTAATTTATAAAATATTTTAAAAATATGTTATTAATATTTTATCTTAATAATCTAAATTCCAATCCCAAAAAGTTCATGTCACTATAACTATAAAAATATAACCCAGTTATATTACCCGTGTTACTAAAAATATTTAGCTTTTGCCATTGCAATCCATTCACTTTCAAGCCACACAAATTTAGCTTTACAGGTTATCAATTATTTGCAGTAATCAAGAATTCAATAAGAAACGTTGAGTCAGTTTATTTGCCGCCTGGTTCATTCCAGGCATTGCAATGCAATACAATTGAGAATTTGCTCAAAAAAAAATTCACCGGGGCAAACCACCCCTGAAATTTCTCACAAGCTTTTTTTATTCCCGGGCCTCGGCGATCCGTTCTCAAAATTCGTATCGCCATTGATAACCCCGGCAGCATCCAAGCCGCCTTTTCAAGAAAAAAAATTAGGTTTCGTTGTCGAAACCCTCCAAATCAGAAACTTCCCAACTTCAAACCAGTGGGAAGCAATGGCATGTAGAAAGAAGAGAAGAGCATCACAATGAATGAATCGGTTAGAAATTAAGAAAAATTTCAGGACTCGAAGAGAGATTTCAGCTGCTGTAAGTGCTGTCTGCAGTACTCATCTCTCTCACAATTCTGGGAGGCCTCCTGCACGGACAAAACACCAAAGCACTCAAGTCTTTGGTACTCTGAAAACCATTTGGCATGAATATATTCCAACGTTCTCCAAGGAGGAATGTGGAAAGAATTTTCCCTAAATGAAGATATTCCCGCCGCTGCCATGATTTCCAGCACCTCTTCGAGCCTTCTTGGCTTCGTGACGAAGATGAAAGGAATTAGGCTGAGTATCTCCTTGTATTCGTCCACGGGCCTCGCTATTTGGAACTGTGATCTAAAATCCATGTCGATGATGAGACGCTGCTGCCGGTCATTGGACAAGAAGACGTCTATGAATTCATGCGTGCCGCCTAGTCTTCTGCGAGTGCTCTCCCAGTTAACCTTGCAGAGACCTGCATCGTACCCCGCCGTCCTTAAATGCCTAACTAGCAGGCGGCGAATGCAGTTTCCATTGCAAGCGCTGCCATGGCCCCATAAGTAAATATCGCTTATATTCAACCTGGAAATTATGGACTCGATTGCTTTGTAAACATCGCGCTCTTCAGAGCCCATGGACAACACAGCCTGCAGACAACACACAAAATTATCAATTCATGAAATTTTCATCTAAATCTTTCCTACACTAATACTCAGTCTCACTAACTTCTGCAAAATTTATGAAAAATGTTTAAATTTTGGCGATTTTAGGCAGAAAACATACCTTCAACTGATTTTCACCGGAGATGCGCTCTTCACTTTTTTGGCAGCGGTCCAGATCATGTTCAGGAATCCCGTTTTCGATAAAATCACGCACCATTTCATCCAAATCGTCTTCGATTATGCCATTGGAGGAAACGTTATAATCAAAATCCTTTCTGTGTCTGGATCTTTTTCCTAGGAATCCAGAGGACCGGATATCTAAAGGCGTGGCGAATTCATTGAGCGGATGATCAGAACATGGAGCCTTCACTCTAAAAGAGTTGAGACGCCAAATTTTCCTCTGATTAGGCGGAGAAAACATAATTTTAGCCTTGGCGGATTGCAAGCGTTGGTAGCTCATTGGAAGCGCCGGCATGATTCAACCTGGATCGATTTCAAAAACAATTAATCAAATTTCCATCCGCTGCTACTCTGCAGCTTTAATATCTGCAAGCATAGGGGTTTCCTTGGCGTGCAGGAACAACAAAGCAAACAATAAAAGTATCTTATTTATTCGTTGCAGACCAAAAAGAATGACAGAAAGTATCCAAACAGTAGATACCTGTCTTTATTAAGACAAAATTCCCTTGGACGGCGGAACCTGTAGCTCGAAATATACCAAACCCCCGGCTCAGGGAAAATGTTCCGTGTGTTAAAAAGAAGTCAAACTTGCAGAAGATGTTTTGGTATTAGATCTAAATGATGAAGTGTGACAGAATGAAAGCCAAGATCTGCAAGAAGCAAACGTGAACAAATCAATTATCCGGCAAAGATTTATTAAAAGGAAGTAACAAATTTCTAATTTCTAACAAATAAAGAAGTTGATTTTCAGCCGTAGAGAATTAAGCTTGCCATCCACAAACGTCCATTAAAACTTGCAGGCTACACTTTGTTCATATTCGCGTGTACGTATAAAACTTCCTTGTTCGCAATAATATTTTGATGCCTATGCTCACGTGTACGCTAGGGTTTGGCCGGGTATCGCCTAAATTATGTTCTTTGTCAGTTGCTTTGCTCAAAAGCTTTATTTTAATGGAATTTTTTCCATGATTGCCTATAATTTAAAGAGTAAACTGGTCAAATAGTTTCAGAAAAACTCGTTATTATACTAAGTCTGGGGCCTAAAAATCCGCAAAGGCCTAGCTTCTCTCCCGGAAGGAATTATGTACAGTAACGCATTTAAAGTGCAAGCCTTGATTGGAAATTTTTTCATTCGTACGCTTTAAATTTGAAATGTTCTATGGTGACTGCTTCCTCTGAGCACGTCTTTCGATGGATTCCAACTCGGATCATCATTAGATTACTATGGTGACTGCTTCCTCTGAGCATGTCGTCAGATGGATTCGAACTCGGATTATTAGATGACTATGGTGACTGCTTCCTCTGAGCATGTCGTCCGATGGATTCGAACTCGGATCATTAGAATATTATGAGTGTTCGTAATTACAATTGCTCAAATACCTTGAATGTTATTATTACGGAAGAAGCACGGTTTGTTTCTTCAGAAATGTTGTTCTTCGTTACAAGGAAATATATATATAAACAATCAATTTCCTTTTACGTGAAAGAAAATTAAATACAAAATGTTGCGCACAAAACTTCACAACTTCATGTCAGTAGTAATTTGTTTTCCAAGGAACTTCAAGGGTTATTGGATTGGTAAAGGTTTAATTGGCCAAGTATTTGTCCAGAGACTCAGGTTCAAACTTTGGGGGTACGTTGTTAACTTTAGCAAAGGTAGTAGTCCGTGCTGAATCCTCTGAGTGTGTGTCAAATTGGCTTGACTGGCCAAGTATTTGTCAATAAGAGACCTAGGTTCAAACCTCAGGGTAGGTTCAAACCTTGGGGTATGCTATCAGCTTTAGCAAAGGTAGTAGTCCGTGCTGAATCCTCTGAGTGTGTGCCAGATCGGCTTGACTGGCCAAGTATTTGTCAAGAAGAGACCTAGGTTCAAACCTCGGGGTAGGTTCAAACCTTGGGGTATGCTGTCAACTTTAGCAAAGGTAGTAGTCCGTGCTGAATCCTTTGAGTGTGTGCCAAACCGATGACGATGGTACGAATCCCAAGCAACCAGTGGTCTCCATCTCATGTCGAGTCAACAACAACGAGACGAATAGGTTGTTGGGAGTAGTCCCTATGATTTGAACCCTGTGCTTGCCATTTACTAAAAATAATGGTTGTAACCAACTCCCCTATATAACCCAAAAAAAAAAATGTTTTCGAACGAGAGTTTTAATATTAATAGTGCGAGTTGTTTACTATGAATGGATTTTTTATAATGATAAAATGGAATGGAGCATCAATCTTAAGGGATTGAGAATATGACTTAAGGAAACTAATTGGGACAGTTGTCACTATTCAACAATAAGTTTAGTTCTGTGTTAGAGAAGAAATCGGGTATAACAAACTAGTCATTGAAAAGTCTACACAATATGTGAAGTTTCTATGATCGATGAAACTCTATCCTTGTACCTTAGGTTTTCTAGACTCTCTTTGGGAACCCTAAAAACAATCCCATGGAGAAGCGCACAAATCTTGAAAGCTAGAGGAGAGTACCAAAGGGTTCCATTGTTAATCTATCGGACACTGATCCAACAAAAACGCAACCACATGCAAAGTGAGGTAAATCCCTTTTGGTGGTTCTTTCTTATTCGTTTGTTGAAGTTGCCAATGACTTATCAAAACACACTATCATCTTGTTTTCTTTATGGGGGATACCCCTTGATTCTAAACTTCTCAAATGGATTAGATAGGTTTGGAAAAATATCAAAGGATGGATAGTTGAGGCTATTTGAGAACTAGGAATGGGGTACATAGTTGTTTCCTTTGCAAATATTGAACATGCCCAAAAAGCTCTCCAATATGAAACATGGGTTATTTGTAGGCAAACTAGCTATCTTCAAGGTTAGTCATTAGATTTTTATTTAAAGGGTCCCTCTAGGGTAAAATATCCTCTTTGGATAGAACTTTCTCTTTTATCTCTCTCATGTCATCCCTTTCTTGATAAAATTATCACTTTTCTTGGTAGGGTTTTGTGGTCTCACCCTATTTTAGAAAAAACCATCTAATTATAGAATTCACCTTGTATTTGTGTAAAAATGAACATATCCAAGCCATTGCCCTCTCTCTTGACCCCAATGGGTTAGGTTTCCAAGTTAATCAACCTTTCATTTATCTAAACTTACCCAATGCTTATTTTTACTATAGAAAATTTGAACAATTGATCAAAAATTACCCAAAACAATAAGCAAAAAATAAACCAATGGAAACCACCACTCAAAAATAGCTTAAAAATCCCTACTAATGACCTTCATCTAGAAGCCACCGCTTAGAATTTAGCTGAAAAGCTCCCTGTCGATGGCCCTCAACACCCCCCAACTCCCAAAAACCCTTCTCCACTTCCTTAGGCCAAATCTCCTAAGAACCCCCTTGCCTCTTCAACATCATAGACTAAATCCATGGGTATTCCTATTAATCTTCAAGCCCCTCTAGATTTAGTTTTAGGCCTTGATTCAGATCTCTTTCCTTCATTGGCCCCATTAAAGAAAACCCTATGATAAATGGGTGCAGAATGGTAGGTAAGTGACACCAAGCATCGACCCCCCAAATCATACCTTCTAGATAGAAGAAAAAAAACTTTTATTAAAAAAATTGCTAAATCCTTTTCTCAAGTTACCTAAAATATGATTCCAACTCAACATACATATTTGGACAATACTCAATTGTTGTCCTTCAGCAAAAATAAATTCTTATCTCAAATTCACGAGGTCGGGTTACCTTAAAATCATGCTTCATGAATTTAAATCTTCTATCTTGGAATGTTAGAGGTGTCATAACCCAAATTTTCCCATCCGCTTTTTTTTTAACCAAGGGTTATAGAATCTATGCTTTTGGAACGAATACTAATGTCACAACATTAGTTTTCTACCTAAATTTCCTTGATGCAAATCCTTCATTACACCTTACATAATTCTACTTATGTAAAAACATTAGGTGTTTCACTTAATGGTCAAACTATCCCTCCCATTGGTTCCAATGAGCTAGCGATGACCTTCTCTTTCATACTTTTGAAAGCTGCACATCGAGTCACCACTTCGCATAGGTACTTCTATTCATGTATTATATGCATGTAGGATTTTAACTATCTCATATCTGTTTGAGCTAGTCATTCCATAATTAAGCCTCATCCCCATCTTAGTCTATCAAGTATTGAGTGATCACACTCCTTTCCCCTTAACTAACTTCTAGAAGTAATCAATTAATCCCACTTAGATGAGCTAAATGATTATACCCAAAATATCTACTATTTTTTCTTGCTCATAGGATCTTAGATGCTACCACTCATAGTAGTAGAGCTCACTTTATTGCAATAACATTCGTTTCTTAGTTTAACAAAAATCAAACTACACCCGCTAGGATTCCCTCATAATTCCAGTTTAAAAGATCAAAATTAAACTTCTTAAAGACAAGTATTTTTTCTTTTATATGCAATCCCCATACTAAGCCAAACTGGAAAGAGATTCATAAGTTAACCACTTATCGTTAATTTATACAACCAACTCTCAAATATAAAACCATATATTCTTAATCATAATATTAACTGTCACAACCTCTCCTTCCTTCAAGCTTATAAGTACATCAATAATATAAATCATTTCCAATAGAATTTAAAATACGATTTGACTCTTGTAAAGAAGGCATAAAACTCTTCAGTTTACAGGGACCACTCAACTTATCCCTTTAATGAGGGATTGGTATCTTTAACCACTACAAGTGCTTAACAGAATTCTCGTATGTAATGAGAGAGTTTAACACTGAAAGAGTATTTCTTCATAGTCCAACGTATTACTGGAATCTCCATCCGTAGTTCCTATCTGTGATCATCTCCCCTTGCAATCTTATTGAGTTCCTGCAATCTCAACATATGAGGTTTTTTTGAAGAACACCTAAGAAATTATAAGCAAATATTTCCATTTAATGTGAGTGCACTGGAACTAGACTTACCTCTTCTAGAGATCTGTAATTTATAATCCAGAATAAGATAACCACTCTACGTTATTTTCTAAACTAAAGGAACTCCTCCTTTCTTTATGGAATTGTGTTTCCTTAAATATTGAAGTGCGTGAAAGATATAAAACCACACAATTTTACATGTAAACATAAAACAATATGACTGAAGTTTATAAGAAGCACTTATTTTACAAGCTTCTAGAAGCAAGTCTAAAAGAGTCCTTTCATCTACTTGCATATAACATTAATACCACAAGTTATATTCCTTCGAAATCACTTTTACAAACAACTAGATAATAAGAGCTATCATTACACTCAATGTCATTCATATCACAAATATCATACATTTGATATATCTTGCATATACAAAGGTAATCAGAGCTATCATTATGCTCACACTACCATGAGTATCACAAATTTCATTTGTTATTATATTTACCAAACACATTAGTGACAGGCTATCGTTGAGCTCACCCTATCCTATATATCCAAAATTCCTTACATCTAGCATCTCTACAAACTCTGAAAGCAACAGGAGTTGTCATTACACTCACATTTCATTAACATCACGAAAATCCCATTCATATAACAAATCTACAAAATTCAAATAGCAACAGGAGCTATCATTACACTCACATTTCATTAATATCAGAAAAATCCCATTCATCTAATATATTTTACAAACTCAAATGGTACCAAGAGCTATATTTATGCTCACATTATCATTTAGTCTACACAGTTTATTCATTTGTAGTTACCAAAGTTCAGGTTATTACGTGCCCACACAGCCAAAAATTTCAATACCATAGATACAACTTAACATCCCCCTATGTCGACATCTAGTTTCCTCCAACTCAACACCAGCAAATTTTTTGAAGAGTTTATGCTATTTTTCTTGGAAAAATGATCTTTCTAACATCTGGTCAGCCATCACTCATAAAGTACCGTAGCTACAGGCACATACAACATAGGAGTGGGGTGCTTATTTGATAGGTGGTCAAAGTGTAATCCTAATGGTTTTTAAGTTCTTAGTTTACAATTGGGTGATCCTAGTCACTGAAAAAAGTTAACTATTCGCCTACTACCTCTCTAGCTACCTTAGTTTGAAAGATAAAATATTTCATAATAGCATCTAGTGAACACATGATGTTAAGGTTATACTCATACCAAACTATGTGGTAATATTTAGAATGGAAATATAAACTTTCACTACAACTAAGATAACAATAGAATTCATTACAAATATCAACAGATGTATGCTAAAGTTCATTCCTCTATCATCTTCTATGGCCTCAAGTGGATTCACCTTTCAAAATTTACTAAACTCTTGAATATCAAAGCATCACAAGCTCTTCCCAAAGCAAAATACCTTAGTATAAATACTTTGTGTTCATAGTGTGAGCTCCACAGTAGTATACAACTTGCAATCCTATCTCTCGAGTCTCCTTTCTTCTCAAATTTTATCCTTCTTTCCTCTTTCTCCCTTTTCCCTTCTTTGCTTCCTTACTCTTCATATTTCTCTGAAAATCTCCCCACCTTCCATCACTCCACTTCTCAAGTGCTTTTTTGGGAACTAGCATTCATTAAAATCATGCTCACATGTTCCCCCTCTACCTAGAGTACGTGGGTGAGCATTAACCTGCACAATAGGGGGTCCACAATCTTAAGATTTAAAACACAAGTAAATCCAAGTGTTTTCATCTACTTGTTTAAGATTTCATAACAACTCAACACAATTCAATAATCTCTTAATTGCACCATCAAAAAGTCACTAAATTCTTTTATAAAGCAAGCACCCCAAGAGGGTATATATATATATATATATATATATATATATAGAATTTTAGTTTTTTTCCATTGAAACTAAGCAAAATTAATAAGAACCATCATTAATAATAAAAATTTCTATTAACGATTCTCTTTTATTTAAATAAATAAGACAACCAAATATTTATCTTTAAATACCTATATATATATACACACTTATTTCTTTTCCATTGAAACTATTTTAAACCTATGGAATATTTTCATAAGATGGTTATAGAAAATGAAATCATAACAAGGAAAATTATCAATAGTAACCAAATATCATGATCCTCCCTGATGTACTTTTTGGTATGAAAAACAATGTATTAATTTTGTGATGTTTTAATACTTGATTTTGTGTAAATGAGCAACTATGTGATGTTAGTTGGTATGAAATAACATGATACTACTAACAAAGGATAAGGTACACTCATAGGTGGAAGAATTTGACTCATCCACCAAAGACGAGGGCACTTGAGGTTGGGAAGTGATGATAAGGTATCTCTAGGGTAACATGGATAGATACCTTCATATAGGTATGCATTATCGACTAGCGATAATTGTCAATAACTAGCCACCTTGAGCCTCACTTGATAGCCTAGTAGCAATCATAAATTCTTGGGTTGAGATAGGTGACTAATTTGACAAAAATACTCCCTCTTTATCTGTTGCATATGTTTGATTGTCTTTTACTTCATCACTATATGCATTAGTGGTTTAGGAAATAAAAGCATGCATGAATAAGATACCATTGAGAGCTTCTTATTTCAATTAAAACCTCCTACTCTCTATTTTTTAGATAGATAAAAATGTTTTATTTTGAAATGATAATGGAAGTTCATTTTAGATAAATAACAAGGTTTTATTTTGAAATTATAATGGAAGTTCATTTTAGATAAATAACAAGGTTTTGTTTTGAAATGATAATGGAAAGTTCATTTTAAATAAATAGAAAGGTTTTACTTTGAAATGATAATAAAGTTCCATTTCAAAAGGGAGATGTTTATCTCTCAAAGTAATATTTTGCTTGAAAATAATGTGTATTATTATAAATTTCCTTATAGAAATAATAGAGGATTTGAATATATTATAATATTAATAAAATCTGAATCTACTTCATATTATGTAATAAGTTATGTTATGGATAAGCTTCTTGTTGTCAAAATTTACTGGCGATATTTCAAGAAGTGAAATTATATTTTATCTGAGGAAGTTAAAGCAAAATTAGATTTATACCGCTGAGTAGCTGGGAGAGTAATGACAGCATAGGCAATATGGTTGGTTGGATGACTCGATGACGAGTTGGGTCGTGGTTTCAAGGATATAAAATCTGGAAAGAGAAAATATAATCGAATTTGGCTAGAAAGGACTCCACCTTGGAATAAAGGAGAGATGTTGTTGTTGTTATTGGATTTTGTAGGAGAAGAGCGAGAGGGAGAAGACGAATCAAAGTCAAGTAACCATATGCCTAAGAGAGAATATCATTTCAGTAGGATACGACACCTTGCAAACGAGAGTCAGGTTGGTATTCTGATGTATCTCGTGTTGTTTAGTTAAGCTAAAGGAACACTTTCATTTAATGTTATTTATTTATAGTTGGTGAATGCCTATGTCATCCCTTTGTCCATGTGTTCTCCTTAACGACTTTGGCTAGCACTTGTTTGGAGTTTGGAATCCTTGTCATTGGCTCAAAATATTAGCTCACGACTTTGTCTATCACTATTCCTTTAGTGTTAGCATCCTCTTGGTATGCATAGGAGGTGGTTGTTTTTAGCACTATGTAGGAGGTGGTTATGTTTAGCACTGTGTAGAAGGTGGTTATGTTTAGCGTTATGTTGGCCTCTACTCGGCTTGGATGGTACCTATATCGACCTTCTAGAAAGTGTTGTTGACCATGTTGTTGTGGTTTCCTTTCACCCTTAGTTGGTAGGTCATGACTTTAATGATCGAGGTCTCATGGTGTAGTTAACCCAGTTCCCTTGCTTGGACCTTTCTCAGATAGCAAGTGTCATTACCTATAATCATACCTTGTGTTGTTGGTTGTTGTAGAGTATGTTGACCTAGTTTTCTTATTCCATAACCTTGGTGAGCTAAGTTATGTGGACGATCACTTGCTTTAAATAATTGTACTTTGGTTATTTGATTAGTTAATAATGTTTTTTATTAATTTAGAGGATGAAATCCTTAGGGTAATTATTAAAAAATAAAATGTTTGATTTAAATTATTAGAGTAGTAATGCTTTGATCGTTTAAATTAAAAGAAACTTGTTTGATTTAAATGATTAGAGTAGTGATGATTTGATTGTTTAAATTAAAATAAAATGGTTTGATTTAAATGATTAGAGTAGTGAGGTTTTGATTGTTTAAATTAAAAGAGAATAGTTTTATTTAAAAATTATATTAGTGATGCTTTTATTGTCTAATTAAAATTAAATGGTTTGATTTAAATTATTAGAGTAGTGAGACTTTGGGGTCCATAAGTTATGTACCTATCTATAACGATAAAATATGGGTCCATAAGACTACTCATGGTTTGGAATCTAGGATAAAGCATTATGTATACATGCATGAGCCTAAGTCATTACAAAAGGCGTACGACCTAGCGAAGAAAGCAAAGTCGCACTTCCATTACAAATATAACACCTTGTTTGAGCAAGATTGATAGGAACTAAAGAAGATAAATAGAGATGGGTTTGTAAAATGGGAGGGTGAAAAAAGTTAGAAGGCTAAAAATCCCTAAAATATTGAAAATAAATCTAATGAAAATCAAAAGAAGTTCAAGAAGAACTTTTATAATAAATGAAACAACCCCAATAACGCTATGACTCAACTGCAAAAATCATATAATTCATTTCCAACAATAAAAGGAGAGGAGTACAAGTTAGAAAATCGGCAAGGGCCCAAGGATGGGTGTTACCATTGTAGAGGCCCATATTTTTCTAATCAGTGTCCACATTTATTGAGTTTGAGCACATCTAGTGCTAAAGGAAAAGAACATGCACACCATATCTACGCTACAACTAGAAGTCAAAAGCTTGGGGAGCAAACTACCCCATTGATTATAAAAGGTAATATTTTTTATAAGAAAGTGAATATTTTAATTGATAGTGGGGCTATTGATAGATTTATTTCTTGTAAGTTAGAAAAGGATATGCTAAAAAGGGTAGGATATTTGGCTCATGGATGGAAGGTTGATTATGGTTATGGATAAACCTACTTAGTAAACTAGTGTTTTCCTATGATAGAAATTGCTTTGGCTAGTGGAACCATGAAAGTTTGCTTATATGTAGCTCCATTTCATGCCTTCAATGTGATATTAGGGATGGATTGGTTACAGGCCCACAAAATCATAATCAATTTCTAAGACATATGGATCGAGTATTCTGAAGGAGGCAAGAAAAAACTAATAATTCATAATGAGCAAAGGGTATTCAAACCCCAGATGTTGTCAGCTATGCAGATAAAGAAATACCTTAGGAAAGGAAGGATATTCTATGTGATTAAGCTAAATAATGTTGGAGAAGACCAAAAGAAAGAGTTATTGGAAATACACCCAACTTTGCAAGATTTCAAGGACGTATTTCCTAAGGATTTACTTAGACTCCCTCCTATGTGGGAATTTGATTTCACTATTGATCTTATGCTAGGACTGAAACCAATTCATATATCTCTATATAGTATGAATTCTATCAAGATGTAGGAATTAAAGGTCTAGTTGCAATGGTTATTAGAAAAGGGTTTGATAAAACCATGTGTGTCACCTTGGGGTGCACTGATTTTATTTGTGAAAAAGAAAGAAGGCTCTTTAAGATTGTGTATTGATTACAGGATGCTAAATAAAGCTACAATCAAGAACCAGTATCCCCTACCTAGAATCTAAGATTTATTTGATCAACTGAGAGATGCCATGATATTTACTAATATAGATCTGAGGTCATGATATCACCAATTAAGAATATGTGAGGAGGATACTCACAAGACGACATTCAAGACTAGGTATGGGCACTATGAGTTTACAGTCCTACCCTTTAGACTGAATAATACCCTTGTTTCCTTCATGAATTTAATGAATAATGTGTTCAAAATGCACATGGACCAGTTTGTCCTTGTATTTCTAGATTATATCCTGAGATAATCTCAAAACAAGGAAGAACATGATAAACATCTCAAGATCATGTTAGGGTTGTTAAGGGAAAACCAACTCTATGGAAATCTAGCCAAGAGCAATTTCTATATTTTAGAGGTGCAATATCTAGGACATATTATATTGGTAGAAGGAATTGTTGTGGATCCAGAGAAGAATTAAGCCATATTAAATTGGCCACCCCCTACTGATATCATTGAGATACAAAGCTTCATGGGGTTAACAGGCTACTATAGATGTTATATAAAATATTTCTCAAAGATTGTTGTGGCAATAACTAACCTTCAAAAGAAATGGAAGAAATTCAAATGGACAAAAAATTGTGAAGTTGCCTTCACATTACTGAAGCAAAAACTCACTACCGCACCAATATTGAAAATTCCAAACCCACAAGGAGATTTTTTAGTATGCATTGATGCATCACTGGAAGGTTCAAGAGGTGTACTCATGCAAGAAGAGTCATTTTTAGCTTATACTTCAATAAATCTTAATAAGCATGAATTTAATTATGCTACTCATTATTTAGAGCTAGTTGTTGTGGTGCATGCTCTAAAGCTCTGGCACTACTATTTGGTGGAGAGACCTTTTGAATTGAAATCTAACCACCAAAGTCTAAGGTATACATTTATCCAACCAATACTCAATGTGATACAAATAATATGGATCAAGTTCCTCGCTGAGTATGATTTTGAAATTGAGTACATAAACTGGAAAGAGAACAAAGTTGTTGATGCCTTGAGCAGGAGACACATAGCAACTATAACCAGAAGTCACATGAATTTGATGGACCAAGTGAGACAGGAGTAATATTAGGATGAGTATTGCCTATAAATTTGAGATAGAATGGATAGATACCCTGAGGGTAATAAGGAGTTTGGAATGATAGATGACCTTTTGTGCTACAAAGGTAGAATCATCATACCAAAAGTGGGTGATTTAAGGAAGCTACTAATGCAATAAGCCCATATATCTCCTTATTATGCTTATATTGAAGGGGTCAAAATGAGGTAAAACATGAAAAGAACCTTCTTCTGGGTATGAATGAAGAAGGATATCACTAATTTTATAGCTTGATGCCTTGAATGTCATAAGGTTAAGATAGAATGCAAGCATTTTGCATGACAATTTTTAACCACATGGTGTACCTACATAGAAATGGTGGGTCATATCTATGGATTTTATAGTAGGTTTACCTAAGACTAGGTACCAACATGATGCAATCCTTATAGTAGTCAACAAATTGATTAAGGTTACACATTTTATACCTGGAAGCACCAAGGACAATGCTCGGGTGGTGGCTAATAGATTTGCTAAAGAAGTGTTCCTATTGCATGGATTTCTAGAGATAATCATCTTAGATAGGTATTCCAAGTTCACTTTCAGATTTTGAAAAGCCCTTCATTATGCGATAGGTACAAAACTAAACATGAGTTTGGCATACCACCCTAAGACATGCGGTCAAACAATACGGGTAAACCAAGTACTAGAGAACATACTCCGCATGTACTACATGGATCATAAGTCTCAATGGGAATATTATCTACATATTGTAGAGTTCACCTACAACAATAGGCATCACTCATATCTAGGAATGGCATATTTTTATGTCTTGTAAGGATGAAAGCGTAGAATACCATTATCTTGGGATAACCTAGAAGATCGAATTGTGATTGATCTAGAACTGATTATAAAAATGGAATATCAATTGAAGGTAATCAAGAAAATACTCAAAGAAGCTAATGATAGGTAGAAGAGTTATGTTGGTTTGAAAAGAAATCTTATAGAGTACTTGGTGGGGGACAAAGTGTTCCTAAGGGTTAAACCAATGAAAAGTGTGATTAAATCTATGACGTTGGATCCATTATTTGTAGGATCCTTTGAGATCACTAAAAATATCAGTCCAATTGCATACCAACTTGATTTACCTCCTAGTCTATAAAAAATCCATGACACATTCCACATATCTTTGCTTAGGAAATATATTGTTGACCTTGAACATGTGTGGGATGTTTCAAATTACAGATGGCAAATCCAAAGGCAATTTAAGTAAAGTCAGTGAAGAATCTTGAGTTTCGTTCTAAGACTATGCAGAATTGAACTCTTGAGCAATGTAAGGTCTAGTGGAACAATTTCCCTGAAAGGAATGCCACATGGGAGAAAGTGGCAGATATGCAAAAATACTTTTCCTTATTTTTTAAAAAATTGTAAATATAATAATTTGCTTTTTGTTTGTTGTTATTTTGTAAAACTAGGAACACCCAGGACGATGTTTATTCCTAGTGGGGGAGGATGTCATGATCCTCCATGATGGAATTTTTGGTATGAAAAACAATGTATTAATTTGGTAATGTTTCAATACTTGATTTTGTGCAAATGAGTAGCTATGTGAGTATGAAATAACATGATACTGCTAACAATATGCCAATGTGTAGGATCAGGTACACTCATAGGTGGAAGAAGTTGATTCATACACCAAATATGAGGGTACTTTATGTTGGAAAAGTGGTGATAAGGCATATTGAGTATAATACGGATATATTTCTTCATATAGGTATGCATTATCAGTTAGGGATAATTATCAATATCTAGCCACCTTGAGACTCAGTTTATAACCTAGTAGATATCGTAAATTCTTGGGCTAAGATAGGTGATTAATTTGATGGAAAGACTTCCTCTTTATCTATTGCATATGTTTAATTATCTTTTACTTAATCACTATCTGCATTAGTGGTTTAGGAAATAAAAGCATGCATGAATAAGATACCATTGAGAGCTTCTTGTTTCAATTAAAACCTCCTACTCTCTACTTTTTAAATAAATAAAAAGGTTTTATTTTGAAATGATAATGGAAGTTCATTTTAGATAAATAAAAAGGTTTTATTTTAAAATGATAATGGAAGTTCATTTTAGATAAATAAAAAGGTTTTATTTTGAAATGATAATAAAATTTCATTTTAGATAAATAAAAAGGTTTTATTTTGAAATGATAATGGAAGTTCATTTTAAATAAACAAAAAGGTTTTACTTTGAAATGATAATAAAGTTCCATTTCAAAAGGGATATGTTTATTTCTCAAAGTAATATTTCACTTGAAAATAATGTGCATTATTATAAAGTTCCTTATAGAAATAATAGAGGATTTGAACCTATTATAATCTTAATAAAATATGAATCTACTTTATATTATGTAATAAATTACGTTATGGAGAAGCATCTTGCCATCAAACTTTTCTAGTGATATTTCAAGAAGTGAAATTGTATTTTATTTGGGGAAGTTAAAGCAAAATCGGATTTCTACCGCTGAGTAGTTGGGAGAGTAATGACAGCATGGGCAGTATGGGCGGTTGGAAGACTCGATGATGAGTTGGGTCGTGGTTTCGAGGAGATAATATCTGGAAAGAGAAAATATAATCGAATATGGATAGAAAGGACTCCACATTGGAAGAAAGGAGGGATGTTGTTGTTCTTATTAGGTTTTTGAGGAGATGAACGAGAGGGAGAAGATGAATCGAAGTCAGGGAACTAGATGCCTAAGAGAGAATATTATTCTAGGAGGATACAACACCTTGTGAATGAGAATCAATTTAGTATTATGATGTGTCTCATACTGGCTAATTAAGCTAAATGAATGCTTTCATTTAATGTTATTTCTTTATAGTTGGTGAACGCTTGTGTCATTCCTTCATCCATGTGTTTCCCTTAACGAATCTGGATAGCACTCCTTGTTTGGAGTTTGGAATCCCTATCATGATTGGTGAGTCGTTCGATCCAACTCTTAGCTCAAAATATTATCTATCAATATTACTTCAGTGGTAGCATCATCTTAGTATGCATAGGAGGTGGTTTTGTTTAGCGCTATGTAGGAGGTGGTTGTGTTTAGCGCTGCATAGGAGATGGTTGTATTTAACACTATGTTGTCCTCTACTCAGCTTGGATGGCACCATGTTGGTGTGTATCTTGGCCTTCTAGGAAGTACCATTGACCATGTTGTTGTGGTTTCCTTTTGCCCTTCGTTGGTAGGTCCTAATTTTAATGGTCAAGGTCTAGTCGTGTAGTTATCCAATTACCTTTCTTGGACCTTTCTCGGAGAGCAAGCATCCTTACCTAGAATATTGCCTTGTGTTGTTGGTTGTCGTAGACTGTGTCGACTTGTTTTTCTTATTCCAAAACCTTAGTGAGCTGAGTTATGTGAACTGCCACTTGATTTTAATAATTGGACTTTGGTTCTTTGGTTAATTAATAATGTTTTTTATTAATCAAGGGATGAAAACCTTAGATCATTTGTTAAAAAAAAAAAAATTGATTTAAATGATTAGAGTAGTGATGCTTTGATTGTTTAAATTAAAATAAAATGGTTTGATTTAAATGATTAGAGTAGTGATGCTTTGATTGTTTAAATTAAAATAAAATGGTTTGATTTAAATGATTAGAGTAGTGAGGCTTTGATTTTTTAAATTAAAAGAGAATAGTTTGATTTAAAATTTAGAGTTGTGATGCTTTGATTTTCTAAATCAAAATAAAATGGTTTGATTTAAATTATTAGAGTAGTGAGACTTTGATTTTTTAAATTAAATAAAATAATTTGGTTTAAATTTTTTAAGAGAATGAGACTTTAAATATTTAAACTAAAGGGATGGTTATTTTGTATATTAAGGGTATGGGTCCTTAGTTTATAAAATAAAAAGGAAAGGGTTTATTTATGAATTAAGGTAGGTGACCTTAATTCATTAAAAAAATAGCAATAGCTTATTTTTAAATCAAGGGTATGGGACTTTGGTTTATAGAATGTATGGCAAAGGCTTATTTTTAAATTAAAGTAGTAAAGCTTTAATTTAGTAAATGAATGAAAATATTGTTTTTGTAGATTGAAGGTATGAGACTTTAATTTATTAGAACAAGATAAGTTTAGTTAAAATAAAACCGTGATCTAAGTTGTGTATGTTGAATGACTCTCTTAGGGTATTTGAGAATTGAAAATAAAAGATGATTATTTTATGATGTCAACTATGCATTAGATGGTTGGAAATTTGACTAGATTTGTATAGTTGCAATTTGTAAAAGTTTATGTTAAATACATTTAGAGGTTCGCCTATCCTAAAACATGAGTGTTTCGATCCCCTTCTATCCTCAATTATCGACGGAAAGGAAGGAAGGACCAAAGAAGCAGATGGGACTAATGCACCAGTTGTTCTCTACTTGTAGTAAATATTCTTATGCTCAAATAGACTAGATTTGTAGGGAGATTTCCCTTGTGAAATTGATGTAATATATTATCTTTAAGAGTATGGAACATTTTCCATACTTGTGTCTATGTAATAAATGCTTAATTTTTTGAAGGATGCACTATTGAAAATACTATTTGATGTATCTATGTTTTGCATTTAAATTCTTCCAGTTAATGCTTATCTTTGAGTATTACTTCCTTTTAATATCTTGCATGCTTTATGAATTATATTTTGTTAGATTTAGTATTTAGATCTATCTTTTTTTCCTTGCTTAATGATATTATAAAGAATAAGTAACAAGTTCTAGGATGAACTTAGAGGATAACCTAAGGGTTTGAGACCCCCTTAGGGTAAACATAGTGGACCTAAGGGATTAAGACCCCTTAGGGATAAGGATAACTAGGTTGTGGAAAGACTACATCTAAGTTAAGATAGCTTGTTGAAAGACGAGATTGATAGTTTAACTCATAGTACACGTAGCATACCTATGTATAATAGCTTGCATAGAGTATGGAGATGTGTGTACACATTCTAATGGTTGAAGGTGATAATTCCAACTCATCGAGAATGATGAGATGGATGGACTTATTTGCATAACATACGACATGCCTATGTATATGGACTTGCATGAGGAAATCTTATGAGATGTAGCTCTTTGAGGAACTTAAGGGATTTTACTAAAAAATAATTTAACCTAAGGTTGGTTTGGGGTTTAAGAATCTCTCTCCTTAGTAAAAAAAAATCTTTTCTTTTTTGTGTGTTTCTTGTTTCACTTTTTCAGGGTCGTTACACCAAAATTACATCTAAGGCTTTAGTATAATTTTCCTATGCAAGTCATGATATACTATTATATGGAAAAATTTCATCAATGTTGTTTCATTGTTCATTAACTAAGTCATCACCTCATTTCACTTAACATGAAATATTATATTTCCATAAACAAAAGTTTACAAAAACAAACACATCATCCTACATTCATTCCATCTACAAGCATCATAGTCAATCATGAATCTATCTAGTGATAAGTGTGCCAAGGGAGGGTCATGACATCCTACCCCCCTTAGGCTTAACACAATCCTCTATGTTTCATTTAGTTATAAAATTAAATAATATTTGCATAGTATTCTCAAACAATAATGGAAAATATCTCTACATATCTACCACTTTCTCCCAAGTAGCATTTATTTGAGAGTAGAAGTCCCACTGGACCTTACATTGCTCCATATTTCCTTTCCTCATTGATTTGGAATAGAACTCAAGGATATTTACTGGTCAAACCTCTATAGCCTCCAGATATGCCATCTACAAATTGGAAAAATTCCACACATGGTCAGTGTTAGCTATATATTTTCTAAGCAAAGAAATGTAAAAGGTATCATGAATCTTCAATAGACTGTGTGGTAAGGCAAGTCGGTATGCCACAAGACTAATTTTTTTATGATTTCAAAGGGTACGACAAAATGAGGATCTAATTTTGCAGATTTTAGAGCACTCTTTTGTGGTATCACTCAAATCACTCTATCACCCACAACAAACTCCCTTGGAGATCTCTTAAGGTCGACATAACTTTTTTGATGATTTGCAACTTCTTTAAGTCTTTCTCTAATCATCCTTAATTGTTGCTCCATTTATTTGACCATATTAGGTCCAAGCAAAATTGTATCCTCTAGATTTTACTACGATAATGGTGTCCTACACCTCCTACCATATAGAGCTTCAAATTATGTCATGCCTAAGGTCGAATTATGATCATTGTTGTAGGAAAATTCTACCAAGTGTAGGTAATCTTCCCATCGAGTTTTCTAATCCATACAATACATGTGAAGCATGTCCTCTAAAACTTGGTTTACCCTTTTAGTTTACCCATTAATTTTTGGATGATATGCAGAATTGATGTTTAACCTAGTACCAATGGCTAGATGTAAAGCTTACCAAAACTCAGATGTGAATCTTGAGTTCTTATCTGAAATGATCACTTTCAAAAAACTATAAAACCTAAATATTATCTTGGAAATTTTGTTAGCCACAACTAAAACATCATCCTTGGTATTTCTGGGTATAAAATGTGTAACCTTGGTTAGTTTGTTGATCACAACTAGGATTGCATCATGTTGGAATTTAGTATTTGGTAAAATTATAATAAAATCCATCAAAATCATCTATTATTTATGCACTGGTACATCACAAGGGTACAATAGTATTGCAGGATGTTTTTTTTTTGCCTTTACTTTCTAGCATTCAAGACACTGGATGATGAATTCATATATGACCCTCTTCATTCCTGGCCAGTAGAAAATTTTCTTCATATTCTCTCTCACTGGGTGAGCAGATTATGAAGATCTATTTTCTTCATTAATGATCATTTTCCTTAAATCATCAGCCTTATGAATTAGTACCCTATCCTTAAAGTGCAAGAAACCATACTTGATGCTAAAATGTTTACTTTCCTCAATTTTTCTTTCCATCCTTTCCTAAATTTGATTGCAAAACACATCATGATGTTGCATTTTCTTGAATTATTCCATTAATTCTATATAGATGTGAGACAAGATAGCTATGTGTCTTCTCCTACTGAAATAATCAACAACCTTATTTTCCTTCCCTTTGATGTATTCAATACCAAAGTCATATTCAACAAGAAATTCCATCCACCTTCTCTATCTGGAATTTAGTAAGGGTTGAGTAAATATGTATTTTAGAATTTTATGGTTTATCCTCGACTCAAAGATTCTCCCTACCAAAAAATATCACCAAATTTTAAGAGCAAAAAAAACTGCTACTAATTCTATATCATAGGTTGCATACTTAACCTTATTTTGTTTTAGCTTTCTTGAACCATAAGCAACCATCGCTTTTTCCTGTGAGAGCACTCCACCCAAATCTTCCAATAATTCATCTGTACATACAAAAACTACCCTGAGGATCTAGTATCTTTAGTATGGGATATGTACTGAGTCTTTGTTTAAGTAGGTCAAAAAATACCTCACATTTATTCATCTACTTGAAGTCCTTTCCCTTCCTTTGAAGGTTAGTTATTGGAGCAATTATCATGGAATATTCCTTCACATATCACCTATAATATCCGATCAAATCCATGAAACTTCAAACTTCTATCACATTTGTGGGTGGTGGCCAATTCAGTATAGCTTCTATTTTCTTAGGATCCATCGCGATCTCTTTTTCAAATACAATATGCCCTAAATATTGCACTTTTGACACATAAAATTCACACTTCGATAGATTATCGTACAATCAATTCTTCCTTAATATCTCCAACATGATCTCAAGGTGTCTATCATGCTCAATATTATTTCAAGAATATATTAAAATATTGTTCAAGAATACAAGAACAAATTGGTCCAAAATGTTGTTCATCAAATTCATAAATTTTGTTGGAGTATTTGATAGACCAAAATGCAAGACAGTAAACCCATATTTTTCATAATGAGTTTTTAAGGTTGTCTTATGGGTATCCTCTTCTCGAATCCTCAATTGGTGGTATCCTAAATTTAGATCAATCTTTGAGAAGATATTGGCATCTTTAAGCTAATTTAAGAGGTCTTCAATTCTTGGTAGAGGATATTTATTTTTAATGGTTGCCTTTTTCAGCATCCTATAATATATACATAGTCACAAGGAACCATCCTTTTTCTTGATGAACAACACTGGTGCACCCCATGGTGACATGCTTGGTCTAATTAATCCCTTCTTCAACAATCTTTGTAACTACACTTTCAGGTCTTGCATCTCAATCAAATTCATTCTATAAGGAGCTCTATGAATAGTCTTTGTTCCAGGTTGAAGTTCAATTGTGAAATCAAATTCACATTTAGGTGGTAATCCAAGTAAATCCTCTAGAAATATGTCTTTGAACTCCTAAAGAACTAGATGTTTCTCAAGCACCTCTTTCTTCTTTTCAGCTACCATCTCATTTAACTTCACTACATAAATTGTTCTTGCTCTCTTCATTGCCTTCTTAAGGTGCATTATGGGGAGGATATGGGGTCAAAATTCCCCTTGTAGGTTGTACACCCTCTGTATTTTCCTACCATATTTTTAGTACTCAATCCATCTATCCTAGAAATTGATCACTACATCAAATGCATGCAATGGTGCTATGTACAGGCATCCAATGGTCATACCACTAGGTAGGGTAATTTTTTCCATGGGATAGTACTAATTTACAAAGTAGGTTTATCCTAAACCATACTCAACCTTCCACCCATGTGCCAAGATTCTTATCCTTTATGGTATATCTTTAACTAAGCTAGTGGAAACAAAACTATATGTAGCACCACTATCAATCAAAATTTTAACATTTCTACCAAATATCTTACATTTTATTAGCAATGGAGTGGCTTTTCCTTGAAGAAAATGTGCTTATACTGAGAGGAAGGATGAATAGTATAATATAAAACATTTCCTCAAATACTAGCATCAGCATTAATAAAACAGTAAACATCACACAGAGCATCACACACATGAGAGACATCATTTTTAACGTGGTTCACCCAATGTGGGCTACCTCCATAGAAAATATTTCTTCTAAATATTTCTCAAATAATCTCTTGAGAATCCTTCCCAATTACAATGTTTATGGACCTCTATCCAAAGGAGATTTTGATCCCCTAAATCTCAATTTCATGGATCTCTCCCACATGAGAACTATTTTCCCTTATGCTCTAGCTAGTGATATTCTAGAAGACTCGTTCTCTCTATTGCACTGACTGGTGGATCTCTCTCCACTTGAAGACTCCTCACTCATATCTGTCTTCAATTGTACTAGCTGCTAGATATCTATCCACTAACTTTGTCCTCTATACTCTATCACCTCCAAATATCTATCAATAGGCTCACTTAGAACCTTCTCAAATCTGCTCAATAGGTTCACTCAGAACCTACTCAAATTTGCTAAATAGGCTCACTCAAAACGTGCTCAAATCTGCTCAATAGGTTCACTCAGAACCTGCTCAAATCTGCTCAATAGGCTCACTCAGAACCTGCTCAAATCTACTCAATAGGTCCACATAGAACCTACTCAAATATACTCAATAAGTCCACATAGAACCTATTCAAATCTACTCAATAGTTCCACACAAAACCTACTCAAATCTACTCAATAGGCTCACTCAGAACTTGCTCAAATCTACTCAACAAGCTCACTCAGAACTTATCCAAATATGCTCAATAAGCTCACTCAGAACTTATCCAAATCTGTTTAATAAGTCTTCTCTAGGACTTTCTCAAATTTGCATAGCAAGCTTTCACAAAAGCTTACACAAAATAGTCTGCAAGTCTTCTCAAAGACTTGCCTCAAATCAGCTCAAAAAAATCTCAACTCAATCTCATAGAAGCATAAAGAGAATTGTTAGAGACTCAATATGTTCTATACTCAAATACCAATCTCAATTCAAAGCAATCTCATAGAAGCATAAAGAGAATTGTTAGAGACTCAATATGTTCTATACTTAAATCCCAATCTCAATTCAAAGCAATATCATAGAAGCATAAAGATAATTGTTAGAGACTCAATATGTTCTATTCTCAAACTCAATCTCTTTCTCAACACGATCACAATTAAATCAGAATATAGAATAGTTTGTTTCATGGAACTTGAAAAACCACTTCACACAATCACTTGAATAGGCTCAATCAACTCTACTCAACCAATCACCTTAATGAACAACCCTTTCTCACAAACCCTAGTCCAAGCATGTATCAACCAACTCAAAATGTTTTCAACAATGTTCAACAACAAATCTCACATAACAATGATACTCATGTTCTTCTCTAACTCAAGTTCAAGTTCTTTGCACAACCAATGGGCTTCAACAACAATGCTTATAAAACATTCTTCACATAACAATGATACTCACAAACCCTAACTCAGGTTTTTCACACAACTAATGGCTTCAACAACAATGTTTATAAGACAAGGTTTTAACCATAACTCTCAAACTAGAAATCCTTGAAGCATTAACTCAACAACTCTCAAAAGGAAACTACAATCAATCCTTTTCACTCCAATGATATTTTCAGAAATCAACCACCCAAATAAATCAATGGAGAATATCACCCATACCTTATTGATGCCAAGAAGTTATCCACAAAATCTGCCACACTCGACACACTTTCTTTTTCCAATCTCAACAAGGGTTAGTGGACTTCAAATAATAATCACAAGATAAAGTATAACTCAATTTACACCTTTTTAATCCAACTCAATAATCACATCCACCAAAGTCCCTCTATAGAAAAACCCTCTAAAAATAATAATCAATAAGTCACTATTCAATTTCCACTTTATTCAAAACCCTTATTTCTCCTAATATAATGCTCTCAAAAATTTAAATCACTATCATAAGGCTTAATTAATCATCTATGGTTTTCACAAACAAAGTAATTAATTAACCTTTTAATAACACAACAAAGGTTTACAAAAATAAAATATTTCCTAACCCTTATCACTCCAAACTTTAGAGCATTAATTAAATTTTAATCAAAAATTTGCATACCTCCTTAATGGGTTTCGACCCCTCGACCTGCCCTCACCATGAGCACCTTAACCATGGCTAAGGTAGCCAAACGAGCCACCCACTCATTCACAATGCAAAAGGGGTATGACTTCCCTTTATTTGTTACAGGCCCACGTGCTTCAAATAAACTGTGCACCCTTGGCGCTTCCACCACAAAGCACAACGAACGAACCTTGCCAAAATCGAATGCATGACATCGTGCTACCAAATGCTTTTGCACTACCTGAGTTGCCAATAGGCCACACTGCCCAAGGTGACTTGGGTTTCACACATCGTCTGATTTATTCGTTGCTTCCACCACCAAAACCTTTTTCACATGATCTCTATTCACTTTCCAACAATCACATTAACAACAAGAGCAAGGATAATTAATCTTCAAACATTTAATTGCATATATATATGCCTTCCCTTAGCTTGGAAATGTCGTTGCTTTTGAACCTTCCTTTATGACATCGACGAATATTATTTTTATTTTAATTTTAAATAAATTAAAATTTAAACCAAATATTTGAAATTAAATATCTCCATCACCGGGGAACCTTTTTCTATGAAACGAAAATTCAACTTGGGTTTTAAGAAAAACCCATTTCAAATCTATTGTCCATGGTTTTAAAGAAGAATCCTTTGCTAAGCTTCCCTTGAGGCTCATTTTTGGAACCAAATGTCATGCATCGTTTTGATCAAAACCTTTGCTTCTCATGAAGTTCTTTGTGGAGAAAATCATAGTGCTTACTTGCATGGGTCCTTTTGACATCAATGACAAATTTTTAGCTTAGGGACTCAAAATTTTCAACAATCTTCCCCTTTGTCATTGATGGCAACCCATATTCATTTACTGAAATCCGACCTTCTTTTCTGCTCCCCTTGGCTCAATGCTCTCTCAAATATCAAATCTCTCCCCATATCAAAACTTTCCTCAATATACACAAATCTCTCCCCCACCTCCTCATGAGGTTGTTACTTCTGGGTGGGAGTATTTCTACTCCCCAAAAGCACTGCTCTTTACATTTATCTTTCTCTCTTTCTTTTTGAGTTTTTTGAATCCTCTCACTATTTCTTTCCAAGCCATAATCCCTATTTCTGTTATCATTTTTTTTTCTATTCTTGTTCCCGTTATCATCCATGTTCCTATTCCTATTCCTGTTATTGTTCTCATCCATATTTCTATTCCTATTCATACCTGCTTTTGGAATATTTTCTCTACATCATATTGTTGTGTGTCCTTCATTATTACACTTATAACACTTAATGTTATTATTCCTTGGAGGTGCAAATGTATTAGGACACCTCCTAGTGAAGCCATATCCTCTTCTACCATGAATCTTGCAATTCATTTCTTTGTGACCATACTCATTGAATGAGTAGGAATACCCATGGAAAATTTGTCCTTTCCCATATTCCTGTCTTTCATATGACCTGCACTGTGAAACCATGTGCCCAAACCTATGACATGAGAAGCATATCCCATTGAATCTTCCTTGCATAGACCTCATTGGTCTCCTATTCTGATTGTTCCATCTATATCTTCTTTGTGCATTATTCCTATCTTTTTTTAACTCTCCGTTGTCCAACTCATCCTCTGATGTCTCATTCCTACTTACACTATCATCTTCTGAAGTATCTTCTTTCGAAGTTCCTTCTTCTTCAAGACTTGAAGTAGACTTTTATTTCCATTTCTTTTGAACCTTTTTGGAACCAATAATTGTCTTGTTTGTTGCTCCTCTTTGTATCTTAATTATTTTATCTACACTCTTTGCACTGTTTACATACTTGTACAACTTTTTCTTGGAATCCTCTAAATATTCCTTTAGTAGTGCCACTTCTTGTGTTAATTTTTCACACTCCAAAATCTTTTCTTCTAACTTGTCCTTGAACTTACTTGCTTTAGCCTTTGACTTATCTAAGTCCTCTATGAGCAATAATATTTCTTCATCACATTCTTGAAACTGACTTTCAAGCTGAGAGTGTTGCTTTATTACCTTCTTTACTATTTCAAGAGCATGAATAAGTTCTCCCTTGAGATCATAACCATTCTCTATTGAATAATCCTCTATTTTTTTGCCTTTGTCCTTATCATTACTTCCTTTTGGATTGTCTTCTATAGAATTATCTTCTT
The DNA here is from genome assembly GCA_028583015.1 of Wollemia nobilis. Taxonomy (NCBI): domain Eukaryota; kingdom Viridiplantae; phylum Streptophyta; class Pinopsida; order Araucariales; family Araucariaceae; genus Wollemia; species Wollemia nobilis. Next base: position 3,774,071 of record JAQPPZ010017010.1, on the reverse strand, counting down.
TACCTTCCAAGGCCATTAGAAAATTTTCATTTGGCCCCAATATTATATGTTGAAAACGAATCTCATTTTCTTTGGATAAGAAACACTTCTTTTTTATTTCATTGACTACATGAATATTTCTTTCTCTTATAGCACTAGCTACAAGTTTTCCAGATTCAAATTTTCTTACTTCACATCTATCTTGATGAAAAGTTACTGTATGACCTTGATCATAAAGTTGACTAATGCTCAAGAGATTATGTTTTAGACCTTCCACATATAGAACATTTTCATATTTTGCTTTCCCATTGCCTATACTTAGAGTTCCTTTTCCACAAATATTTTTTGAACTATTGTCCCCACCGGGCGTTCCAAAAATTGTTGGAACAAAATCTACCTTGGGTTGTTTAGTTGTGCCTTAGATTTTGTCAACATTGAAAAGACGAGAAGGTTTGAGACTTTTCGCCTGATCTCCAGAGAAGGCTAGTTCCTTGAATTTTTTTATGGGAAAAGGGGAAGGAAGTAATCTTCATATTTAATCCAAATATGATTGTACCTAGAGTGTCCATCTGATAATGAGAACCTTTCTACTCCTAACACTATCTATAATATCTGATCAATCTGTGCGAGGGGGTAATGATCCTTAAGGGATGCTTGGTTAATATTTCTGAAATCTACACACAAACGAATATCCCCATTTTTTTTCTCATAGATACCAAGTTGGCTACCCAGGTTGAATATTTTATTGGATATATGATCTTAGCCTTTAATAAATTTAAGAGCTCCTCTATCATAATGGATTCAATCCTTGGATTTACAGGTCTTTGTTTTTTTCTAAAAGACTTTGCATCAGGCTCTAGCTCAATAGTATGTTGGATAACTTTCTTGTCATATACCTTGAGGTCTTCATATGACCAAGCCATAATATCTTGGTATTTTTGGCATAGGGATTTGATATATTCTACTTCCTCTGGTGAACATCGAACTCCAACATTGATCTTATTTTCACTACCGAATTAAACTTCTTTATAAATTTTTCATTGAATTTCATAGCTCTGGTCCTTTTTTGTCCTTATTATCAAACAAGCTCTCTAGGGTGACCAACCGTCTAGGAATGTGATTATTTATTAGTTGAGTAACATCTTGTGGATCAATATCTTCTAGATTCTCTTCTTGGATAGTGGATAGACATGCTTCTCTTACCAAAAAGTCAATTATCTGCTCATCACTTTCAAAAACTTGCCAAAAAATTTGCTTGTTTGGTACTGTAGGTCTGAAAATTATTTTGATTCCCTTGGATTTATTGATTCCAAAGTCTACTGAAGGGTTGAAGTTAACTCCCTTTGTTTCTAAGGAATCTACCATAGTATTATTCTCTTTGGGAACAAAACATAGATTTAGGGCATCAAAGGATTCCATAAGATCTCATACCCTATTTCTGTAAGATTCTAGGTAATGTTGCTTACTACTACACATGTTTCTTACCTGATGGATGATTAAATAAGATTCACGATATATATTCAATATTTTAATGCCTATGCTTTCTACCTACATCAGTCCAAGAAAGGTTATGCATAGTGGCAAATATTCACAAATTGGGTGAATATTAGGATTTTTAAAATTGGAAATTGGCAAATATGAGGACCCTCGACGTCGGCCCATTCACCTAAAATTTTTAGGACCAATTTTTTCTTAGGGTCAATTTGCCACAATATATATCCAAACATAGGTATATTTGTACTTGTTGGAAAGATCTTTTTAATCCGGATATAATGGTGGTTTTTTAAGAAAGTTATAAGATGATTTAATAGGTCAAAAGTGGCCCCAAATATAACCTTATATTTTAGGACTTCAAATACCCCAAGTTTTGGTATGAATATGATCGATTTGATTTGCTTAGGATTCTCCATGATTCACCTTGATTTTGATTAGGATTTGCTATTTTTTTACAAGTACATTTTGAGTCCAACCCCTTATGCATAGCCCTGAGTCCAAGATACATGACCTCATTTTCTACAACATTATTTGTACATGACCATGTTAGTCTATAGGCAAAATTATTTTTCCCCTCTGATTGGGACTGTAAAACCACACCAACTCCTACATCATTTCTGCATTTAACACCATCAAAGTGCATGATCTATGTTTCCTTTTCTCTCAGATATTGATTGGATATAGCAAGGATTTTCTTCTCTGATTAAATCAAGATACTATATGTCCCCATACTAGTTCCAAACTGACTATAATCCTCTCTGAAAGGCAACTCATCCTCAATATCCAACTCCTCAAAGTTTTCAACAAGCTCAAATTCTTCCAAGGGGTAAGATTGCGCATGTCTTCCTCAATATTTTCAATCTTATAAGCTACTATATTTTTAGGTATTATCCTTATTCTCTTTCCTTTGAAAGGAATCACCATACTAGAATAATACATGTACATACATCCACCCAATTTTGTAGTAAAATCCCTTGAAAGGCATAATTCAAAGTAGGGTTCCAGGTCAACCACCATTATTTCTTGTACTATTGTCACCTTAGGGGCTCTATGCAGCCTCATTGAAATATCCTTTATGACCCCAATTGTCTTAATACGTGTCCCATCCAATTGTAATACTCTAATACAATATCGAGTATACTTCATACCCATTTCTTCACATACTGCTTTGTGTATAACTATGGTTGATGCTCTTGAATCTATCATACAATTTTGTACTATCCAACCTTCCATCCTTAGAGAGATAAAAATGAGAGGGATTATTATTTAAAATGGTAGGGGACATCTCTTTCTTTTCTTATGGCATACTAAGAATTGTGGTGACCTGATTCTATTGTGGATACTTGTTGAGAGAAGCCTTAAGCAGGTCTATCTGGACAGGAATGAATAGAGTGTCATACAAACTAGCTTTGATGGAATTTTTTTCATCTCTTCAACAATATTATACTCAAACCTAGCCAGGTAAGGTCTTTTAGGCATAATTTCTAGCTCACCATATTTCCTTTTATACTGCTGAGTGGCTTCTATTCTTTACCTTTTGGTAATACAGGGGAATCTAATCATTTCTTAAGCCTCATCTTTAGATCTCATCTAGCCTTCAGTTTCCTTTTCCAACCTCTTATGAAGATTGTCTGTCTTATATTTCCCTTTAGCTTGAGAAATGGGAAAAGTATCATCACTCTAAGGAAGATGATCATTTTTTTTTAGAAGGGACTTGGAATTGTTCCATATTTTGGGGATCTACTTGCAAGGTTTTCTTTCCAAACCTTGTCATAATAGTAATTGGGTGATACTCATCCAGCTCTTTCCCAACCATGATTTGATCATACTACCATAACATGTTTAATCTCCCCTTTTGATTTCTTTTAGCTTTATCCATAGCTTTTTGGACATGGTGTTGGTACATAATACAAGAGTATGAGTCGTGAGGGTCATTATATACTAGACTTCAGATATTTGCAAGAGTAGTATCTGAATAACACTCAAGATCCTCATATGTTGCATTCACCCTCATCCCAATACTGTTACTAGGACCAGGTCTCTGATATTTATTCACATATAGAAATTTCCTTTGTTGTGACCTTTCTTCGTCTCTCTTTTCCATCGAATTCATTATGTTACTCAGAGTTTTTAGAGTATTTTGTATATCAATAATAGCAAACAAATCTTGGGATGTTTGAGATGGAAGGGGAGGGAAAAGAACTACAAAGGATGATGGTTTTAGTTGAGGGATTGCATTCATTTGTGGATATGGGGATCCATGAAATATGGGTTTGTAGTTTGGCTTTGGCCATTAGTGGCTTCTGAGATATAAGGAAGCACAATTTTGGGGGTAGTCTCCCCACATTAATTAGGATATTCTCAGTCTGAACTACTATATTATAAACTTGAGGGAAGGTTTCTACTCTTGATTTTTGTGTTTGCAAGCCTAAATCTGATCTAAGAGCTCTGATATAATACATATAGGCTAAACATACAACTGGTCTAGCTGTAGGAGGTATTCTTTTCCATGTTCTACTAAATATCAAATTGAAATTTGAGATAGTATCCTATTGAGATTTTTGCATGGATGTAAATTGATTTAGCAAAGAGAAAGGGTCAGCAGATTCATTAAGTTCTTCCACAAACAGCTCAGCCAATGCTTGCCATGAAGTGATGGTGTTATCTTCTAGAGTTCTAAACCAATGCAAAATATTTCCTCTGAAGGATAGGGCTAGAATTCTTACAATAATATCCTCCTATATTATGTTGTGAATTGCTAATAGATTTAAAATATCTTCACAGTGCTCATAAGTTGTCTTCCCCGATCCATCATAGGTGGGGATAGCCTTAGATACATCCATGGAATGGAATTCATTTGGGATAATATTGGGGGACCAGTTGTGTTCCAGCTGGGGAACTTCTATAATGGATGATTAGGGATCACATTTTGTGCCATATTTCTAGGTGTAGGTCTTGTTGGAGGATTTTTTGGATTAACTACAGAGTTTTCCTCAGGAAGCTCTTCTTCTGAGAGGAGATATTGATTCAAATCTAACAACAATAGACCCTCTATAGGGTAATTCATAATAGAAATAGGAGTTAGGGTTATTTATTTTGAAAGAGCTAGTATACATGAAAGGACACTGGTCTACAGGGGTAATTCTTTTCTGGTTTCAAAGACCAGGAAGTTGCTAGGTAAATTTGCTATTCTCCGCTTACAAGGTCAAGAAAATTCACCAAATCTTGATTCCTTCAAATTAAGATAAATAATAACTCATATGATGGGTTTTACTATTCCTTGTGAATTGGTCCCATCGGGTGTGCCAAAAACTATTGGGCACTAAATTACATTAAGTTTTACTCAATACTGTGGTTGTTTATCTTCCTAATTTTTGTCTAGGCTTGCACTCGATAGCTACAACTCAGCACTCAACATTGGATAGACTAAAATAGGGGTTTCAAATCCAACCTCCAGAGTATGTTTGTTCCTTGTCAAATTGAACAGGGTTTTGACACAATTATGCTCACTTAGGGTTTTAGAGATTAGGGTAAGAAAATATTAGGGTTAGAAAATGTGAACAACAGTGGATGAATAGGATAACAACATTGTTACTATGGTAAAAGTCTCTCATAAACCAACTCAGACACACATTACTCAGATCAAAATTATCCCAAATTAAATGCACTTTCATTCATTATATAAAAACAAAGAAATATTGCAGACATCAATTTCAATATCCAAACAAAGATAATCCAAATACCAGAATTAATCAATATCTAGATTTTACAGAAATGCACTCCCTAAAAACAAAGATCTAATTTAGAAGCAAATTTCAATTACCCTAGCAGTTAGTAATCCATTAATCTAGCACAAACTAACCATTCAAGTATTTATAGAAATGCAACTTAAGAATTTGAATCTCTGATATCGAATTATGAAAACATAAAATTTGAGGCAAAAATCAATGTAATGTTCCTTTCATTAGCTCTTGGGAATATTTATAGTAGCATAGGCAAACACACTAGAGCCGACCCTTAAAAATAAGGGTTTGACCTCTATTTATAGTTTGAAAAATTAAAATAATAAGAAACATTACAAAGATTAAATTTTAACAACTCAGTAGAGAGTTCTTGCTGACATTCTCTTACTGGTTCAACCTCTGAGAAATTCATTGTAAGTGGACGACCATGGCAGCTCAAAACCTCTGCAACTTGATGGTTTAAATGCTAATTGAAGTTCTGGCCATTGGAGACTTCATATGCATGATTGATCAATATTGAAAACCTTCTACCAACATCGATCTGCAATCGTATTTAGTTCTTATCTTCTTAAAACCCTTAATGCTTCGGATTCCTCCTCCAACTGACTGTACTTTCAATTTCGGTGAGAGATCCATTTTATATGCTTCAAAATTCTTGGAAAAACTCTCAACCATCAATCTCCCCCATCGTATGGCTATGATTTAATCTAATATAAGCTTGATATAATGGTAAGGGAGAACACAACATCATTCCACTTTTAAAATTGATGACATCAGCTTCCATGCTTTAGAAAATTACAGAATGTCAATCTAGCACTAAAATGCCTTGAAAGTGCAGTGGGATAAAATTTGCTCCTTATCCTTCACTTTTTCTTCTTTGGTGATGAAGAATTCATCAATCCGTACAAAAATATCGATGACATCATATCTCCTTTGAAACTTCTATGGATTCCATTTTAGACCTAAGCAAGTGTATTGGTCTGAGAACACCATTTTGGACCCATTGCAATGTAAAGTGACTCTTCCTCCACTCAGCACTGGTTTTAGAGTAAAATGTTGCTTGTCACCATTCTAGAAGAAATTCAAAAATGCCCTTCATCATGAATCCGTATATTTTATACTTTGCTTTCCAACTTCTGTCACCATTACGAGTAAAAATATTCTATGCACCTCCCAAAATCGGGCTCTCCAACACTTAGCCGCTTAGAAGATACAAAAAATATAAAGCGGTCACCAATCTGCACTTATTTTACTAACATAATATTTCCCCAAAAACTTTTGTAAATTTAGGATACGTCACTAGTTTGGATCCAAGAACATAAGAAACTATGTGGAATTGGTCCAAGTGCAAAAATTTACCAAGTGTTGGACGGATTGGTAATACTTATTGCGGATCTGCTCCAAAATACACTACAACGTGTGCAAAATGGGAACTTCGTAACTTAGGTGAAAATTTTCAAAATTTTCCTAAGTATGTGGCTATTTTGGGACTACATTTCCCTATGAGTCATTCATCAAAAAACATTTTTCAATTTAATCATAATTTATTCTTTCATATAACCTAAATACCCTCTTTTTAATTAATCAATTATTATTACAAAATTAATGAGGGAACCCCATAATTCCCTCAAGAATGGATCTCCCTATCCATTCTTCCTTAATTATTTCTTTTCATTAAGAAGCCTTTCTTTTAAAAAGGTTATGACTATAATATAAACATTCTAAATAGTCAAACAAAGAGGAAATCTTATAATTTCCTCAAGAATAGAAATTGGTCCCAACAACTTAATCAAATTTTCCATGAAATCGATCCCATAAAATTACTCTATTTCTCCATGAAATTGCCCTATAGTTCACTTACAATATTTCCACAAAACTATCCTATCATTCACTTACATATTCTCCACAAATTTTTTCCCTAAGAGTCATACAAATTTCCACAAATTTGTTTCCTATAATTTCATACAAATTTTCCTCAAATTTGTTCCCTATGAATCATACAAAATTTTCCCAAATTTGTTCCCTATAGTTTCATACAAATTTTCCTCAAATTTGTTCCCTATGAATCATACAAAATTTCCCCAAATTTGTTCCCTATAGTTTCATACAAAATTTTCCAAATTTATTCCCTATGAATCATACAAATTTTCCCCAAATTTGTTCCCTTTAGTTTCATACAAACTTTACCAAATTTGTTCACTATGAATCATACAAAATTTTCCTAAAATTGTTCCCTCTAATTTTATACAAATTTTCCCAAATTTATTTCCTATAGTTTCTCTATAAGGTTTACTTGTATAAGCCACCCAATTAGACCTATCCTTTACTTTGATTTTGCTCTACCATCCTCATTTATTTCCAAATACTTATGTCTCATCGACATATTGATCTCCAAAACCTAGGAGTCGATTTGCAATAGGAAATGGTTTTTTCAAAGTGAAATATCCCAAAAATAAAAGGGTTAAATAAATAAAAAATGTGGGTAGTCAACTAATGAATAGTTAGGCTCAACCAATCAATCCTAGTTAAATTTTATCGATAGCATCAAACTCGGTCAATAGGTCAACTACATCAAACTTGGTCAACAACCTTGGTCGAGAATTCAATTAGAGCATCCACAACTAATGCTCAACCTCTGCTAGATGGTGGCTACCATAACCACTAACTGGTGGTTAGGTTAATAGGGGATGCTTCCCCTATATATCCTTCACATGCTCCCATAGGGAGCATATGGGATAAATCCAACATATATTAACAAACAAAATATTTTTTTCCTATATGCCCAGGTGATCGATGATGCTAACCAAGTAACCTAAACCTCAAATATAAGCCATTTGCAACACTCCACATGGTAAGATAGGAAATCCATCATAACTAGGTAGGTCAATTGAAGTAGCAACCAACATTAGCCACATGTACAACCTAACGCACCCACAACTGGTGTAGAGTGGCCCTTGCTCGGTGGCCACCTTGACCATCGAGTTGTGGTCACTCAATAAGGGAAGATCTTTTCCTTTTAAATCATCTTCATATTCTTGAACTACAAATGTGGGATAATTCATCCCACTAACCAGAAAATAGGTTTTCAAACTAAGTGCAACAACACCGACCAACCATAAATAACTACGTGGTGGGAGGAAATAAGGTTTTATACAACAAACAACTTTGATAAAGGGAATTTCTATCTCATGCACCTTCCAACTAGCACCAAGTGGATTGGTCCACAACCACCACTTGGTGGTCAAAGACCTTAGGGAGACCATCTCCCTTTAAAGGTCTTCACACACTAAGCATATCCCATGTGGTATAATGCTCATGGAAGGCTTTTTAAAGCCTTTTTCCTAAGCATGATTGAGCACATTTTAGCGCTCATAGTCTTCTCAAGGGCATCCATAGGGTTTCAAAAGACCCCTCTACATGTTTTTAAAAACTTAGACATGACCATAAAAACCCTGTAGAGATATAATTAAATAAGTAAAGCTTCTAAAGCATTTAAATACTCATAAGTTGACATCTGTGTTTGATAGGGATTTTAGGTTTGATTTCATCCATGAAAAACCTTTTGTCTAAACATCAATTTACAACATGTTTAGCACTAAAAAACACAAGGAAGGCAGATATTGTATCTTAATGTAGATGATAAAAGTACACACCATGTATATAGCAAATGAATAAAAGCAATAAATTGATATTATCTTTTGAAATATGCCTTTGTGTTCATTTTGTTACAATTTCTACCCGTGTAGGGGTGTACAATAATATAAAGGAGTGATTCCCTTTTGCAAATAAATATGGTACTTCGGTACTCTTGCAGCTACAAGAAATGTTTGGGTAGATTTTGTGGTGATTGCCACTTCGTAGGATGTATTTGGGGCTATGCACGATGCTTTTGTGTCAATATGCATGTAGGCACCTATAGGATCTATGAAATGGGTTGTCTATATGGTGACCATCTAGGTCCAAATAGTCATGCATAGTGACCATCTAGGTTTAGATGGTCATGGATGTATGGACTTCAAAAACCATGGGAATTTGTATCTATAGGCTCGAACAACTTTGGGTTATTGTCTATATCTGCATTGGCTCTGGTTCATACCTGTAAACCTGCACAAAAGAAAATATTTAAATAGGTTAGTAATATATATCAAGCCTTCTAAATTGAGGTTTAGTTTCAATAAAATATAAAAATATATGCAAGTAATAAAAAAGCAGGAACATACAAAAAGAGAGTGAAGTAGACTTGCTTTTACCTTTATGGTGCATCCCTATTGTTGTTGTCGGTGTCACTGTGTTGCCCTTTGAATGTTGTTTTCTCAGTTGGTGTTGTGCTACATTGGGAGGCTTCTATGAAGGCTAGAATCTAGCCATATAGGAATTTTATGACTATGGATTGAGACCATTAGGGGTGGGAAGGTCATGACCTGTGGCATCTAAAAACTGTTTGGGAGCATATTCGGGCCTGCAGAAAGTCATGATAGGGGTTCTACATGGGATGGGGATGGCAGAGTGATAAAACTCGATTGATTGAAGAGTATCATCAGTTGTTCAATACTATTTCCATCCTCATGCTCCAGCAATCTGGAGAGGTTTATTTATATACTTCTTAGTGGGATAGGATAAGTAGGTGACTCTGCCAATTAACTACTGTAAGTAGAATTTTTCTCCTTACATTAATTTTATCATGGGGAGTGCATGCAGATAATATTACCTCATAATTATCAATAATTAATCTTGTGTGTGCAAATTTATGATGTGTACATTATTTTATTTTTTTATTCAAAGTGCATGGTTAGTTAAATGAATGTGCATGGATAGATTTATTGTGCATATTTTTTTAACTTTTGTTTATTGTGTGCGTATTATGCATGTTAAGTTAATTGATTTAGTTAACTAAGTGCATGAATAATCTTCCTTTGTGGCTTGGAGGTGCAACTACTAGTGACTTGAGTTCACTTGTGGATAAGGGTTTTCCTTGCACATGACCAGTCTGGACAATGGGAGGTAGAGCTACTAGTTAAGTGGATGAGGTGGCCATAGGCGATAGATGTGTGAATGTCCCTACAGAGAGGGGTGTATGGTTGTACAATCCTAAGCACTAATGAATTAATGAATTAATCAATGCTTAGGTGATTTAATGCATATTTAATATTAATTAGCTTTAATTAATATTAAATGTATTAATTAATCATGATTAATTAATTAATATTTATTATGTTATATTTAGGTGTCTACAGATGCCCCTTTTTGTATCATATTTTGTGAAAACACAATGCAATGAAAAAATAAATGACACTTGTGGATGATGAATGAATGATGTTCTAACTCTTGTGCTTGAAGAGGTTTAATGTTTAATTTCCCCAATTTGAGATCAATGTAGGATACCCGAGTGATGGAGCCAAAAAATGTCTTTGAATCTTTTCTTTAACAAATTGATGAGTGCTTTGGTTTTGGTGAACGAACTAGTCGTATGGTAAGTGGTCCCATTTGTTATAATTTCTTATAGGTGGTGAGTCTTACACTGTTACCTTTATTATAACATCAACATGTACCCTTACTAGGAATTGAACCACCACATTATCCAATTGAATTTTATTAGAATGTTTGCATATAGATATAATAGAATATGGTGTATGAGTAGTCATAGACAAGATTCTTGGACAAATGTTGAGTCCAAAAATGAGTATTTGTATATTGATTTTGTTGGTGTTGTCTACCTTCTCAAGCATCGATTCAGTGGAAGATCGCATGAATGATGACGATGAGGCTATTGATATTATTGGGATGATGAAGTGATGTCTTGCTAGTGGTGGTTGATTGAATTTTTTTTTATCATTTTCTTGTTTTTTCAAAAAACGTGATCATCTAGGATGGTCACATAAACGTTATCATCTGAGATGATTGAATCATGGCTATCTTGAATGGTCATGTACTAAAATCTATAAATAGTGACATGTGATGTGCAACTTCTCATTTTCACTATCATTGATGAGCAGCAAGAGAATATTGAGGTGTGCGGTGGAGAAATTGACCAGAAGGACTTGCAAGTTTGTGTGATGAATGAAATGGATGGTGATAGGTAGAAGAGAAGCTAGTGGTGTAGGGTCAATAAGTAGCAAATTCTCTTTGTATTTTTCAATTAGATAAAAGGAACTTTTGTGTGTTGATTTTTTGTTGTTTGCATGTGTGTGTTTTACATTGTTTGTATGTGGTCTGACTTCTCATTTATTACTTTTTTTGTTATGAATAATGTGAATATGTGTAGCATTTTGAGGCCATCCACATGGCATATGGTGGTGGGGGAAGGCTGTTTGTGTGTGGGAATTCATCATGGTTATTTTTTTTACAGGTGGCATGTGTATTTGGCAACTGTCCATGGGTGGATGGTTGTTTGGCTCGATCGTTTGGTTGTGGACGATCAGTTTGTTATGGTTTTTTTTTAGAATCATTGGGTTAATGATACATTTTGATGTATATGTTATTATTTACTATTGATATCATTATTCTAATGATTCATTTTTATATTTTTGTGTATGTAGTGGAAATTAGTTATGCTAAGGTATCGATTCAAAAATTTGTTTTACAAGGCTCAACATAGAATATCAGAGGTAGATTGGCAGTGGCTTGAGAATATTGGGCTATCCTATGTGGCCAATCTAGAGAAGGTGCATGATGAATATACCTACTTGATAGCTTTCATGTATATATGGGATCCAAATACATACACCTTCCACATGTCTATGGGAGAGATCACTATCACTCTCGAGGATGTGTATCAGATATTTAAAATACAAATGGGGGATGAGAGGATTATGACTACACCCACACATGAGAGGGAGGCCTTACTATAGTGGGTATATGGGTGGAATTGGTGATAATTTATTATGGATAGTGGGTGTATGGATGTAGAGAGCCATGTTTGACTTAAGTGGATCTCAGTACGGTATGCCATATTGATGACATTGATCTCCAATGTCATTTTGCTAGATTATTGAAGTGTGTGGTTCCCATGGAACCTACTAGAATTAGTGTAGGATTTTGTGGATCCCAAGATGATGACATGGGATCCTTGATTTTTAGCATAAGTATATCGAGAGATATATGAAATACGATATCAAAACTAGCTGGGGTTAGGTTATAGTTTGCTATTGCATATTTGGGTGTGGGAGCACATCAATATTGAGCATCCTATAGGCCTATCATACTTTACCTAGAAGGAGTTGGGGGATGAGATGCATTATGCCATGATATGGTGTAAGGATTGAGAGGAGGGTAGGTGTTGCTTATTTATTAGTATTGGGTTGCATTATGATGAGAAGTTCTCAGGGTTGCAGCTTGGGTAGGTATTGTGGAGGTCGTGGAGGGGTGGACCAATGTGGCCCAAGGATTATGAGCACCTGGGGAGAGTGTGATAGGGGATATGGGTGGTAGTCCACCATGAGATGGAGCACAAGTAATTCTAGTACACTTATATCTTATGACAATTTGGATTTCCCTAGGATGTTTCATTGTCTCCTATAATATACAGGTGATAATAGAGTGAGGTGATTGTTGATCCAACCTATGAGCTAGTGGGTGTGGATGTAGATGTGGTTGGGTCAAGGATAGACATGGTATATGTAGGTACCATGTTAGCCTATGATGCGTGGTTCACTAGGCAAGTTTTTGTCTAGGGGTAGAGGGTGTGGCAGTAGGCAATAGAGAGGAGGCTCCTTAGGAGTTAGTGGGGTGGTAGGTATGGTGGCAAACAAACTTGACGGTAGTAGGATCTTCCTAAGGGGTGGACCTGAGGGTAGGAGGATCTTCTTAAGGGATGGAATTGAGGGTAGGATCATCCCAGAGGGTTGGGAAGATAATGGCAAAGGTGACCTTGAGCTAGGAGGGGCACAATAGTGACTTGGTAGCAAAGATCTCTATGTTGTCAGATCAAGTATAGGTTCTAGAGAGATAAAATTTAGAGCTAGATACTACCATCATCTAGGAGTGGAGTCAATATGATGGGGAGTGCTAGAGTTGGAAATATTTGGATTAGTGGGATACACTATAGGCTCAGGTGTAGAGTTTGTAGGAGGAAGGGACTAGGTTGATGATGGATCAAGATGCACTATGGACTGAGTGTGACATATTATAGGTAGAGTAGGATGTTGCGAGGTTAGAGCGTAATGATCTATAGGTGTAGGGTTCTAGGAGTAGACAATTGACTACAATGATATTATCTTAGCTAGAGCAAAAGTAGGATTAGGTGGATCAGTAGCGAGATCATGTGAGGGTGTTGTAGAATACCTTATTAGTGAGAGGTATTCCCATACCAGATATACCTTCATCCTCCTCTTCCTATTATTGGAGTTAGAGGAGTGGGACATCAGGTGCTCCTTCGGTATCCCCACCGATATCATGATTTATAGAGGGATCAACCTCACAAGCATCAATGGTAGGGACTTCACACAAAGTGGGTTGTCACCAGGGGACTAGTAGTGGGGAGGACCAAGGAGATCATGTTAAGGGTAATAGGGATAGCAGCGGGGGTAGTTAGTGACATGTGAGTGTTGAGCCCTATACTATTTTTGGTTATGCCTTGTATTTTTTGTATTATTGATTATGATGAGGAGCTTGAGAGCTCAACATATGTAGCCTATGGGTGAGACTTAATTATGTAATTTTATTGATGATTATATATATGATGCACCATTATTCATGTGATTTTTATTCTATTTATGATTTGATGAAATGTGTTATTTGATGATTGATATGATGAATGTATGCAATGTTTGATGAATGCGATGATTGTATGTATATACTTTTGATTATATTTCATAAAATGATTTAGACATGTATCATTATTCATGACTTTAATCAATTAATCAAGGGCGTCAACCCAATGTATGATATATATGTGGAATGGATGTAAGGAAATGCAATGTAAGAATTATCATTCAATGTACTATTATGAAGGTCAAGATGACATGACTTGTTTTTTAATTTATCTTTGGGGAGATGAATCTGAATGTGCTTTCATGATGCTCAAACACACTAGTGACCTCAATAAAACTCATCTTCTAATAAATTAGGTACTTGAAGATACTAAGACCAGCCAAGTTATTCAAGTTTCACAAAGATCAACTGTGTGTGTAGTGAATGTTCATTTTCAATTTTGGGTGAGGTTAGACTCATCATTTGTGACTGATTTCAATAAGCTATCTCATACAAGAGCGTACATATATCTATACAAAAGAAGGTTGCTAATGTGATAGATGTGTCACCATGCGTAAGGCTACTCTATTTCCAGGTAGGCACCTATAGCCTATTATTGGTGATGGAGATTACCCCATGGTTGTTAAAAACTGATAATTCCAAGGATTCAAGCTCTTACCCCTTTTTTTGGGGGGGGGATTTAGGGATACTTTCTCATTTTGTGGAAGAGTAAGGGGATTTGTGTTTTTGTGGGGCTTACTCATTTTGTAGAGGAGCAAGGGGATTTTATTGCTTTTGATTTTGCTTTTTGGGATACTTGTTCATTTTTTGGAAGAGCAAGGGATTTTATTTCTTTTGCTTTTACTTTTTGTGATACTTGCTCATTTTGTGGAAGAGCAAGCGGATATTTTTGAAGGGGGGAGCTTGTCCTTTTGTCAGTTCTTAGCCTTTTTTAGACCATGTGCATAATTGGATGAGTAGGGGATACTATTTTATTTATGGCATTAGCTACTCATGATTTTGTATTTCCTAAACAACAAAATTTGATTTAATCTGTATATTTGTGCATGGTCTCGAAGAAAAATTAAGGTCACCAGGAAGACCTATAGTACTCAAGGACTTAATGGCATTCAATGTAGGATGAAAGAGACACTAGGTATGGCTAAACGATCGAATGTACCTAAATATTTGTCAAACCATAGACATGGAAAAGACAAATTGTCATAGGGTTTCTTCTTTCTTTACAATTTTCTCTCTCTTCTTTTTGTTTTTTATAATAGGTGGTTGATGTGAATGACATGCCTATAATGCAAGACATGTACTATAAGGAAGAAACCCTTGATTAATGTGATAAAATCACTTATGATAAATGAATAAAATCATGCATTGAATTATAACCAAATTTTTATTGGTCATGATGAAATTTTATTGCTTTGTTGTTTTTGTTGACTCTAATTTGTTTTTGTATTTTTGCTTTTATATTGTTTTTTAATTTTTTATTGATTTTGTTTTTTTTCTATGGTTTTTGATATTTTTGTGTATTTTTGTTGTGCTTTTTTATGATTTAGCATGAATTCAATCTTCATTTTCATCCCACCATTCTTTTACATCTTGTAGTATCATGAGTGTATGATTTTGTTTTTGTAGACTTATAATGTGTATTGTTGTCTGGAAGATGGGGATGAATGGTTAGATGAAAATGGAAATTTGATTCTTGTTGTTTATTTTATTTTTTATTTTTGGTTTGTTTGTTTTTTTGGCAAGGCTAGCTATGATCTAGGTATAAAAGGCACAAAAGTGAAGGATATTTATGGGTTTAGGTTCCTCAATTCCCTCAAGGATGGCAAGTTTATAGGTTCCTATTCCAAATGATTTTGTTATGATGAATAGACCAAGCCAATTGGCTGCAAACTTATCACACAAATAGGGTGGTAAGCTTGAGTTTTTTTGGTTCTCCTTGAGAACCAAATCACCCACTCAAAATTCATGAGGATGCACTTTTTTATTGTAAGTGTGTTTGACCCTTTCTTGATATATGTGAATATGCTCTAATGCAATAATTTAAAATTTATCAAGTAAGTTAAATTGGTCTAGGTGCATTTGTCGTGCATTATCATCATAAATGAATTCCTGCAATGATATTCACAATGATGAAATTTTAAGTTCTAGAGGTATGATTAGCTTGACACCATAAACTAGTGAAAAAAGGTGTTGCCCCAGTTGGTATACATACACTTGTTTGATAAGCCCATAATGCCAAGGGGAGTTGCAAATAATAATATTTGTGATTATTCCAAGGTTCAAATCTCGGGCCTCATCGAACTGAATGCTTGTCCCTTTCTTGGTGCTTTCAGTGGCGTAAAAGGTTTAAAATGATTATGGCATGGCATTTATAGGGTCAGACTGCATGAATATCTGTGTGGTAGCTTCCAGGGTGAATAGCGCAAAATATTGTGGCAGTCATAAAAGCTGGACAGCCTGCCCAGATTCGTGGCGGCTATCGATTCCACCATGTTAAAAAAAAAAAACAATATTTGTGATTTTCATTAACTATTTTCTTTAGAATGGTAATTATGGTTTTGTTGGTGGCTCTGGATTGTCCATTACTTTATGGATAATAAGGAGTCAAGAAATTGTGTTGAATTTTGTACTTGGTGCAAAGTGCTTGAACATCCTTGTTTTTGAATGGGGTGCCATTGTAAAATATGATCTTTGATGGTATGCCAAAATAATAGATGATATCATGGAGTATAAACTCCACAATTGAGGTCCTGGTGTACTGGTGAGAGGAATCATCTCAACCCATTTTGTAAAATATTCTATGGTCGTAATGATGAATGTATGGTTCCCCAAAGGAGATATATTTCCTACTAGATCAAGTCCACATTGTGAAAAAGGCCACAAATATTGAATTGGCTATAATTATTGTGATGGGACATGGGTTATATTGGCATCATGTTACCATTTTGGATATTTCTTAATGTATGCACAACATGGTGGGCCAATAATAACCCATGCACAAGATGTACTTTGTAATGTCCATCCCACTAGAATGACCACTACAAGTACCATCATGGGCTTGATAAATTATCCATTTTGCTTTTTGGGGTTTGAGACAATGATGGAGAATACCATCATAGTTGTGACAATAGATAATATCTCCCAAGAGAGTATAGTGAGCCAATGTTTGCTTAAATATTCATTTTTTGGTTGAGGATAACTCTTTGGGGAGAGTACCTGTCTTAGTAAAATCTTTAATTTATAAAAAACCTTCATTATATGGATATGTTTGGATGATATTGACACTCTCTACCGTTTGAGAAAAATATCATTCAATAGTTGACTATGAAAGTGTGGTGATTTTGAAAAATATTTTGCTATCAAATGGATTATGTGGAATGAGAGATCCAAGTGAGGTCATTATGTCAGTGAACTAACTTGATGATTGAGGTTCATTATCAATTTCATACCAATCAAAATGCTTAAGCAGTTTATCAAAAAATGGTTTGTACTTCTACAAAATTGGGTCTCTACATTGGTAAACCCCTTTGACTTGTTTAACGATGAGCTCAGAATCACAAAAAATGCTTAGTTGCTAGATGCCCAATACAATAGCAATCTAAAGTCCTAAAATTAGGGCTTCATATTCCATATTTATGTTGGTATAAGGGAAGTCAAGTTTAAATAATAGGGGTAGAGGATCCCCTTGAGGTGTAAATAACATAGCTCTAGCACCTCCCCCTTGCTTGCATTTAGAACCATAAAATAAAAGAACAACATCAATATCCTCTTCTAGCTTGACTAATTCTTCTTGCTCAATTATATTGAATACAAAATTGTTAGGTTGCTCAATTATGAGTGGTATATTGTTTGACAGTGGAGCTTCAACGAGCTGATCTGCAATTCCCTGACCTTTTATGGATTTTTAACTAAAAAATTCTATATCAAATTCTATTAAAATTATTATCCACTTGGACGTCATGTTATTCATATAGTGATGCAGGAGCATCCGGTGTCAGCAGAGCAATCTTGCATCAAAGAAAAATTTTGATTTTTCTTTTTTTTTCTAAGTGTGCCTTGATGTCGTGATATCGCGACAAGGAAAAGTGTCACGATATCACGACAAGGAAAAGCGTCACGATATCGCGACAGAAAAAGTGTCACGATATCGCGACATGTCGCGTTTTCATGACTCAAGAAGGCGAGAGGAGACATGGAGCAAAAATGTCACGATTTCACGACATGTCGTGAAATCGCGACCGAAGAAGCAGAAAGGAGGCAAGGAAGGAAAAATGTCACGATTTCGCGACATGTCACGATTTCATGACCGAAGAAGCAGAAAGGAGGTCAGGAAGGAAAATGTCACGATTTCACGACCGAAGAAGCAGAAAGGAAGCAAGGAAGGAAAATGTCATGATTTCGCGACATGTCACGATTTCGCGATCGAAAAAGAGAAAGAGGACCCGAAAGGAAAAGGTGTCGCGATATCGTGACATGTCGCATTTTCGTGACTCGGGAAAGGCAAGAAGGCCGAAAAGCAAAAGTGTCACGATATCGCGACATGTCGCATTCTCGCGACCCGAACAGGACAGGAAGGCAGAGAAGCCAAAAATGTCACGATATCGCGACATGTCGCATTTTCGCGACTCAAGGAAAGCAGGAAGGCAGAGGAGCCGAAAGTGTCGCGATATCGCGACATGTCGCATTTTCGTGACTCAAACAGGACAGGAAGGCAGAGGAGCCGAAAGTGTCGCGATATCGCGACATGTCACATTTTCGCGACTCGAACAGGACAGGAAGGCAGAAGAGCGAAAAGTGTCACGATATCGCGACATGTCGCATTTTCATGACTCGAACAGGACAGGAAAGCAGAGGAGCCGAAAGTGTCGCGATATCGTGACATGTCGCATTTTCGTGACTCGAAGAGGACAGGAAGGCGAAGCAGTCAAAGGTGTCGCGATATCGCGACATGTCACATTTTCATGACTTGAAGAGGGCAGGAAGGCAGGGAAACCGAAAGTGTCGCGATATCGTGACATGTCACATTTTCATGACCAAACAAAAGAAAAGGAAGCGCAGGCGGTTACAGGAGCCGTTACAGAGGAAACGGTCGAGCCGTGGTATACCAAGGTGCAGTGAAAGCAGATGAAGATGAAGAGTCAGAACGTTTCGACAGCCAAAACAATGAAGGGACGCGGGAGATGAAATAAAAATGTCAAAAAAGGGAGACGGAGCGTCATGACAGAAAGTTTAAAAGGGGAAGCAAAGACATGCACAAGGGTCAAAAAATTGGCAGAAATAGAGTTGAGACGTAAAGACAAGAGGCCATTCTGGACCGGTTAGATTGTTGTTTCTTCCAGGCGAAAGATGTTGTAACAGAACTATCTATCGGGAATAAAGAATTTTTGTGGGCAGACTGTTGCCATGATTGTAATTTTGTTCTAATCTATTGAATGTGATTATAGATTTGGTGTGAGCAAGTTGGTTCTCCATCAAGTGGTATCAGAGTAGGAGTTCCTGAGTGTGCGAACAGATCATCGAAAGTGAGGCAGTTTGCACCAGGATCTATGGAAGGGTTGTGCGAAGAGAGTGAGGAAGAATGCCTCCATGAAGAAACCATGGTGGTGGGAGGAATGTGGTACCTGAGGAAGATTTCAAAGCTTTGCAGAGGCAAGTGCAAGCCCTACAAGAGGAGTTGCGAAGAGGGGTTGAACCAAGGGGAGAAGACCATAGTGAAGATGAAGTTTGGGAGGTTGATAATCCATCAGAGGAAGAGGAAGCAATGAATCCTGTAGAAGTCAGATTAGTTAAGGCCATAACTCAGATCGGGAAGAAGCCAAAGTTTGATGTCTCCACGTACTCTAGGAAACTCAATCTAGAAGAGTTGATTGATTGGATCAATGATATGGAGGAGTATTTTGAGTATGAAGAGGTTGTAGATCCAGATCGGATCAAACTGGCAAAAACAAAGTTGAAAGGCCATGCTAGCATATGGTGGAAGGAAGTACAACTAGAAAGAAATAGGAGAGGAAAGGAAAGGATAACCAGATGGGACCGAATGGTTGAGAAGTTGAAGAGGCGAGTTTATTCCTACAGATTACGAATTAGAGCTATTGAGGAAAATGCAGAGCTTGAGACAGTCAAGCAAATCTGTCAAGGAATATACCGAGGAGTTTTACCAGATTTTAATAAGAGCTGGACATTCAGGGGATAGTAAGGAGAAAGTAGCCCGTTACATAAATGGGTTAAGAATGAATATCCAAGAAGAACTCAGTTTGGTCAGAATTACCACCATTGAGGATACATATCAGTTTGCCTTGAAGGTTGAAGAGAAGCTGAATAGAAAATTTGAAGGCAAACAAAGAGGAAGAGGTCAAGGTGGAAGAACTAGGGGAAGGACCAGTGGAGGAAAATTTGATGATCGGGATAAGACTGGTGAAACGAGTACCAGCCAAGATCAGAAAGAGGAGAATACTTACCGCCCCCGTAATCAGAACAACGGTTACCAAAGGGGAAGAGGTAGAGCTGGACGTGGGTATGGAAGAGGTGGATTTCGTGGAACATGTTTCCATTGTGGAGAAGAGGGACATCGGGCATATGAGTGTCCCCAACACCAAGAGAGGACGAATAAGCGACCTGAAGATCATGCCAGAGCTGCTGTAGCAGATGAAGGTGCTGAGTCTGAACATTCGAAAGAAGCAGAAGAAGGAGAAGTGTTGATGACAAGAAGAGCATTGATGAATGGAGGGAAAGATGTGGATCAAAGGAAGAGCTTATTTCGCACGAGATGCAAATGTGCGGGTAAGACCTGTAATGTTATCATAGATAATGGTAGCACAGACAATTTGGTTTCAGGAGAAATGGTGACTAAGCTAAAACTGGAGAAGAGGGCACACCCGCATCCATATCGGATTGCATGGTTGCAGAAAGATCATAGGGCATTAGTCAGTGAGCAGTGTTTGGTTAAATTTCATATTGGAACTTATCAAGATGAGGTTCTATGTGATGTTTTGCCTATGGATGCTTGTCATTTGTTGTTGGGGAGGCCATGGCAATTTGACAGACGCGCGGTGCATGATGGACATGCGAATACTTACTCTCTGACCAAATATGGGAGGCGTCACAAGTTGAAGCCATCGAGGGAAGTGGATGAAAAGGTATGCAGTAGCGCAAGAATCTGTCTGGTAGATGGTAGAAAATTTTTGGATGGCCTGAAGAGGGAGTCTATGTGTTACGCATTAATTCCTACCGTTAAGAAGGAACAATGTATGGATATTCCAAGTAGAGGTTGAAAGTCTATTAGAAGAATTTCCTGATATTGTGTCCGATAATGTGCCTGAGGGCTTGCCACCAGTGAGAAATATTAGCCATCAAATTGACTTGATTCCAGGGGCCAGTTTACCCAATAAAGCAGCCCATAGAATGTCTCCCATGGAGAACGAGGAGTTGAACAGACAGGTTCAAGAGTTGTTGAGGAAGGGATTGATCAGAGAAAGTTTGAGTCCCTATGCAGTACCTGCAGTACTAGCACCGAAGAAGGATGGAGAATGGAGAATGTGTACTGATTCCAGAACCATAAATAAGATTACCATTAAGTATAGATTTCCATTGCCTAGAATGGACGATATAATGGACTATTTGAGTGGAGCTAAATACTTCACAAAGATTGATTTAAAGAGTGGGTATCATCAGATTCGCATCAGAGAAGGTGATGAGTGGAAGACTACTTTCAAAACCAAAGAGGGTTTGTACGAGTGGTTGGTCATGCCGTTTGGACTAACCAATGCACCAAGTACATTCATGAGGTTAATGAATGAGGTGTTGAAAGAATTCCTAGAGAAGTTTGTTATTGTTTATTTGGATGATATTCTGATTTTCAGCAAGACATTGGAAGAACATTTGATGCAAGTTCGGACAGTCTTTGAAAAGCTGAGGGAGGAGCAGTTGCTGATTAATTTGAAGAAGTGCAGTTTTGTGAAAAAGGAGTTGGTGTATCTGGGATTTGTCATCTCGGATGAGGGTCTAAAAATGGATCCAGAAAAGGTGAAGGCTATCATTGAGTGGCCTACTCCAAGGAACATAACGGAAGTAAGATCATTCCATGGTCTTGCAAGTTTCTATAGAAAGTTCATTAGAAACTTTAGCAGTATTTGCGCACCCCTGATAGAAACCATGAGAGGGGATAAGAAGGAGTTTAAGTGGACTACAAGGGCAGGTACAAGTTTTGAAATGTTAAAAAGGAAGGTGACGGAACAACCCATTTTGATACTCCCAGATTTTAATAAAGTATTTCAGGTTGATTGTGATGCTAGCGGCAGTGCCATTGGAGTTGTGTTGAGTCAGGAAGGTAAACCTGTTGCATATTTTAGTGAGAAGTTAAATGATGCTAGGAAGAAATACTCTGTTTATGATCAGGAATTTTATGCTATAGTTCAGGCTCTAAAGAAATGGAGGCACTATTTGTTAGCAAAGGAGTTTGTTTTATATACTGACCATCAAGCTTTGCAGTATATTAACAGTCAAGGAAAACTGAATCAGAGACACCTGAAGTGGGTGGAATTTCTACAGAGTTATACCTTTGTTTTGAAGCATAGGAGTGGGAAGTCTAATAGAGTTGCAGATGCCTTGAGTAGAAGACAAAATTTGTTGTTGGAGATGAAGGTGGAAGTCGTTGGGTTTGAAGAACTCAGGAGTTTGTATCCGGAGGATCCGGACTTTGCAAAAGCTTGGAAGGCATGTTTGTCTCCTATTACTTTGGATAGAACTAAGTGGCTGGATTTCACCATCCAAGATGGGATGCTATTCCGAAAGAACCAATTGTGCATTCCTAGAAGTTCAATGAGGGAGAATCTGATAAAGGAGAAGCATAGTGGAGGACTAGATCGGGCATTTTGGTCGAGATAAGACCATTGCCCTTGTCAGTGAAAACTACCATTGGCCACGGTTGCAGCAGAATGTGACGAAATTTGTGCAGAGTTGCAGAGTGTGTCAGATGGCTAAAGGAGTGAGGCAGAATACAGGATTGTATCAGCCATTACCTGTACCAGAAAGACCATGGGAGGACATCAGTATGGATTTTGTTCTTGGCCTACCAAGGACACAATGAGGGAATGACTCCATTTTTGTTGTGGTTGACAGGTTTTCGAAGATGGCTCATTTTATTCCCTGTCAAAAAATGAGTGATGCAGTTCATATTGCAGGCTTGTTTTTCAAGGAGGTGGTACGCCTTCATGGTCTACCCAAGAGTATAGTATCTGACAGAGATACCAAATTTGTGGGTTATTTCTGGAGAACTTTGTGGAAGCAGTTAAAGACGGATTTGAAGTTCAGTTCTGCATACCACCCGCAGACTGATGGACAAACAGAAGTGGTGAACAGAAGTTTGGGTAACCTTCTAAGATGTTTGATAGGAGATAAGCCCAAGGGATGGGATTTGATTTTACCACAAGCAGAATTTGCTTACAACAATTCTATCAACAGAAGTACTAGTAAATCACCATTCCAGATTGTGTATGGGAACAACCCAAGGAATGCTTCAGAATTGAGAACGATGGGTAAAGGAGAAAAGAGTAGTGCTGAGGCTGAAGATTTTGCAGAACACATAAAGAGTTTGCATGAGGAGGTAAAACAACATATCAGTAAGATGAATACTCAGTACAAGGCCAAAGTAGATCAGAAGAGACGTTTCAAAGAGTTTCAAGTGGGAGATGAGGTCATGGTTCACTTGAGAAAGGAAAGGTTTCCTAACAAAACCTACAACAAACTGAAGATGAAGAAGTTTGGACCATGCAGGATCATAGGTAAAAGAGATTCAGGTAATGCCTATGAAGTGGAACTGCCGAGAGAGCTGAATATATCACCTGTTTTTAATATTTTAGACTTGGTAGAATACCATGAAGGAGATAGTAGTGAGGCACCAAGAACAGATTTGTGGAACATTCCAGTGACTGCACCAGTCACAGATGAGATAGAGGAAATACTCGATACTCGAGAAGGCAGAAGTACCAGGAACCGGCAGTATTCAGAATATTTGGTCAAATGGAAAGGCAGGCCTTCCGAAGATGCAACTTGGTTGTCAAAGATAGAGGTCGACCACTTGGGTCTTCCTCCAACAGTATAGAAGTAGAGGACACTTCTCAATCCACCCCGGGTGTCTGATGCAGGAGCATCCGATGTCAGCAGAGCAATCTTGCATCAAAGAAAAATTTTGATTTTCTTTTCTTTTTTTCTAAGTGTGCCTTGATGTCGCGATATCGCGACAAGGAAAAGTGTCACGATATCGCGACAAGGAAAAGTATCGCGACATGTTACAATTTTCGCGACTCAAGAAGGCGAGAGGAGACATGGAGCAAAAATGTCACGATTTCATGACATGTCATGAAATCGCGACCGAAGAAGCAAAAAGGAGGCAAGGAAGGAAAAATGTCATGATTTCATGACATGTCACGATTTCACGACCGAAGAAGCAGAAAGGAGGTCAGGAAGGAAAATGTCACGATTTCACGACATGTCACGATTTCACGACCGAAGAAGCAGAAAGGAAGCAAGGAAGGAAAATGTCACGATTTCGACATGTCACGATTTCACGATCAGAAAAGAGAAAGAGGACCCGGAAGGAAAAGGTGTCGCGATATCGCGACATGTCGCATTTTCATGACTCGAGAAAGGAGGAAGAAAGCAAAGTGTCACGATATCACGACATGTCGCATTCTCGTGACCCGAATAGGACAGGAAGGCAGAGAAGCCAAAATGTCGCGATATCGCGACATGTCGCATTTTCGTGACTCAAGGAAAGCAGGAAGGCAGAGGAGCCGAAAGTGTCACGATATCGTGACATGTCGCATTTTCATGACTCGAACAGGACAGGAAGGCAGAGGAGCCGAAAGTGTCGCGATATCGTGACATGTCGCATTTTCGTGACTCAAACAGGACAGGAAGGTAGAAGAGCGGAAAGTGTCGCGATATCGCGACATGTCGCATTTTTGCGACTCGAACAGGACAGGAAAGCAGAGGAGCCGAAAGTGTCGCGATATCGTGACATGTCACATTTTTGCGACTCGAAGAGGACAGGAAGGCGGAGCAGTCAAAGGTGTCGCGATATCGTGACATGTCACATTTTCGCGACTTGAAGAGGGCAGGAAGGCAGGGAAACCGAAAGTGTCACGATATCGTGACATGTCGCATTTTCACGACCAAACAAAAGAAAAGGAAGCGCAAGTGGTTACAGGAGCCGTTACAGAGGAAACGATCGAGCCGTGGTATACCAAGGTGCAGTGAAAGCAGACGAAGATGAAGAGTCAGAACGTTTTGACAGCCAGAACAATGAAGGGATGCGGGAGATGAAACGAAAACGTCAAAAAAGGGAGACGGAGCGTCACGACAGAAAGTTTAAAAGGGGAAGCAAAGACATGCACAAGGGTCAGAAAATTGGCAAAAATAGAGTTGAGACGTAAAGACAAGAGGCCATTCTGGACCGGTTAGATTGTTGTTTCTTCCAGGCGGAAGATGTTGTAACAGAACTATCTATCGGGAATAAAGAATTTTTGTGGGCAGACTGTTGCCATGACTGTAATTTTGTTCTAATCTGTTGAATGTGATTACAGATTTGGTGTGAGCAAGTTGGTTCTCCATCATATAGGTACAACTCATCATATAACACAAAGGATTTTCTTTTGCAATGATATATGTAGTATTATCGATCATGTAATGGCAAAGATTCTTGGTTGCAAAGAATACTGCTAAGCATAACTTTTTGACACAGGCATATTTAGCTTCATAGCTTACAAAAATACAACTAATGTAATATATAGCCTGCTCTTTGTTTAATTCATTTTTCTATGCTAAAATAATTCCCAATGCAAAATATGTTGTGGATATGTACAAATGGAATGGTACACATGGTTGACATAGTTTCAACATAGGTGATGATGTGATATATTCTTTTATGGTATCAAATGCATCTTGTCACTCTTTATTCCATTCAAAAGTGGCCTCATTTTTCAATAGGTGATTTAAAGGCTTGCATTTATCTGATAATTGTGCTATAAAGCAAAGGATCACTTGTATCTTGCCTTGCAAGCTACATAATTCTTTGAGATTTATAGGGGTGGCATGTCAATGATTGATTTTAATTTGTTTGGGTTGACTTCAATGTCTTTTTTAGAGACTATGAACCCTAAAAATTTTCTTGATGTAACACCAAAGACACACTTCTTTGGGTTAAGTCTTATGTTGTGCTCAAGTAATCGCTTGAAAATGTGGTGTAAAAAATTGATATCCTCATGATGGAGCTTCGCTTTGGCAAAAAAATCATCCACATAATCTTCAACAATTTTGTGCATTTGATCATGAAAAATATAAGTCATGGCATGTTGATATGTAGTGCCTACATTCTTAAGTCCAAATGGCATGACTTTATAGCAAAATATTCCCTAGGGTATTGTAAAATCCATTTTGCGTTGGTCATCAAGATTTATTTGAATCTGATTGTATCCTAAAAAACCATACATTAGGGAGAGAATTTCATGGACCATAGTAGAATCCATGAGCATATCAATGTTCAAGAGGAGGAAGTCATCCTTGGGACACACTTTGTTTAAGTTGTAAAAATATATGCAAATGCATATCCCACCATTAGGTTTTCTAATGGATACCATGTTTAAGACCCATTCTAGATAGTCTACGGGTTGGATAAAATCTACATCTAGAAATTTTTACAACTCTTATTTAACCATAAGGGATATGGTAGGATGAAGCTTCCATAGCTCTTTCTTTATAGGTTTTGCATGAAGAACACAAGCTTATACTGAGAAGGGGGGTGAAAAGTATAAGACTACTTTTTACTTTTGCTCTAAATCAACTTTCAAATCACTTTTATGTAGAGAACAGATAGCATTATCAAGAGCAGCAATTAAAACAATGCACAACACATCAACAACAAAGTGACACAGCAATTACATGGTTCACCCAAAGCGGGCTACTCCACGGATAAAATTTCTTACTAAATTTTATCAAAGTCCTCTAGGAATACTTCCCAATTACAATTTTTATGAGCCTTAGCTCAAAGGAGACACCTTCCCCTAATTCTGCTTTGGCTAATGATCCTATAGAAGACCTCTATCTCTTCTGCCCTTAGCAAGTGGAACACTATCCACAAAAGACACCTGTCTTCCCTGCTCTGGCTGGAGATCTCTGTCCTCAACTCTGTCACAGCAAGCTGGTCCTCTTTTCTACACCAAAAATAGTCCTTTGGTTTGGCACAAATCTATCCTCTTCCTCTTTTATTTTTTGTTGTAATTCCTAGTTGGTCAAAACAATCTTTTTCACTACCTGTGCAAAGACAGCAGCACTCGATCTAATTAAACTCTTCTACGAACAACTCAGCAGCACATTCTTCGTGCATATAGCAGCATAGTCTTCGCATGGATAGTAGTACATTCTTCGCACATACAACAACACTTAGACGATTCAATGAAATGCACTCTAATGCTGTAGTCAAACTTTGCTCTCTACTTCTTCGATGATCGAACCTCACTGTTGCACTAACTCTGCGAATGCCACTCTTCGAATGCACACTCCGATGAATCCTTGAAACTGCTCAAACAGCCTTCCTTTAATACTCATAATCTCAAGATGAAATCTTGTTCTTAGTCGGCTGTTCAACCTCCAAATACGTCGGTTGTAAACCCTACGCTGCGTCGGCCCAAATTTAACTCTGTCGGCTTCACTGTCTCCCTGAAGCTCCAAGCGTGAAACTTCAGCATGTCACGATATCGTGACACCTTTTCCTACCGTACACCCTCTTTAGCATGTTGTAGCAAAATCATGATGTTTTTGCAATTTTATGCTTCCTTCGCTCTTCTGTCACAAAATCGTGACACTTTTGTCTTCTGTTGACATCATCTCACTTTTGTCATGAAATCGTGATGCTTTAGACTTCAAAGCCTTCTTCTCTGCTTCTGTTGTGAAATCACGACACCTTTGCCTCTTGCTGACGTCATCAACAACTCTGTCATGAAATCATGATGGTTTAGACTCCAAAGCCTTCTTCTCGAATTTTGTCGTAAAATCGTGACACCTTTGCCTCTTGCTGACGTCATTTGCCATTTTGTCACAAAATCATGATGCTTTCAACTTCAAAGCCTTTTATCGATTTGCAACAGCGAAAATGGAACATGTCGTGAAATTGTGACACTTTTGCTGCCTTAAGCTATTTTATGGCAACTGCCCACGAAACTGGAACATGTCACGAAATCATGACGCTTTCATTGCCTTAAGCACTTTTCTGCCAACTGCTCGTGAAACTGGAACATGTCGCGAAATCGTGACACTTTCTGCATTCATACAACTTCTTTGAAACATGTCACAAAATCGTGACACTCCCTGCAACTCAACACTGCCAACTCATCTTGTCGCAAAATCGTGACACTCCCTGCAACTCAACACTGCCAAGTCAACTTGTCACGAAATCATGACAGTTTTGCCTAAAATTTCTCTCTCCTCAACCATGTCATGAAATCATGATAGTTTTGCCTACTTCGACTCTGCCTTCTAGCATGTCACGAAATCACGATAGTTTTGCCAAAACTTTCTCTCTCCTCAACCATGTCACGAAATCATGACAATTTTGCCTGCTTCGACTCTGCCTTCCAGCATGTTGCGAAATCGTGACAGTTTTGCCAAAACTTTCTCTCTCCTAAAACATGTCACGAAATCACGACAGTTTTTCCAACAGCCTGCAAACTTTTTCTAACTTATATTTTTTTGGATTTTTGGCAACTGGGCTACTCTGATTTTCTTGGAGACTTACTGACCAATTGAAACCTTCATCAAAACACATACTTAGACATAAAACAAATTTCTCCAAGAACTCCTTGATATCAAAGACAACAACTACCAAGAGCTCCTTGACATCAATGACAACAACTAAACTTAGGCAAAGGCAATGTACTCAAGGTACCCAAAATTGCCAACAATCTCCCCCTTTGTCATTGATGGCAGCCCTTTACTAAACACAGCCAAAACTGAAATCAATCTCTGTGAAGTTTTGCTCCCCCTCACTTGAAGCTTTCCTTTTTACTTGAAGCTCTCCCCCTTTCTCATATCTCTCCCCCTTACACAAATCTCTCCCCCTTTGTCATCAATTGCAAAGGGTCACCTTTGGGGCTTGGGACTAAGAATGAGTCTCTTAGCTTAGTCCCTCTCCCACCTCCTAATGAGGTGATTTTAAAACAGAGTTGGGAGTGAAGCTCCCATTAGACACTCATCATCATCAGTGTCTACAATTTCTTTGCCAGGACTTTTCTTGAGCTCTTTTTTAATGTTTTTGTTCTTGGCACTTATCTTGTTCTTGTTCTCATCTCTTTTCTTGTCCACACCTTGATCCTTGGACCTATTTATACCATTGTTTTTGTTCCTGTACCTTGTAAGATCAACTCTGCATTTTTTGGCTGAGTGACCTATATTGTTGCACTTGTAACAAACAACATTATTTCTTTTAGGTATAGCTGTTCTTTGAATCCACCTGTTCTGACTAACCCGGTTCCTGTTATTTGAATTGCAAAAAATTGCCTTGTGCCCGTACTAATTACAAGAGTAGCAATATCCTTGAAATAAATTACGACTTCTGAATTTATTGTTAACCTTCTTCATTTGAGACATGCAATGTGCAGCCATGTGTCCAAACCTGTAACACGCAAAACATCTACTAAAAAATATTATTTTAATCGATTTCTTGGGTCCCGAGAACTTCTGTTTCACATTTAGAAATATGTTTTCTATTTCTGCACATTCATCACTTACATACTCATGATCTGAAGTACTTTATTCATCAGAACTTTCTTCTTGTTGAAATCTCTTGTTAGATTCTCCAACCTGTTTCTTGTGTGGCTCAACAAAACTGAGACCTATTTTATCTGTTGGATTTCTTTGATTTTTGATGAGAGACTTAACCTTCTTGGAGCTATCTTGAAATCTGTAGAGTTTATCCTTGTAATATTTATTTTCCTTTATTAAAGAAACCATTTTCTGCTCTAACTCATTATACTCAAGAATATTAGACTCTAACTCATCCTTGAGTTCCTGTGTTTTGGCTATAGAGAAGTCGAGACTTTCTATAAGATCGTCTCTCTCCATACAACATTCATCTAACTTAACCTTGAGTCTATCATTCTTCTTTATTTCTTTTTCTAAAACACTGAGAGCATTATTGAGTTCACATTCAAGATTCTCTATTTGATTGCACTTTGAATTATCAAGACCTCTTTCTGATTTCTTATTACTAGATGTGCTACCCTTTTTAAAAACCATACACGCATCTTCCTTATCATTTTCTGAAGCATCCTCATACATACTAGTAACCAATTCATTATTTGTGCAATCATCCTCAAGGTGCCCAAAATTTCCACATCTAAAGCATTTCATGACCGTGAATTTATGTTTCGGTTCTTCCTCCTTTTTTGAAATGAACAACATCTCATTTTCATCATCACTAGAAGAATTTTCACTATTACTGCTAGAACACTTACTTGCTTTGTCTAGGTAGAAGCTCTTCTTGTTCTTGTGTGAATGCCTCTTTCCTTGATTGATGTGCTCATCTTTGTTCTTTCTGTAATACCTATGTTTTTTAGAATCATTGCTCTTAACATCCTGTAAATCTTCATCACTTTCATCTTTGGAAACAGTACAGTCATAAGCATAATGACCATACTTTCCACAGTTGAAACATCTTATATTTTTCTTGCTTTTGTGCTTTCTAAATAATTTGCTTTTCTTGCTGTAATATGCTTCTTCCTCACTAGAAGACTCATCACTCTCTTGAATCTGTTTGCATTTTGATGTCTTGGTAGCTTTGAAGGCTGCCTCTTTCTTTATATCAATATTCACTTGAGTTCTCAGCTCAAAAGTTGCAAGAATACTATGGAGCTCATCCTTTTTCAACTTATCTAAATATTTGGCTTCCTCAATAGCAGAAATCTTTTCACTAAATCTATTAGGAAGAGATCTTAGAATTTTATCACACACATCATTTTCAGCAAGTTCAAGACCTAAGTCTTTCATGGAGTTCACAATCTCATCCATCCGAAGCATGTAGTCACTAATATTTTCATCATCACTCATCTTGAGTTGTTCAAACACACCTTTAAAATGTCTCAACTTGGCCTTTCGTACATTTGCATCACCTGTATGAACAACCTGCAATTGTTTCCACATTTCACTATTTATCTTGCAGTGAATAACTTTGGTAAGATCGGCCTTCTGTAAACCTTTCAGGATTGCATTCATGACTTTTGAGTTGCTGTGATGAAGGAGCCTATCTTCCTTAGTATAAGGACCATTTGCAGGAATGGTGTACCCATCTTAAATAACTTCCCATACCTCATTACCAAGGTCCATAAGATAGACTTTCATTCTTGCACTCCACAGACCGAAATCTGATCCATCCAGAATAGGTGCTACATTGCCACATAAAAAATCCATTGTGTTCTTAACTAGTTCTTCCTTCCAGCTGTAAAACCTTTTCGAAGGAACTAGCTCTGATACCAATTGAAGAACACAAGATTATACTGAGAGGGGGGGGTGAACAGTATAAGACTACTTTTTACTTTTTCTCTAAATCAACTTTCAAAACATTTTTATGCAGAGAACATATAGCATTATCAAGAGCAGCAATTAAAACAATGCACAACACATCAACAACAAAGTGACACAGCAATTACGTGGTTCACCCAAATCGGGTTACTCCACGGATAAAATTTCTTACTAAATTTTATCAAAGTCCTCTGGGAATACTTCTCGATTACAATGTTTATGAGCCTTAGCTCAAAGGAGACACCTTCCCCTAATTCTGCTTTGGTTGATGATCCTCTAGAAGACCTCTATCTCTTCTGCCTTTAGCAAGTGGAACACTATCCACAAAAGACACCTGTCTTCCCTGCTCTGGCTGGAGATCTCTGTCCTCAACTATGTCACAACAAGCTGGTCCTCTTTTCTACACCAAACATAGTCCTTTGGTTTGGCACAAATCTTTCCTCTTCCTCTTTTCTTTTCTGTTGTAATTCCTAGTTGGTCAAAACAATATTTTTCACTATCTGCACAAATACAGTAGCACTCGATCTAATTAAACTCTTCTACGAACAACTCAACAGCACATTCTTCATGCATATAGTAGCACAGTCTTCGCATGAACAACAGTACATTCTTCATGCATACAGCAGCACTTAGACGATTCAATGAAATGCACTCTAATGCTATAGTCGAACTTCGCTCTCTACTTCTTCGATGATCTTACCTCACTGTTGCACTAACTCTACGAATGCCACTCTTCGAATGCACACTCTGATGAATCCCCAAAACTGCTCAAACAACCCTCCTTTAATACTCACAATCTCAAGATGAAATCTTGTTCTTAGTCGGCTGTTCAACCTCCAAATACGTCGGCTGTAAACCCTGCGCTGCGTCGGCCCAGATTTAACTCTGTCGGCTTCACTGTCTCCCTGAAGCTCCAGGCATGAAACTTCAACATGTCACGATATCGTGACACCTTTTCCTGTCGTACACCCTCTTTAGCATGTTATAGCGAAATCGTGACGTTTTTGCAATTGTATGCTTCCTTCGCTCTTCTGTCGCAAAATCGTGACACTTTTGTCTTCCACTGATGTCATCTCACTTTTGTCACAAAATCGTGACGCTTTAGACTTCAAAGCCTTCTTCTTCGCTTCTATCATGAAATCGTGACACCTTTGCCTCTTGCTGATGTCATCAGCAACTCTGTCACGAAATCGCAATGGTTTAGACTCCAAAGCCTTCTTCTCGGATTCTGTCATGAAATCGCGACACCTTTGCCTCTTGCTGATGTCATCTACAATTCTGTCATGAAATCACGACGCTTTCAACTTCAAAGCCTTTTCTCGGTTTGCAACAGCGAAAATGGAACATGTCGCGAAATCGTGATGCTTTTGCTGCCTTAAGCTCTTTTCTGCCAACTGCCCGCAAAACTAGAACATGTCTTGAAATCGCGACGCTTTCACTACCTTAAGCACTTTTCTGCCAACTGCTCATGAAATTGGAACATGTCATGAAATCGTGATGCTTTTTGCATCCGTACAAATTCTTTGAAACATGTCACAAAATCGCGACACTTCCTGCAACTCAACACTGCCAACTCATCTTGTTGCAAAATCGTGACACTCCCTGCAACTCAACACTGCCAACTCAACTTGTCGCGAAATCATGACAGTTTTTCCTGAACTTTCTCTCTCCTCAACCATGTCATGAAATCACGACAGTTTTGCCTTCTTCGACTCTGCCTTCCAGCATGTCGTGAAATCATGATAGTTTTGCCAAAACTTTCTCTCTCCTCAACCATGTCACGAAATCGCGACAGTTTTTCCTGCTTCGACTCTGCCTTCTAGCATGTCACGAAATTGTGATAGTTTTTCTAGAACTTTCTCTCTCCTAAAACATGTCGCAAAATCGCGATAGTTTTTCTAGAAGCCTGCAAACTTTTTCTAACTTATCTTTTTCTGGATTTTTGGCAACTGGGCTACTCTGATTTTCTTGGAGACTTACTGACCAGCTGAAACCTTCATCAAAACACATACTTAGACATAAAACAAATTGCTCCAAGAACTCCTTGATATCAAAGACAACAACTACCAAGAGCTCCTTGACATCAATGACAACAACTAAACTTAGGCAAAGGCAATGTACTCAAGGTACCCAAAATTGCCAACATTGCATTGGGTCTTAAGATAAGATTATGAACCACTAGATTAGGATCTACTCTTGGCATGTCTTTGTATGCCCATGCAAAAGTGTGCTTGTGTTTAGTAAGGAAAGTAACTAAATCTTCGTGTCTAGTTGAGGAAAGGCTCTTTCCAAGTTTTATAATTTATGGGTTGTTGGGGTTTGCACTAATATCAACATTGTTGGTCTTCTTGATGAGCATATGGGAACCCTCATCTAATTGATGAGGAGTGGAGATGATGTGAATATCCTCACCTATATTTTTTAAAATGGGTGACTCAACATCAATTGTATCTATATGATGAATAAAAGATAAGATGGGCAACGGGGCTGGTGGCATGTAGATGTTTGCTTGATGAAGCAATTTTCTTGATGAAAGGAAATATTCAAGGGATGACATGGGGGAGATGCAATCAAATTCTATGAGACTTGGATCAACATGGATGGGTTTTTATGGGTCAATCAAATTTTTGAGGGGTGTAAATAGGTCAATTGTGACCATGTTTATTTGTAGAATGGAGAGGCTTGGATGGTTGAGGGTGAAGTGCCCCAATATATGCTTGCAAGGTAGAAGATGGTCTAATATCGGTGGATGCAAGTTTAGTTAGCTTGAAGGTGGTTGAGTTCATAGAGGTTGCGGATGGGCTGGTTCATTTGTGTGCTCTAATGGAAGTAGGATGGGGAAAATGGGGAGTGGCATAGGGAACAGTTGCTTGTAAATGTCATCATAGTCTAAAAAATCCATGAGGGGGATGATGGGGGAAGAGTCTTATTCGAAGCTATTGGAGGCAATTGAAAGTGCCTTAAGAAACTCATCTATTTTATCTTTCAAGGTGTCAAGCAATATGGTATGGACATTGGCAACTTGGAAAGAGCCTTTGTTATGATTAAAGTATTCATTATCACTATTCTCCTTGGGACCAAGGGTCATATGTTGAAAATGTTTCTTGAAGAGGTCAACTAGTTGATGGTGGTGATACCCTAGTTAAAATTTTTCTTTAGGGAGTTGGTAATGTGGTTTGATAATATGGAAAATTCATTTTTCATGATGAATGATACCAAAACCTCTCCAATGATAGCATCAAAAGTGTTTTAATGCAAATAAGAGATTGAATAAAAAATTAATATCACCAAAAAATGGTGACTTGGGTTGCTCCTCAATGGGTACATCGAAGGAGGTGTCAACTCTAGCATACACAAAGTTTATTGTGTTGGAAGCAAAACCCATGGGAAAAATGGTGCCTATGCATGGGCAACCAAAATATCTAATTTATTTGATGATGGAAGATGTAAATGTGATGTTGTGCACTAGGTACTTTCATATTCCTTGACTTGTTATATGCACTATGATCTACGTAGGCTAGGAAGTAGATGCAAAAGTTCCAACATTCTCTTCCAATTGAGGTATTCTATGGATGAAACTAGGGTAGTGTCTGATGTGGATTGTGGAAGAGAAGCTATGATATATTACCCTTCATTGGGTGGGGTTAACAGGTCTAGCATTGTGATAGATGAAGTACTTTGGTACTCTACCATGCAGACAGGTGGGGGGGGTGTAGGTAATGGGGGTGTGGTAGTGACCTGGGCCACTATGTATGGAGCAATGTGGCAATGGGTATGGTTAGCCAAAGTGGTGGGTTAGTGGAAGATATAAGTGGGTAGAAGGGGGAACCTTGTGTAGACAAGGGTTGGCTAGGATATGGAGGGTTTGACTAGGGATGATGGGGTTGAATGGATGTGGCTTATGGATAATGGGGACTATATGAATTAGTAAGGCTTGTGTAGTGAGTTGGATGTAGTGGTATGGGTGATAAATATGGGTGCACAATTGTCTTGGGGCTTGGTGGTGGGTGATATGGGGTGTGATACAATATGATATACTAAGGGGCTATCTCGAGCAATGTTAGGGTGAGGTATATGTGTGTAGATGGTAGGGGAGGCTCATACAGATTGAATCAAGTTATAATAATTAAAATATTCCTCATTAGTAGGGATGCAATGCACACAACCATCATGAATGTACTTGGTAATGGTGTAGTGTTGAGTAAATGCATCACATATCTCAAATACATGGTCTTCCAAGCAAGACATTATTTGAATTTCTCCTTCAAGGATGTGGCATAGTGTATGGATGGTTTTTACACCTACGTGAATAGATAAAACAACTATCCTTAGTGTTGAGCACAAGGTATCATTGAAGGACCGTAGAGTGAACGTAGATGAGGCCATGTATGATGGTGGTAGGTTCAAATGTTGGACTGCAATAGAGGTGATGATATTGATATATGACCCAATATCAACCAAAACTTGGTTGAAGGTTTTGTTGTCTATATGAGATACAATGTGCAATGGGGTATCCAATATCTCTATAGGTGAGGTTTTGATCTTAGGTTCATAAAAGGTAATGGATGGCTCTGCATGTTCTGATGTTTCCAAAAAAAATTATGAAGACATTTGGATCTTGTGTTTGGACTTCAAAAGGACTTCAAAATTTCCATTAATATTTCATGATATGGGGATGATTTCTAGATGAGATCATAAATTGATAACTTGACCGACATCATTCTAAGGCTCTGGGTGAGGTAGTTGGTTAGTGATATGATAGGTCATGATGGGCACAACACAACCTACACTAGTGGAGCTAGTAATGTAGAATATGAATATGTGTTGGTTGCAATACTCAGTTATGCTAATTGTTTAGGGTAACATTTGTTTTGAGTAACTATATGTATCATACCTACAAAGCTTTTGTGTTGTGGCATGTTGTTAATATGGTTCACCTAGTTAGATGGCATAGTGGCAATGGTAAGTGCAATGGGTGGTTGGTTGTGTTGTTGTAAAGGGTCCTGGTAGATGCTAAGGTTTTTTTTTCGTAGGGCCAAAGGATTTTTAATTGTAATAGGCCCCTTCTCGACAAGATCTTGAACCATATTTTTGAATGTTATATAATCATTGATGTCATGCCCTTTCTACCTATGGTAATCACAGTATTGATATTCTTTGTAAGACCTAGTTTTAGGCTTATTTGGGTCCTTTGGTTTCACTTTCGATAATCTGATTGCTTGCACATAATATAGTCTTTGAAATATGGTTGAATAAGGCTTCAAAAGTGGCATGTAATATTGAGGGAGTCTAGCAAAATGCCTATTGTGGTTGTCTAGTTGTTGTTGAATTTGAAGTTGTGTGAGAGGTAAGATTACTTGATATGAGGGCTATTGAGGTTGATGTTGAATTTATGGGGGTTTTTTAGGTGGTCGTTGATGTTTTTGTTGATTGGAACTTCTTGAGATGCTCAATACCTCCTGATTAACTTAGTTGGATTTACACTTATTGTTGGAGGTGCCTTTAGAGTTTTTGTTTGACCACTCTTTCTTCTTGAGTTTTATCTCTCCCTATTGGATATTTATGTCCTCGATCATATTTACCTGTGCTAGAGCTTCTTCGAGTGTGAAATATTGCTAGAGTTGTAATAATAGTGATATTTATTTAGAACAACTCCTTGTAAACATTCAAGTAAGCTTTGTGGTGGGGAGAGGAAAGGGTAACTCTATTATCATAGCTCTCCATATAGCACCATAATATAAGATAGGCTCATCATCAAATTGTCAAATATTATATAGATCTATCAATATTGTTTGCTTCTTGACATTTAGAGAGAAGCATTTTAGAAAGATATTGGCCAATTGTTCAAAGTTATAGAGACTATGTCTAGGCAAATGGTTATACTAGTCCAAAGCTCTTCCCTAAGGGATAACGAAAAGGTGCGAAGCATGAGAGCATCAATCTCATTGAGAAGATAACATGCATTGATAAAATTGCTCATGTGTTCTTGGGGATCCTCCTTCCCCTTGAATTTATCAAATTTTGGTATTTTGAATAGAGGAGGATATGGTGGTGATGGCACTAAGGGATCAATAGGGAAGTTTTGTAACTAGCCAAGTGTTGGATTTTGATACCCTGTATTGACAACTTGCATTTATAAATTGTGGACTTGATTGCCTAGCCATTAAAATGGATCTGAAGTGGCTTACGAGGTTGCATATGATGTGCCAAATTGGAATCCTAATT
The DNA here is from genome assembly GCA_028583015.1 of Wollemia nobilis. Lineage (NCBI taxonomy): Eukaryota > Viridiplantae > Streptophyta > Pinopsida > Araucariales > Araucariaceae > Wollemia > Wollemia nobilis. Next base: position 3,736,353 of record JAQPPZ010017010.1, on the reverse strand, counting down.
GGGGGTATTTATGTTGTTGTATGAACAATTGGTTTGTGTATATATTGGATGGTGGATTTTGAGTGATACGATGTTGATAGGTTTGGTGTGATTGTTTTTGTTTCTATTTATGTTAAAGATATTGTTGTTGATGTCACTATTGAATGACCTATTGATGTGGAATTTCTTGATGTTGATAATTTGTTGAGTAACTTACTAATGTTGAAAGGTTTGTTGAGGATGATGTTCGGGTGTGGGTGATTATTGATGAAACAAATATTGTTGTTGAATGGGTAGCTGCTATTGTTGTTGTGGTGTGTATGGTTCTTGTTATTGGTAGTACTACTACAATGGTGGCTTCTAGTAGTACTATTATTGTGGAGGTTGCTAGTGATGTTGGAATGTGGATGGTGGTTGTTGTTGATAGTACTACTACAATGATGGTTGTTGATAGTACTATTGTTGTGGAGGTTGTTGGTGTTTTTGTAGTGTGGGTTGTTGTTTTTTATAGCATTGTTGTATTAGTGGATGCTAATAGTACTATTGATATGAAGGTTGTTGGTGCTATTGTGGAAGGGGTTTTTGGTTGAAGGTCTTGGCCTCAGACGATGGTTGAATGACAATAGATGAAGCTTGGTAGTATCTGGTGATGGGTGGGGGTTCAATTAGTGGTGGTTGGTAGTAAATATAGGAGGGATCCTGTGGTTGCAGGGGTGTCAGTGACTAAATAGTAGGTGATAGAGTTGCCTAGGATGGGTACTGCATAAAGAAGTTATATTGCACAGATGTGGGAGGTGTGGGGTTTGGATTTTATGGTGGTGGTTGAGGCTGATGGGATGAGGTGGACTGAATGGATGTAGGCAAGTGAAATTCCACACTAACATAGGCCTAGGGAGGTTAGTTTGGATATATATATGGACATAGAGCCTACGTTGGTTTGGGGATAAGACCCTCCAAGTGGAAAAAAATTGTAGGTATGCCAAAATAAGAATTCGAGTCAACAGGATGGGTTGCATGGGTATAAACCTATTGTTGGGATGTGGGGGAGATTGACTAGGGTGGAATGGTTAATGATAATATGGATGGATATGATGATTTTGGCAAGGGAAACAAGCCATGCATGGTGTGTACAACATCAAGGTCAATGTAGGTGATGTGACTCAAGGACACAAGGGTCCCTTGACCAATGATGTTAGGCTCTATGGTGGAAACATGATGGTAGGTGGTGTCTGAGTCTTACAACTTGGGTTATGGAAAAGTAAGCTACTGCATGTAGCTAGCCAAACTACATAGGGATGGTTGGGATTCTACCTCCTACTAATTTAGTGGAGCGATGGATGGATGGGAGGCTTGAACGAATGGGTCCATGGTGACTTGGGTTGTGGCTTGAGCTTGGTCTTGACTTTGGATCAATACCATAAGCTAGGAAATGGATGGGGTGCAACTGTGAAGGCTTGGTGGTGATGGTGTGGTTGTGTTTGGTAAACCTCTTTTTGTATTTTTCTCTTTTCATCTATCTACACAAACAAACAAAGCAAAAAAAAAATTATGATTTTATTAATTTTAATGTGTTAATATTTATTTTGATGTGCTTGTGAGATCCTTGAAACTATTTTTTGGTTTTTTTGTGTGCTTTTGAATTTTTTTTGAATTTTGAAATGCTTTGTATTTTTTTGGAGCTTTGTGTGTTTTGATGTAACTTACCCTAAAACTACTAATGGTATGATGAAATGCAAACTAATTGGGCGTGTCGATGTCCACCTCTCTAACAAGGAGTGACACAAAAACAACTGGAGATGGCTTCCTAAATGGATAGATGTAGCTGATGGTAACCTAGGGGGACAAAATACCCCTAAAATAGGTTGCATTGTCTATTGCCTTGCTACTAGACTATCTGGGCTTTCACTTAACCCTTGTGTGAGCTTGGGCATAAATTACAACTATGATTTCATAAATTATTAAGTCCTAGGAATGAAGAGCATCTAACCTATCATACTTTGAGATGCACACAAAATTAGGGAGTTTTTTGGTGATGAAATTTGAAAAGCCACTCATGGGGATCACTACAATTGTTAGGGTGTGAGAGAATAGATGCAGATGAATTCCACCATCGCTGGTCTTGATCGCCGGTTGGTGATGAAATCCAACTCGATGAAGTTTACAAAAACCATGTGGTGTGTGGTTCCTTTTTTTTTAGGTTCTTTATTGTACCCCTTAAATGTGATCTCGCTTTAAATGCCTAATGTAACTATATTAATTCAAAAATAACTCTAGAATTATTTTCTTTGGTTATTTCATGCAAATGGAATTATACTATTGCATACAAAATCTATCCTAGCATGCTATGCATTCCTAGAGAAAAAACAAAAATAGCTATCTAAGCTAATCAAAAATAAAAAATTTCAACTAAACTAGCTACAACTACTACAAATTTTGACTTAGAATAGAAATAATAACACCTCTTATTTGTAATCCTGCATTGTGTCAAAGACCAGAGGTAGGTTACACCTATGTTCTATGATCGTTCATGGTTGGATGGTTTCTATCTATGATCATCATTGTGCAAATGGTTGTGGTATGAGATCATTTGAGGTTGGATAGTCCTATTTGTGTGTATCTTGCAATGTATGTAAAAGCCAAAAACAATAATTTATCAAGAACCTGAATAAAAAAAGTAGAAATAGAAACTATAATAACCATAAAATCAATAGTAACTTGAGTTATTGCATAAATCAAAGCATATGGGAATGTTCCTCTATGATCACCATCTTGTAGATGAAAAAAGTATGCACCATGTATATAGAAAATGAATAAAATTAGTAAATTGATATTAACTTTCAAAATATGCCTTTGTGTCCTTTTGTTACAATATCTACCCGTGTAGGGGTGTACAATAATGTAAGCGAGTGATTTCATTTTGTAAAAAATATGGTGTTTTGGTACTCTTGTATCTATAACAAATATTCAGGCAGATTTTTTGGTGATTGCCACTTCATAAGATGCATTTGGGGTTGTGTATGATGCTTCTGTATCAAGATGTGTGTAGGTGTCTACCAAAATTATGATAGGATCTATATGGATGGTGATCATATAGGGTTATATTGTCATAGATAGTGACTATATAGGATCAAATAATCATGGATAGTGATCATATGGGGTTAGAAAATCATAATTGTATGGACTATTGTAGTTATGGGAATGCACATCTATAGGCTCAAGTAGCTTTAGATCACTATCTATATCTGTGTTGGCTCTATTTTGTACTTGTAAACCTGCACACAAGAAAACATACAAAAATGTCCGTAATATCTATCAAGTCTCCCAAAATGAGCCTTGGTTTCAAAATTATAAAAACCTATGCAAGTAATGACAAAGTAAGAACATGTAAAAAAGGAGTGAAGTAGACTTGTTTTTACCTTTTCAATGCATCATTGTTGTTGCTATTAGTGTCACTGCATCACATTTTGAATATTGATGTTGTCTTAGTTGGTGTTGTGTTGCATCAAGAGGCTTCTCTATGGGTTACAAGCTGACCATATAGGGGTCTAATGACCATGAAACGATATTATCTAGGGTGGGATGGTTGTGATATGTGGCATGCAAAAACTATTCAAGAGTCGATATGGGGCTGTGAAAAGTAATGATCGAGGTTCTACATGGGATGGGGATGGCAGAGTGATAAAACTCAGGTGATTGAATGCTTTGAGTCTCATTAGTGCTTTGATACTATTTCCATCCTTATGCTCCAACAAGTTGGATAGGTTTAATTTATATACTTCCAGATGAGAAAGGATAAGGAGGTGGATCTGCCAATTTATTGCTATAATCGAGAATTTTCTCCTTGCATTGATTTTATCATGGGGAGTGCATGTAGATATGATTACCTTGTAATTATCAATAATTAATCTTATGCATGCAAATTGGTGATGTGTGCATTCTTTGATTTTGTTTATTAAATATGCATGGTCAATTAACTAAATGTGCATGGATGGATTGATTATGCATATCATTTTAACTAATTTTGTTGATTGTGTGTATATTGTGCATATGAAGTTAACTGAGTGCATGACTAATATTCCTTTGTATCTTGGAGGTGCAACTGCTAGTGACTTGAGTTCACTTATGGATAAGAATTTTTCTTGCATGTGATCGGTTCGAATGATGAGGTGGAGCTGCCAGTTAAGTGGATGAGGTGGACATGGGTGATGGATATGTGGATGTCCTACGGGGAGGGGTGTATGGTTGTGCAATACTAAGCACTAATGAATGAATTAATTAATTAATAAATACTTAGGTGATTTATTTATTATTTAATATTAATTAGATTTAATTAATATTAAATATATTAATTAATTAATATTTATTATGCTATATTTAAGTGTCTACACTTAACATATAAGGTGCATTTCTTATTGGTTTTAGAATGTGTCAAAACATAGGCTAACAATAGAAAAAATAATACTTCAAAGCACGGGTTGTTAATAGCAAACAACACGTCTAAGAATGGAAGTACAATCATACTCCTAGACTGAAGAAAAATAGGTTTCCTTAGTAATTCTCTAACTTGCTAATTTGTAGACAAATATTCAACATAAAAGTGTCTAAATTGATCAAAAGAAGAGCATAAAACTTACAAAATATCTACATATAAAGAAGGAATGATATTTGAAACTCATTCAAAACTTATAAAATCATGATCTTTTTATCCTTACAAAATCCACATTTTATACAAAGGAGAGATCCAACCTATTAAGACTTCTAGGTTTATCTCCTCCTTCAGAGCTATAAGTGGTCTCCTTATAGCCTCCTCGATCATCTCCAAGAATCCCTCTAGTACTCCCAAGATTACCTCCAAGTGTCTTCCTCTCTTCTAATCATATCTTCATGTTAGACTCCCAAAGTTAGCCTCCCTAGAATCCCCTTACTAGTGCATGCTCATGCTTATTTTATAGCAAGGCCTCTTAATAAAATATTCTACAAAGGGATAAGCACTATGTTAGTGGAGTCCCCTTACCATTAAAATAATATCCCACCCATGTTAGGTGGAAGAGAAAGGAACCAAAGGAGATAATTTATTAAATTTTCACTAAAGCATGATAAGATGCACTCACGAGATATCCTATCCCTTGCCTCTTAAATAATGCTTTAACCCCTTTAGAGAGGATAAAATCCATCCTCTATTTAATAAAATATACTAAGGCATAATGGAGGACATTCATGGGATTTGTATCCCTTGTCTCTATAATCCATAATTAAAGAATAAAAGACCTATCCACTATGGTATAAATTATAGCCTTCATCCCATTGTTGCAAGACACCTATGGAGAGCACTATAATTAAAATATTCCCAAATTCTACATATGGAGATTGTATGATTAAAAATTCCTCTAATCCAATTAGACATAAACACATTTAGTGAAGACAAAAACTACCTAATTACATTCCAAACCCTATCAATTCATACAATTATACTAATTTAGCTATAATTGATTTCCTTTTCTTTCCAAAATCATATATCCTAAGATATGACCTTTACAAAAGCATCAATTTACTTCATAAAACATTGCAAAATTATGTATTAGGTCCTAAATTATCATGAAAAAGGACCCTACCAAGGAGGATCATGACATACTACCCCCTAGATTAAACACAATCCCTTGTGTTTCTTGGATTAGAAATCATACATGCAACACAAAGCATAGATAATTCATAAAAATAATGAAATAAGCATTAAAATTTCACAGAAAAACCTGATCTATTATCATTTTTCATTTTTCTAGAATCTCATTCTTTGTGGTAAGAAAAATATTCTACCTATGAGAGTACCTAGCCCTAAAAGTATATAAAACATCAATAGTACCATATTCTTCAAAGAAATAAATTAAACATCAATATTTCAAAATACTATGAATTGAAACCTCAATCAATGCATAGTCAGTCTCATACATAGTCCTGCAATAATATATGTTATAATTCATATGGAAAATGTAATTTCAACTCACAAAAATGCATCAAACAAAGCATTTATTCACTTAGATATGTCCTCCACTTTTTCTAAGTGGTACATAATTTAGCTTAAAGAGAGGATCCCATACTCCTCTCTAGAATATATTCCCCATCTATTCCCTTCCATTAATATTGTTTAATACTTAACTAAGAATAGATTCTACATCTATTCCTTCCCATTAAGTATGATCAAAACTTATCTAAGAATAGCTGACTTAGATTCACATAAATGTATCTCATATTTCTTCTTCTTGCATACCAAGGCCTACCACAACTGAGAACTAGTCATTGTAGATAAAACTCAAGTGGTTAGGATGTGGTCCCATCTTGTAATACTAGGGTTTTACCATTATATACCTCCACGGTACAAAGAATGCCTTAATGGTCTCCCCACATTGTCTTACCATTTGACCATAGTGTAGGGTTCTCCATTTTTAGTCCATAAAAAGGGAATTTCTTTTCACTTTTCATACATAAGTAGTTCTATGTAGGATCTTGGCATATTTGCCTTAGGCCTAGATATATGTGCCTTCATGGTGAGTCATCTAGGACTTAGTGCTTACTTACCATGTGACTAATTAAGGCTATTATTACCAAATAGCTTGGCCTCTCTAATATTAAGGTGCCAACACAAACTTGTGATAATAACCCATACCTCAATAGTAGGGTAAATAGTCCAAGATTTCCTACCTCGGACTTTCCAAAACCTTTCTTGCTTTTTTTTGGAACCCTCTAGGCTACACCACCCATAATATCACAAGAAAACATGATTTTTGCCTACCGCAACTCCCCTCAAGAATATTTGAGTGTTTCCTAACACAACTCCCCTCAAATAGGAATATTTGAGTGTTGCCTACTGCAACTCCCCTCAAGTATTGAAATCATATATTCCAGTTCTCAATAAATTTTAAGTTCAAGTTAATAAATTTCCCATCCCATGGGCTCAGGAGTCCACAAGGAACCTTAATATTTCTATTTAGCTTACATGTTTTGTTGAACGATTAATAGAGACTCATAAACTGGTATATTCTTAAATATCTAAGAGAGACGATCCAATACTCCTCTAAGAATAGATTCCCCATCTATTCTTTCCCATTGATAATGTTCAATAATTCCTTTTCATTAATTATAATCAACTTAACTAAGAATATAATTTCTCCTCTATTCCTTCTCCTTAAGTATGATCAATGCTTAACCAAGAATATATTTTCTCACCTTATAGGTCTAAAGGAGGAGATAAACCTATAAGGTTTAATAGATTGAATCTCTCCTTTGTATAAACTATGGATTTTTTAGGGATAATAAGATCATGCTTTTATAATTTTTGAATGATTTTCAAATATCATTCCTTCTCTATATGTACATGTTCTATAAGTTATATGCTTTTATTTTGATCAATTTAAACGTAGATATATTTTGTGAAGGCAAAAACTACCTAATTGCATTCCAAAATATATCAATTCATGCAATTATACTAATTAATATATGGTTAATTAATTTTATTTTCTTTCCAAAATCATATTTCCTAAAATATGACCTTTACAAAACCATCAATTTACTTCACAAAACATTATAAAACTATGCATCAACTTCTAATTCATCATGAGAAAGGATCTTGCCAAGGCAGGTCATGGCACACTGTTACATTTAAAGACTACACCTTGAAATAAAAACTAGGGTGGAAGAAACAACAACAGAGACCAAAACTTATGGATTGCACGTAACACACTTTCCTAAACCAAACATAGTCAAAACAGAGTTTTATAGTGGCCAAATTTCAAGGTTTCTCATAGGATAAAATAGTAGCAAAAAAACATCTTAGTTTTAATAGCAAGTAATGGATTAGGCAACATTTGTAGGCATCTAACAAGAAACAAAAATATAAACTCAGGTAGAGTTATGTGGCACAAAAATTATAGGGAAATAATCATGCCCATTAATCCATCATCGACCAAAGGAGAGGGAATTTTGAAATAAAAACAAGACTGTCCTATGTAGGTCGAAAAGTAGCATTAAAATTTAGATGACTAGCATTTCAAAGGAGCAATCACAATCATATAGCATTTCAAAATCCAATTACATATAGGTTTACAAGGAGATAAAGACATAACATCTAATTGTCAATCCATTCCATGTCCATAGTAGTAAATTAAAGACTTCAATATTTAAACTAATAGAAAAGGAAACAACCATGATTTCAAAGAGATGAATTAATGAAAACAACTTCATCCTTATGAATTTTTTGTAGTCAAAGAAAAGTTATGAATCTATTCAACCTTAATCTCCAGCAAGGTATGACTCTAAGTGTAGACACCTAAAATGCATCATGTCGATAGAGACTACTCATATGGGCACCTTTTCAGACCATATGAATGACCTTGGACATTTCCAAGACCAAGCAGTGGTTTTAACCACTCAATTTGGGCTCCTTGGCCTATTCAGTGCTAACCGTGACTGACACCTATGGTTAGAAAAAGCCTACATGCTAACCGTGGCTGAAACCTATGGTTAGAAAAATATTGCATGCTAACCATGGCTGACACCTATGGTTAGCACTATAACAAACTTGGGTGATAAAATCTGAGTCAAATCAGTTGCAACAGTCGAATTGCAACGATTTTCAAAGCGATTTGGGCTGGGAAGAATCCAGAAGCTTCCTCCCAATTGCCAATTCTTGTTCTTGGCTTCTCCATAAAGCTAGAGCAAGGATTTTGGGAGTCTACTTAAGACCCCAATTTTAGAGAGAAACCATCCTAGAGAATAGCTCAATTGCACATAGCAAAGCCCTATCGGATTGGAGAGCAATTTCATATCCCCTTGAGGAGTAACGAAGTTTTGTCCAATTGATCAATGACAACTATGCATGCAAAAATGGAGATCTCAAGAGCTTGAGGAGAAAGCTTAACAATTGACACACTTCCATTGCTAATTCCATTGAATTCAACCGCAAATATATTCCAGAAAACATAGGCGACCCTTGACCATCAATTCCTTGGAGGATTTGAGAGTTTCTGGCCTTGGTTGCAAGAGAAAGGACACTTTCATCTTAACCATGGCTATTAGCCATGGTTAACAGTGCCAACCGCACCTCAGACCTGTGGCTAGGGTTTTGATGCTTTCTTTCCTCCATTTTAGCATTAGATTTCCATTTCTAGCCATGCATTTAGCTTAATCTCGCATAGATCCACATTTTAGCAGACATTTGACCATTCAATTTAGGATTTAGAGGTAGATTTACTTCATTTCCTTGCATTTGTTAATCTAGATTAGTTTCATGCAATTCAAGTTTTCTAATGGTTAATTAGGATGTTTCTTAGCTAGATTCATGCTTCTTTATATAGATATCACAATTTCCTCGTTTCTTGCATAGATTGATATTTTTACATGCTTTCTTGATTTTATGTCATTCATTATGCAAGATTCCTCCAAAAGCCTCATTAAGAGAGGAATCCTTTGTTACTAATTGCTTCTTGTTGTTTCTTGATCATAGGGAACAGGATTTGAAGGAGAGATAAAGCATCCAATTCCTTCCTCAATGCGAAGAAGAGGGTCATCGACACCCTAGAGCAATTCATGTCACCCTGAGGGGCATTTTGATCACACCTACCCTTGATAGGGATTAGACACTATTGTAATTGGTGGATCAAATGGGTATCCCTAAGAGGTATGAATCTGTAATTTGACTCCATTGAAATTAATAAAGGATTCCTTGTATTCATGTTATTTCTTGTTGTCAATTTATGCATGCCTATTTGTGTATCTTTCTTCAATTGCAATAGTTAGATCGGGTGTGAGCCTTTTTGGTGGTTACATTAAGAACTATTTTTTTAATTTTGCAGCCTCATAAACTTTTTCTTATCCTTTTCCTTCATGCGTCACTCCCAATGTTAGCTTACCATTTCCTAGTCATCTCCTCATGCTAGTCCCTTTTCAACTAAGCCTTCTTAGGTTTATATAAAGGTCTTATTGAAATATACCTTTATTAAACTATTAATTTCTCTCTTTATGAGTCATAAGGGTCAGTTATTATTAAATGATATAAATATCCTCTTTTATGATCCCCTTTTTCTCTCATCCCTTAAATTGGAGAATGTTGCTATCAAAAGGTTCTCTCCTCCTTTTATGAGCCATCTATTGGCTCTTATTTTATAATATAAGACATTTTTTCAAATTTGGCCCTTTTCCTAAATTCAAATGGACGACTATTGAAATAGTAAGATGCCTTAATTTAATTATTATTAAATTCCCATTAGAAAATATGCTCTTCCTCCTCCCTTCATTTGGAGGAGGGATCAATTTGGATATATATTATTTTATTCCAAGGGGAAGATGCTCTTTCTCCTCCCTTGGTTTGGAAGGGATCTTTATCACCTAATTCCAACTCAATTTCCTATTTTACAAAAATAGGCTAAATAATCAAATTACCAAATTAAAGCTAATTATAATTAATTACTTAATCTTGTAATTAATATTAAATTATAATTAAGGCCATTATGGATCTTCATCCATATCTTCTTCTTTTTCGTCCTCAATGGTGAATCCCTCATCCACTCTATCCGAAGGATACCTGCTCCTGCAACCATGTAGACTATCAGCAATACCATATTCTTAAATAAACCAATCATACATTGCAAATAATCAACATAATGTCATTTAATCTATCTTCAAAACAACATAACAATTCATAAATCTATCATATAAAAAATCTTGTCAAGGGAGGGTCATGACAAAAGCAGTGTTAATTTTATCCCTTGTACTTTAGGTTTTAAGAGCAACATGACAAAGAAATGAGTTTAGAGGATATCCATAATAATTTAATGTTTTTAGGGTAGAATAAGAAAATAATTGCTATGGAGGATTATCCTTCGAATTTAGCATTTACATGGAAACATAAATAAGTGTTTTTAAGGATATTACTTATAATTTAGATCCTTCAACATAGCACAACCATATAAATGATAAATTTTGTTATGATCAAGTCAAACAAATTAAAGGGATTAATGGATACAAAAGTGTGGTGGTAATGGAAAAATGAGAGGAAGAACTTAAAGTAATAACAAAGATAAAATGAGAAGCAAGTAGTATTAATATGGAAAATAAATTGTAATAAGTATTAAAAAGTAGTAGGGCTAAGCCCACAAATAGAAATAAAATATGATAATTAATATGGTATCTTGGAATAATAAGGGTATGCTTAAGAATATTTAAAAATATTTATCTGTAAAATAGTATGTTGTTATAGTGTTATGTTTATTTTAATAAAATACATAAAAATAACTAGCAAGGGATTTAAGGACACATTCAAAAGCATTTAGAAGATAATGATTATCAAGTAATTTTTACTATAATAAATTTAGGATACATATAATATGCGATAAATACAAATGAGATGGAACATTGTAGAAACAAAAAGTGATTGGGTTCTTTGTCCTTTTTATAGAAAGGAGAAAAACATAAAATTTGATTTATAAAGATATATGCCCTATTTGTAGTTACTCCTTATGAAAGATGTTAGAAAGACATCACTTTTTTATGTCAATTTCAATAATGATTCATAATTATGATCTGGATTCTTAGGAAAAACTCAACATAGTTATCTTCATTAAAATATGAGGTGGTTATCATAAATTGTCTAAATAAATGTATAATTTTATGTCATTTTTCAATTTAAATGGACTTTGGGATGTTATTCTTTTGAAGTTTCAATATACATGGGATAATATACACATAAGTCAAACTCATATAGTAGAAATATTGGGTAATTTTTATTATCTAATACACCATAACAAAGATAGTATAAAATCTCTTCAAACATTTTAATATGGGGAGGATAAAATCAAAAATCCATTCTCTTAATGTCTAATCTACTCAATAATGATTATCCAAATCCATTTTAATTTTAGCCTATGTGGATCTAAGACCCTAATTTATTCTAGATTGTTATGTTATGGTGGAACAAATCAATGTTTAAAGGAACATATATTATGATTCACCTCATATGCACCAATAAAAAAACCATTAATACAACACTAAGAATATTGAACAATTATTTTATTTATATAGATAGAACAAATAATGATACAATCTTGAAATGGAAGATTGATTCTAGTCTAGAAAAATTGAATATGTCAACCGTATCAATAAAAATTAAATTTCTATACCATTATAGTAGATGTCAAATTATAGTAAATATTCCAAACATTTTATAATTAGATTTTTGATCAAGAATGCACCAAGTTTATCAGTTCAATAGTAATTTTCTAGTGTATAAGAAGAGACACTCCATATTCAGGTGTAGTTACAGTTTGGTGAATGCATTAATAAGTTTATTTTATAATCTTCCACATGCTATTAAAATTAAAATATTAATTAATCAAACAAGTTTAAGACGAGGTTGCAATTAATCCAAATGATAATGGTATTAAGGGTTGTGAAATGATGCAACTATCTAACAAATAATACATTTTTGTATTAGATATCAAGTTTGAGAAATACATTTTTAATCTATTTATTATAATATTATCCACTTACATGAAACCCCTCTTGGATTTAACTCAAATATACCTATTAATTAAAAAATAATAAGCTAAATTACTATGATTTATTTACATGGGAAAATATAATTAATTTTAAAATAGTAAAATAAAATTCATATTTTATCCCTTAAATCTATAATAAGGAATATTTTTTGGAATATTGAAGACTTTATAGAAAACATCTTGAATTATATATTCATCACATTAATATGTAGAATAATTGAAGAGCATAAATAAGAGAGCACAAGATAAAATAAATAAGAGAGGCAATCAAAATAAGAATAAATGGTTCAGTGGCCCTAAGCAACCCCATTATCTCGTATCATAAAATTGATTCAATGGATTAGTCATTGGGGTATTTAGAGTGACCTAATCCTCAATTTAATGATAACCTTATTGAGCAAGGTGCTGCAAGAGTTTTGTCATTGTTGTCAACATAGTCAGTTAGATCCAATGTTGCAGTGGACAGGAAGTTCAGAAGTCATTCAGATGCAGAGGACAGAATTTCAAAGGTTATTCAGAACATGGACAGTGAGTTTCCCAGAAGACCATAGTTGCCTCTTTGTAGAAAATCAAAGAAAAAGACAAGTAAGAAAACTGTCGCGATATCGCGACATGTTTTCTGTCACGATTTCATGACATGTCGGAGGAGAGAGAAGGCACAAAGAAAATTGTCACGATTTCGTGACATGGACTAGGAGAGAGAAAGTGCAAAAAAATTGTCACGATTTCATGACATGGCCGAGGAGAGAGAAGACGCAGAGAAAACTGTCATGATTTTGTGACATGTTCGGAAGAAAAGCGCTAAGGCAGAAAACTGTCATGATTTCGTGACATGTTCGAAAGAAAAGCGCTAAGGCAAAAAACTATCGCGATTTCGTGACATGTTCGAAAGAAAAGCGCTAAGGCAGAAAACTGTCGCGATTTCGTGACATGTTCGGAAGAAAAGTGCTAAGGAAGAAAACTGTCGCGATTTCGCGACATGTTTGGAGAAAATGTGCCAAGGAAGAAAACTGTCGCGATTTCGTGACATGTTCGGAGAAAAAGCTCCAAGGAAGAAAAGTGTCACGATTTCGTGACATGTCGGGTTTTCACGACCCGAAGAGGAGAGAGAATGTACGAAGGCAAGTATGTCACGATTTCACGACATGTTATGTTTTCGCAGGCGAAAGTCAGAAAAGAAGCCAAGGCAGTGAAAGTGTCACGATTTCGTGACATGTTTCGTTTTCACTGGTAGCTGAGAAGAAAAGCGTACGGAAGCCAAAAGTGTCACGATTTCACGACAGGTTGCAAGAAAAGCCGTCGGAAGCTAAAAGCGTCGCGATTTCATGATAGGATGAAAGGAAAATGTATGGATGGAAAAAGTGTCACGATTTCGTGACAGGCAGCAGTGAAGTAGCTAGCAGGATGAAGATGTCGCATTTTCGTGACATGTCACGGTTTCACGACTCTAGGAGGAGAGAGACTATACGGAGCCAGAAATGTCACGATTTCATGACAAAAATGGAGAAGAAGGCCTAGAAGCAAAAAGGGTCACGATTTCGCGACAAGAGTGAGAATGACGTCAGCGAAAGTTAGAAGTGTCACGATTTCATGACAAGAAAGGTGGCAAAGCTATCAAAGGCCAAAAGTGTCATGATTTCATGACAGCAAGGACAAGAAGGCGTACGAATGTAAAAGGTGTCACGATATCGTGACATGTTGGAGTTTCGCGAGGAAAGCTACAGAACCAGAGGAACGGTTGAAGCCGACAGAGTTAAATCTGGGCCGACATTCATTAGGGTTTTTGAGCCGACATTTATTAGGGTTTTGAAGCCGACATTCTAGGGTTTGTAGCCGACTAAATTTAGGGTTTTTCAGCCGACTAAGTTTAGATCTTTGCTCATGATTTTACGCTATAAAAGGAGGACAATTTCGAGACTTGAGTGTCAAAGTGTGAATTAGGTCTGTCGTGCGTAGAATGTGAATCATGTCGATCGACTGTTCGATAGCAGAGTGTGCAAAGTATTAGCGAAGAAGCAGAAGCGATAGTTTGACTGTGTTGAAGCGAAGTGTGAAAGGCAGTTGCAAAGTAGCAAACTGGTTGTGCGAAGCTTTTGCGCAGCAGAAGCAGAGTGCATATAAACTACGGACTGTGTGATAAGGTGAAAGTATTATTACTGTAATTTTCAATTATTTCTATTGAAGTCCAAGTTGCAGCTTGGCTTAAGGAGTTGGTGCTCCTTCCAGTAGTTGTTGGTGAATTGGGGGTTGGTGCTCCTTTCTGTAGGTGCAAAAAAATTGAGGGGTTGGTGCTCCTTCCAGTTGGTGCTGGAAAATAAATTGTAAAGTTGTTGCTTTGCATAGGCTAGATTTGGATGGTAGTCCAAGCAGCCATTTTGAGGAGTAGCCACTTTGGTGAACCTCGTTAAATCTGTGTTGTGTGTGATGCTTTCTTGTTGTATCTGGTTTAAATTTGCTTTATTTTAGTTTTTAGTATTGCAAGTTTAAATTGTTAAAAGATCACATTGATTCACCCCCCTCTCAGTGTCATTGTGAGTTCAACAATTGGTATCAGAGCTAGGTTCCTGAACAGGCTCAATCAGCTAGGGTGATCTTGGAAGTGATGCAATGGCAAGTGGTGAAGGTTTCTCCTCAAACAAAGCACCATTGTTTGATGGAACTAACTATGCTTTCTGGAAAATAAGGATGCAGACATATCTTTGTGCTTTGGGTTTTGACATCTGGGGTGCAGTAGTTAATGGGTACAAAGCTCCCGCCACTGCTCCAACAGACACTACCGATAAAAAGGCATTTGAAAATGATTCAAAAGCAAAAAATGCCATCATGTGTGGATTAGTGGACAATGAGCTAGTCAAAATCATAAACTGTGAATCCGCAAAAGATGTATGGGATAAACTAGAGAACATTCATGAAGGAGACGATAGGATCAAGGAGGCCAAGCTTCAAACACATCGAGCTCAATTCGAATCCTTAAATATGGACAATGATGAGAACATTGAGGCTTTCATGCTAAGAGTCAACAGAATCACTAATTCTATCAGAGGTCTCGGTGAAGATATGGATGATGCTACGATCATGAAAAAGGTATTAAGATCTCTTCCTCCAAGGTTTGATTCGAAAGTCTCAGCCATAGAAGAAGCTAAAGATCTAAATCGGTTTAGTATGGATGAGATGCATGGTTCTTTGACTGCGTTTGAAATGAGAATAGGAAGGTCTAATCCCACAGATAGAGAAGCAGCTTTCAAAGCCCTAAAAGGCAAAGACACAAAACAAGAGTCTGAAGAAGAGGATGTATCAGATGAAATGGAAGCAAATTTTGTCAAAAAACTAAGAAAGGGAAAAGGAAAATACAGAGGAAAGCTACCATTTAAATGCTTTAACTGTGGAGGCATTGGGCACTTTGCGACAAAATGTCCACTCAATGAAAAGAACCAGGGTGAGGAAACTTCGCACCAAGAAAGAAGTGACTGGAAGAAGAAATCAAACTTCAGGAAAGGCAACTTCAAAAAGAAAAGCTTCATCTCTAGGAATACAAATTCTTCAGAGGACAGCTCGAGTGAGGATTCTGAAGAAGGAACAGGTGAAGCTCTATTCATGGCATTTGAAGTAGAAAATTCTGAAGAGGCAGAAATCTCAGAGAAGAAAGAAGGTATGAACTCTAAAGTGTCTGTTGAAAAAACTGAGGCTGAAGTTGATCTAGAAGGTGAGCTAGTTTCTGCTCTTATAGAATGGAAATCTGAGAAAAGAAAGAATAAAAAATTGTCAAGAAAGCTTGAGGATGCAAATGACATTATAACCAGTTTAAAAACACAGACAGAAGAATACAAGAAAATGTCCGAAGATCTTGAAGTTCAGGTAACCATGAAGATAGATTACTACTGTAAACTAGAAGAAGAAAATGTTGGTCTTCGAATACAGATACAAGAGCTGGATCAAAAAATTAGCTGCCACTACAAACGTGAAGAAAGTTCGATGAAGTTGGACAAAATCCTAAGCGATCAAAGACCCGCAGGTATCAAATTCGGTCTGGGCTTTATTGAAGGAGAATCATCAAACAGACCAAAAGCCAAAAATGTTGAATGTGTAAGGAGTGAAGACAAGAAACAGGTTGTTGAAAGAAAAACAAATCATGCAAAAGAAAGCAGTAATGCCAGGCCTGAAAGGAGAACTGACAATGATGGCTTTACCAAGGTCACACATCAAAAGAAAAGAAGATCTATGGCTCCTGCAACAACTTGGCAAAGACCATCCTTCAGGTTCAATCATTACTTTTATGGTTTCTATTTCAAATGTAATGGTTATGGACATAAAATTGCTGACTGCAAGTATAATGCAGGACCAAGAAGTTTCACTAGTAGAAATACTTTTTCTCCTCTAATAAGTTATGAAGTAGAATGCTTTAATTGTCACAACTTTGGGCATATTGCTAGGAACTGTCATAGTACCTCTGTCTCAAATCAATCTCAGAAAAGAAGAGCTCGACCATATAGGGCAAAACAAAATAGAAATCTTTCTGAAAGATATGTGCAAGATTCTGAAAAGGGGAAATCCAAGCTAGAGCCCAATACCATAGTCAAAATAGAATGGAAACAGAAAGAACAGCTCAGGGAAGAAAAGGAATCTCTAATAGTACAGACAGCTTTCAAGGCTCAGAATAAATGTGTTCCATGGATTCTTGACAGTGGTTGCTCAAGTCATATGACAGGTGATAAACGAAGTTTGAAAAACTACAAAAATATGAGGGTGGCTCTGTAAAGTTCGGAAATAATGATGGAGCCAAGATAATCGGAAAAGGATCTGTCAAAATTAGTGATGGAAAAATCAAGTCAGAAGAAGTTCTGTTTGTGGATGGTTTGAAACACAATCTGTTAAGTGTGAGTCAAATCTGTGATAAAGGACACGAAGTAGTCTTCAAAAGGCAGGGTTGTGAAGTCAAAAAAATAAATAGTGGGAAATTAATAGCAACTGGCTCAAGGACGTCTGGCAATCTGTACACACTCTCAGAATCTTCAGAAGGTATGTGTTTCATTGGACAAGAAGAAGAGAACTAGCTGTGGCACAAGAGGCTTGGACACATAAGTTTTGATAACTTGGTGAAAATCAGCTCGAAACAAGCAGTAAGAGATATTCCAATCATTAGAAAACCTTCAAATAGTGTCTGTGCCTCATGTCAGAAGGGAAAGCAAACCAAAGTTTCATTCAAAACAAAAGAGTACCACACTAGCAAGCCTTTGGAACTCATACATACAGACTTATGTGGACCCATGAGAACGCAAAGCATAAATGGAGACAAATACTTTATGTTGTGTATCGATGATTATTCCAGAATGACCTGGATATTTTTCTTAAAAGATAAAACAGAAGCTTTTGAAATGTTCAAATCTTTCAAACATCTAGTTGAGAATGAAACAGGAAAAAGGATCAAATGTTTACGATCAGATAGAGGAGGAGAATTCATTTCGAATGAATTTTTAGAATACTGTGAAAAACATGGTATCAGGAGACAATATTCAGCAGCTAGAACTCCCCAGTAGAATGGTGTGGTAGAAAGAAAGAACATAACTATACAAGAAATGGCACGCACTATGCTGGCAGAAAATAAAATAGCAGACAGATTCTAGAAAGAAGCAGTTCACACAGCAGTATATCTCCAAAATAGATATATGTTAAGAATTCATGAAAGCAAAACACCTTATGAGTTGTGGTTTGGTAGAAAAGCAACAGCAAAACATCTCAAAGTATTTGGCTGTAAGTGTTACATCAGAAAAACTGATGACAACCTTGGGAAGTTTGAAAATAGAGCAGATGAAGGTGTTTTTGTTGGGTATTCTACAAAAAGCAAAGCTTACAAATGCTACAACAAGAGACTCAAGAAAATTGTGGACAGTGCAGATGTTAAATTCGATGAAGGTGGGAAACAAATAGTTAACTTTGAAGAAAACTACCCAATCTACGAAGAAGTCATTGAAGGAGATGAGGTGAATGAAACAGAAAATAAATCTACGGTTGATTCAGATAACTTATTCGATGACTCAGAGGTGCAAGAAAACAAGAAATTCAAAACAGGCAGCTGGCAGAAAAATCATCCAAGAGACCAAATAATTGGAGATCCCACAGCTGGTATTCAGACAAGAAGGAAAGTAATAAGTAATTACTCTCTTTTATCCAGCATTGAGCCCAAAAACATAGATGAAGCAAGCAAAGATGATAGCTGGATGAAGGCAATAAATGAAGAGTTAGATCAGATTGAAAAGAATAGAACTTGGGAATTAGTACCTAGACCTGCGAATAAGAATATAATCGACACCAAATGGATATTTCGAAACAAATTAAATGAATATGGATAGGTCATTAGGAACAAAGCAATACTGGTTTGTAAAGGATATGCATAGGTCGAAGGCATTGATTTTGAAGAGACGTTTGCACCAGTGGCCAGATTAGAAGCTATTAGAATGTTTCTGGCCTTAGCAGTCCACAAGAACTTCAGAGTTTATCAGATGGATGTAAAATCTGCCTTTTTAAATGGGAAACTCGAAGAAGAGGTCTATATTGAACAACCAGATGGCTTTCAAATTAGTGAAGATCCCAATCTTGTCTGCAAATTAAAGAAAGCATTATATGGATTAAAACAAGCACCACGGGCATGGTATGCAAGGCTAGACAACTATCTCTCTCAATAGGGATTCAAGAAAGGGTTGGTCGACAGTAATCTGTATGTGAAAACAGAAGGTGGGCATCTCATAGTTCTTGTTGTCTATGTCGATGATATCATATTTGGCAGCAGCAAAGATGAATCTTGTAAAGACTTAGCACATAAGATGCAGAATGAATTTGAAATGTCTATGATTGGTGAACTGTCTTATTTTCTTGGGTTACAAGTTAATCAAAATGAGAAAGGCATTTTCATTTCCCAAATCAAATATGTGAAAGAGATGCTAAAAAGGTTCACAATGGAGGACTGTAAGCCAGTTAGCACTCCCATGACAACAGGCTACAAGTTGAGTAAAGAAGACAAATCTCCACCTGTAGATCAAACCATGTATAGATCAATGATAGGAAGCTTACTATATTTAATAGCTACCAGACCTGATATTATCAGGCAGTTTGCATGGTAGCAAGATTTCAGGCCAATCCCAAAGAGACTCATGTGACAACTGTAAAAAGGATTCTTCGGTATCTCAAAGGCACCATGGAGTATGGGTTGTGGTATCCAAAAGGCAAAGACTTCACTCTTATATCATATTCAGATGCAGATTGGGCAGGTTGTGTTGATGATAGGAAGAGTACAAGCGGAGGTGCTTTTTATCTTGGTGACAGGTTGGTTGCTTGGCACAGCAAGAAACAAGAGTCAGTTTCTTTATCAACAACTGAGGCAGAATATATTGCAACAACAACTTGCTGTACACAAGTTTTGTGGATGAAACAAACTTTGAAAGATCTTGGTATTAATTTTAGTGAACCAATATCAGTTAAGTGTGATAACACCAGTGCAATTAACATCTCCAAGAATCCAGTAATGCACTCACGGACAAAACACATTGCTATAAGGTATCATTTCTTGAAGGAGAAAGTTGCAGAAGGAGAAGTTAAATTGGATTTTGTCCCAACCACAGAACAAGTAGCAGATATTTTTACAAAACCATTGCCCAAGGAAGTGTTTGAGTACCTTCGAAGCAAATTAGGAGTAGTCACACTTCCCAAGAAGTGACTAGCTACAGGGATCACTTTCTCAGGGGGAGCATTTGAATATTTGCCTATTCCTTTGCTCATGATCATAATTTGTGCTAAGTGCAACAAATTGTGCCTGAGAATTGTATGTATGGACTCAGGGGGAGTCTACAGCAGCCCTTTGGTATTATTGACAAAGGGGGAGAAGAGTTCCAGGAATTTACACAGGTGTTGCCAACAATTCCAAAGGGGGAGATTGTTGAGCAAGGTGTTGCAAGAGTTTTGTCATTGTTGTCAACACAGTCAGTTAGATCCAATGATGCAGTGGACAAGCAGTTCAAAAGTCATTCAGATGCAGAGGATAGAAGTTCAAAGGTTATTCAGAACATGGACAGTGAGTTTCCCAGAAGACCATAGTTGCCTTTTTGCAAAAAATCAAAGAAAAAGACAAGTAAGAAAACTGTCGCGATATCGCGACATGTTTTCTGTCACGATTTCGTGACATGTCGGAGGAGAGAGAAGGCGCAAAGAAAATTGTCATGATTTCATGACATGGACTAGGAGAGAGAAAGTGCAAACAAAATTGTCACGATTTTGCGACATGGCCGAGGAGAGAGAAGACGCAAGGAAAACTGTCACGATTTCGTGACATGTTCGGAAGAAAAGCGCTAAGGCAGAAAACTGTCACGATTTCATGACATGTTCGAAAGAAAAGCGCTAAGGCAGAAAACTATCGTGATTTCGTGACATGTTCGGAAGAAAAGCGCTAAGGCAGAAAACTGTCACGATTTCGTGACATGTTCGGAAGAAAAGTGCTAAGGAAGAAAACTATCGCGATTTCATGACATGTTCGGAGAAAAAGCTCCAAGGAAGAAAAGTGTCATGATTTCGTGACATGTCGGGTTTTCGTGACCCGAAGAGGAGAGAGAATGTATGAAGGCAAGTATGTCACGATTTCGTGACATGTTATGTTTTCGTGGGCGAAAGTCAGAAAAGAAGCCAAGGTAGTGAAAGTGTCACGATTTCGTGACATGTTCCGTTTTCGCTGGTAGCTGAGAAGAAAAGCGTACGGAAGCCAAAAGTGTCACGATTTCACGACAGGTTGCAAGAAAAGCCGTCGAAAGCTGAAAGCATCGTGATTTCGTGATAGGATGAAAGGAAAATGTACGGATGGAAAAAGTGTCACGATTTCGCGACAGGCAGCAGTGAAGTAGCTAGCAGGATGAAGATGTCGCATTTTCGTGACATGTCACGGTTTCGTGACTCTAGGAGGAGAGAGACTATACGGTGCCAGAAATGTCATGATTTCACGACAAAAACGGAGAAGAAGGCCTAGAAGCAAAAAGGGTCATGATTTCGTGACAAGAGTGAGAATGACGTCAACAAAAGTTAGAAGTGTCACGATTTCGTGACAAGAAAGGTGGCAAAGCTATCAAAGGCCAAAAGTGTCATGATTTCATGACAACAAGGACAAGAAGGCGTACGGATGTAAAAGGTGTCGCGATATCATGACATGTTGGAGTTTCACGAGGAAAGCTATAGAACCAGAGGAACGGTTGAAGCCGACAGAGTTAAATCTGGGTCGACATTCATTAGGGTTTTTGAGCCGACATTTATTAGGGTTTTGAAGCTGACATTCTAGGGTTTGCAACCGACTAAATTTAGGGTTTTTTAGCCGACTAAGTTTAGATCTTTGCTCATGATTTTACGCTATAAAAGGAGGACAATTTCGAGACTTGAGTGTCAAAGTGTGAATTAGGTCTGCCATGCACAGAAATGCGAATCGTGTCGATCGACTATTCGATAGCAGAGTGTGCGAAGTATTAGCGAAGAAGCAGAAGTGATAGTTCGACTATGTTGAAGCGAAGTGCGAGAGGCAGTTGCGAAGTAGCAAACTGGTTGTGCGAAGCTTTTGCACAGCAAAAGCAAAGTGCATATAAACTACGGACTGTGTGATAAGGTGAAAGTATTATTACTGTAATTTTCAATTATTTCTATTGAAGTCCAAGTTGCAGCTTGGCTTAAGGAGTTGGTGCTCCTTCCAGTAGTTGCTGGTGAATTGGGGGTTGGTGCTCCTTTTTGTAGGTGCAAAAAAATTGAGGGGTTGGTGCTCCTTCCAGTTGGTGCTGGCAAATAAATTGTAAAGTTGTTGCTTTGCATAGGCTGGATTTGGATGGTAGTCCAAGCAGCCATTTTGAGGAGTAGCCACTTTGGTGAACCTCGTTAAATCTGTGTTGTGTGTGATGCTTTCTTGTTGTATCTAGTTTAAATTTGCTTTATTTTAGTTTTTAGTATTGCAAGTTTAAATTGTTAAAAGATCACACTGATTCACCCCCCTCTCAGTGTCACTGTGAGTTCAACAAACCTCAAGCTAACATAACCTGGATTAAAGGTTAAATTATAGTATATTAAACATATTAAACCCTTAATTAAGATTAACCATATAAGTCATTCCAATAATTTCACTAAAGGTGTATTTATCAAAATTACTCATAGCCTTACATAGAGAATGCCTATAGTCTTACTTTGAACACACCCACATGTTTAAATTAAGAACACCCACAAGTACTTAATCACTATAGGATTTGGCCAATGAGGTTATAGTATTTATATTATAACACCCTTCATAATATGAGTTGAGGGGCCAAGGAGAAAAACATCAAAAATGATATCCCCCCATAATGAATGCTCAAATAGGGAAATGAATTTTTACCATGAACTGGATCAGCCATTCCTTCAACATGAAGCTATGAATCCATATTCTAGATCAAATATATTGATATTTTTATGAGAATATATTCAACATGCAATATGGTGACCTTAATCTATCCTTAAATTTAAAATAAGATAATTCAATCATTAAACAATAGAGGTAGATGATTAAATAAACATATGTTGCATACCTTGCATTGACCATCCAAAACCTAGTTCTCTTATAGAAAAAATCTCATCTATGATACTATAATATCTCATTGAATAAATGCCACCAGTGTGTAGATATATATAGAAAAAAACTATGTGATCCAAAAAATGAGGCTCAATATGCTTCTACATACAAGAGTTATGGCCTCTAAGAGGTTGGGTATAAATCACTCAAAATTAGAAAAAAAGAAATAAATTTTAAACCTTAGGAATTAAATAATCCAATTTGGGCCTACCACATGTCAAGTTTTAATGGGCACCACCTATGCTCCTACTAACATCACCATCTATTTCACTAGATGTTTTTGTAAAATGTATTGAATAAGTGAATAAGTATATGAATCTTAGCTAAACTATATTGGTTGAGGATTCCTTCATATATATATTGGAACCACATCAACCAAAAATTAGGAGATGGAATAAAAGTGTGAATTAAACTAGTGAAAAAAAAGCTATGAAACACTAACAACTGGTTGGGTTGGTTGACCATTCCACACTAGTCATTTGAATAAAATCAAGCATGCTACCTCGTGAGGTAGGAAGGATAATTTCATACATGCAAAAACATTACTATAAAAACAAAATGAATATGCCATAGTGGTTTAAACCAATTTCCTTGTGTATGAAGTACCTCAAGCCTCTTTCAATAATATTTCATCCATATAGAAACTTCAAAGTAAATGGAGTATTGCTCAACCCTTTATGTGAGCAAAGAGATTTATACTTCTAAAAACAAATTGGGTTTAACCCTTTAACATATTTCTAGAAATACATACAACCAACCATCATCCCAAGGAATACTATTAGAGCTAAAAAACACCAAGTGAAAGACCTAGAAAAAATGGTATACCCTAAAAATCAAGCATGCAATAAAAAACTTTGGCCATCCTAATTCATAAATGGGACCCATAAAATATAAATGGGTATGTTGGAGTTAGAGATAACACCATTAATCATCATGTCAAAAAGGAGGTCATGCTCTCAAAATAAGAAGAACACTAAAGAACATTTTATCATGTTGATTGTATATAGAACATTAGGGTTACAATCCAATTTACCAACAACTGAACCATGTCATATAGTTTGGAAGAGACCCAATTATTGATCCCTAAATAATATTGGTGTTGGTGATCTTCAAACCTACAACATCTTAGATTGATAGCATTAAAAAATTTGCTATAGCCAAGGCATCTATGAATTGAACAAAGATATGGAGATAAGAGTTTATAGGTAGCTTATTCTTTAAATCATCAAGATTTTTTACCTCAATATTGGAGGAAGTAATTAATGATGTTACCATTATGCCAAACATGGTGATATGATTAAAATAACAAGCCGAACCATCTTCATGTTACATGAAACTTGGTGCTGAAAAGAAGGTAAATTTTTGGCCCTTAGGACTTGATGTTAAAGATTCAAAATTTTGAATTTAAATTTTAAAATTGTCCCTCCAAAAACTAGAAGGGGATTTATTACTTTTTATTTTTTATTTAGCTCCTTCAATTATTGAATCCAAAAAATTCTTCTATGTACATGGATGATGTTGCTTCATTTTGTATTGGACACCAAGTTGGAAATTTTAATACTTTCTAAAATCATCTTGAAGTATACATTCATCAAAATTAGATGCAAAATAATAGAATATCATAAATAAGAGAATATAAGATTAAATAAATAGGAGAGACAAATAAAATAATAATAAAGGGGTGGGTGCCCATATGCACCCATAGGATCTCATTTAAAGGATTTGATTCAATGGATTAGTCATTGGAGGATATTTATAGTGATACCTAATTCCTAGATTATTACTAACATTAAATAGATATAAACTAGCTTAATGGTTAAATTACAATATATTAAACCCTTAATTGAGGTTAAGCATATAAGTGGTGTAATGGATATTACTAAGGATGAATATATAAAAATTATCCATAGGCTTCTATATGGAAATACTATAGGTTTAAATAATGCTCACATCTTTAGATCAAGAGCATTATACACACTTCACCACTATCAAAATTTTTTAATACGGGTAGATTACTAATATTCCAAAAAAAAATCAATTAATAAGTTTCCTTGTAACAATGATAATTGTTTATCTAACCTATTTATGCTTGTACAACTAATTTTTCAATTATATATTTTCTTTAAATTCATTAAATCCTTTATTAAATTCCATAATCCTATATCTATATATTTGTTTAATATCTACTTTATTAGACAATTTCTAACTAATAAATTTTCCTAAGCTAAACCCTAACTATATCAATTAAATTATCAGAACTTTAACTTAATCAAATTTTAAAATATAATTTTTAATAAATTATACATGTTCTTTTGTTCCTTATTACAAAAAACTATACTTCAAACTATAAACTCTTTAAAGAGTATTTTACAAAGTAAATATGACATATTGAAAGTCCCATGTGGACCCCATTATGGATGGCATACAACCAAGTTAATTATCTTATCACCATTTAAAATAATGAAAAAATTGACATCGAATTAGAGAATCTATGAAGGCTCCATTGACATCGATATGAGTTACTTTTATTAGATAGCATTGATATTCTATCATATAATCCCAAGATCGATTCAAATACAAATTAAATCCCATCTTCAATATTAATTATATACCTCTTTCTCAATATTGTGAAATCATGCTTAGCTAGACAACCTAAAGATATTTTAAAAATATTTTTAAAGATAAATTTAATCATCTTGTTTATAGCTATGTTACAATGAATTTATAAAGTGAAGTCCTCCTAGGTGATTATGTGAACCACCACTCAATATTCTATTTACTTCAAGATGAACTAGTTGTAAATAAAGAATGGTTTTAAATTCAAGTTAACCTATTCATAGCTATGCATATATTGCATAAACATAAAATAGGTTTGATGTGAAAGCATATCGCTAGAGATCAAATCATGGATTTAATCTTATAATACATATATATCATATTAAGTTAAGATTTATCAACACTTCCACATGAATTTAGCTAGATCCAATTTGTGTTAATGAAAATCTACTTCACACCAATATACAATGCAACAAGATATTAAAAATATATCCAAAATATTCATGCAAATGTAGAGGTATTTCATTATTTCATAAGATGACTAGAAGTTTTTAATATGAGCCAACATGTCTCTTATTATTTGTTTCCAATGAAGAGGAAACAATTATTATTTAAGGTCCATCTAGTGTTGAGGTCACTATGTGTGTCTTAAGGCATTTTTCAGTGTGGTGTATTTGAAATAAATACCACATTCAAAATTGTTGCATGCTCATATAACATAGATCTACTAATCGAGTTCTATTTACTAAATTCATCTCATTTTAAAATATTCTTTTTTAAAAATGTTAGATCTTGGTTTTGTGTTTGAGGATAGCATTTTATAGGCTATATATTTTGAAGGAGAGATTCTTCTAAAATATAATTTAAGGCTATATAGTTTGAAGGAGATGTTATTCTAAAATATAATTTAAGGCTATATAGTTCGAAGGAGAGATTCTTCTAAAATATAATTTAAGTGTCAAGAAAAAGTGATATATTTTAAGATAAATCTAAAATCAATATATCAAAATATAACCTAACTAACATTATTTAATCAATATTCATCCATAAAATCTAATATAGAATTTTCTTTCTTCAAATTTCCATTTGTAGGCCAAGGAAATAGATACTTTTGATCACTTAGACATTATTTGCTTGAAAGGTACTTGAAATTTATTTTAACCACTAATAACTTCTATAAATTTTAAACTTCACAATTATTTTACTAATTCAATAATTTCCAATCCAATCAGATTATTTAGATCTACTTTCAATAATAGCTTAAATCAAATTTAAATTCCATACACAACATATTAATTTTTTATTTTCTTTGATAGACATAGGAAAACTAAAAAATTCTTTTCTAATTTCTTTAGCCTATTCTATTCCACCATAGATACTTTTTACTACCATAGAAATTTCATCTTCATTCTACAATATTTTCATTCCTATAAAAAATAATGCATCTCATTTCTTTTCATACTTTCTCATTTAAAGAAATAACCAACTCATATATTAACACATAACAAATCATATGGAGGATGATTTATCATCTCATTACCATGAATAAAAATACATGATAATTCACAATGTCAATCCCATTAAAAATGATGCAAAGAGTTTAGATTCAAATGGAATGAACAACTATCTCTAAATAATATGATATAGAGATCCTACAAGTATCATGTTTAATACTAAAATTTAAAAAAATTGGGTTTCTAAAATTTAATATAGATATAACTCTTGGATGAGTGTAAGTAATGAATGACAACCTTCCACAATACATATATATTTTTTCACAAGATCAAACAAAATACTAGGCCCAATTAAGATTTATTTTTTCTTACAAAACCCTATGAATTACATAAACCTGGTTATATTCATTACTTGCATACTTTAAAAAACTCATGAATTTGACAATAGGTGCAAGAAATATATTCTCTAATTACTACAACCATTATTGGGATAATGCTAATGAATACAAGGTTTTACCATCCTGCCTCCCTCCAAACCCCACAAGCATATAAAACATATGATTTTTAAGAGGGTACTAATTACCAAAACTTATAGTTATAATAAAATATTGTCAAAAAATACACAAGGACTTATGTTTAAGCTCCTTATATTCTCATAGGTCAACTTCACATCAAAGGATCAACTCTACCCAACTCATAATCCATTCAACATCAAATAAGCTAATATTACCTTACCACAATTTAATGGCGAATCCTATCCACCTAACCCAAAATTCTTGTACCGCCATTGTCCTCTCTTTTTATGTAAAAATTTGATAATATACTAATTAAATCCATGCTATACACCATATAATACCCTACTACCCTTCAAATAGTCCCATAATTGAATTCTATATGCACAAAATTTATAAAAAAATGAATACATTCATGAAAAATTAAATCGATATACATAATTGGACCTGTAACTCTACTAGATAGGCTTTATGGTCAAGGTAATGGTAATTCCAATACATTATTTGGGTTACAAAGACACAAGACACCTAATCAAAGTCATTTAGAATCATAATATCACAAACAACAAAGGGATCTTAATCAAGTAGAGGCATTTTATTTGAGCAATGTAATTCTTTATTTTATTTTATTTTTTGTTATAGGATATCTAATTAATATAATATATTAACTTAATCCTTAGATTTGAATTCAAAGGAATTTATACTCTTTTATCTAAATTCAGTAACTCTCATTTCTTTATAACCTTTATCTATATACATTGGCTTGGAAATACATTATTTTCTATTATCTTAATGTAACTTTGTAATGTTGGGTCCATATGCCCTCCTAACCTCCCTTTGTACCTCTTAGTAAACATTTTTCTATTCTCTCTCTCTCGCTCCCAACCATTCTTATCATTTAGTATCACCAAATTCTAACTCACCTACATGTATCTCACTTGTCCCTTACAAGCATCTTCCAATGGGGTAAGGGTAACCTTGTTTATAATAATGATCATTTCTTGCAACATTTTTATTAATACGTTGTGTGTGGATTCTATTGGGGACCAGTCCCATTACAAAAACAAAATAATCCATTTCTCTAATTACATTTATAACAAGTTAATTAAATAATACCTACTTTGATTTTCTATAAAATATATTCTCCATGTCCCTCAAACTGCTAAGTTTCCATAATAAACTCTTTTTTTTTTGTTTTTGAAGGAACTAACAACATAACAACCCTTACATGGCACATAAATATAATATATAGAAGTAAAAAATATAACATTCATCCATCAAAGAGGAAATCAATTCAACTATTTTTCTTCTATAGAAAAGGTTCTTCCTCCTATAGAGTGGCAAGATTTGAGAATACATTTTTACACTTCAAGATCCTGAGGTAATATCTAGTTGTAACACATTTTGTAGGATCTTCATTTTCAAAAAATTGACTATCACTGTTTGTTTCATAATTAGTTTCAAGAATACCATATGAGGTGTTAATATTTTCCATGGAACCATCTGGATGATCTTTATAACCATTTGGATTTTATCAATGATCTTATTCAAATTCTCCTTTTGGGGTTGAGTCTTTTGTTGCTCGCATGATTCCTACTAGAGAAGTTGTGCATCTGGAGGATGAGTTTATTTCTTTTAAACTAGGATATTTTAAGGTTTTTAATCATTCACATGCAGGGCCTTCTCCACCAAGGAGGAATAAAAGCATGATCAAATTTTTGGGCATCTCTTCTTCCAGTGGCCATATTATTGACAACCATAACATCTTAGGGAGAAGTTTTTATATTCAATATTTTGGATCCATTCCCCTTTTCTTGAGGAGATACTAATGGACTGAGGCTCAAGAATTAAAACATCCATCCAAACAACCAATCATGCTTTACTCATATTAATTTTACTAGACAAACTTTCCTCTATTTGGGTATCCATATACTAGAATGCACCAATGGCATTACTGATTTTGGTGAATATCTTCTCTCCCCAAAACTCCATAGGGAGAACATAAATATTCAGCTAGACTAGGAAGCCATTAAATTATTATATAAATGGGTTGAAACTAGGAGTCCAAGGTCTTATATAGATACCCCTTTGTCCAAAAACCAATTATATCTATAATCCATAACCTCATATCTATCCACTAAATTAGAAAAGAAAACAAAAAGTAAATTTGTGGGTAGGAGAGTTACTTAGAATTCTGTACTGGTCCACAAATATTTTATGTATCCTTTGAGCTTCTTGCCCTTGAGTTTATAGATAATTTTTTGGGCTTCATGATCAATCATATCCAACCCAAATATTTCCTATAAAATCTTAATAGAGGGTAGGTTTTCATCCACCCACGAACCCAAATATCCTTGAGAGATATTTCTTCTAACTAAAGAGGCTTTCTCATAGATTGAAGAGATGATCTACGAAAAATCCTCTTCCTTCAACGCTTGACAACACTTAGGGTTTGCATCCATTTCATGAAGACTACAGCCAAATTTATCAATTTGTTCCATTGCTTGATTGCACCTAGGGTTTAAACCCTTTTGTAAAGAGTAGTGCTAGCAAAACTAGAAATGGAGGCCATGAGTTGAGACAAGTTACCCAAGATCATTGCGTTCCATGATGGATGGATTGTCCAATGCCCATAACTACTACTAGCACTTATTATAATCCTTTGGTTCCTCATGGGCTTCATCGTCGCTTGCTTCCGCATCACCATGGGAGCCCTGCTGCCCATATCTAAAAATTTAATAAGTTTACACATGTTTTTATGAGGGATCTTGGTCCCCCCATACTGAGTGGGGTTTGAACCTTAGACCTCCTAAAGATAATCCAAAGCCCTTACCACTGCAATAAGCTTACAACTACATTTCTTGTAAATTATATACTCTCGTTCAAAGAAATATGAGGAGAAAGGAATATTGAAAACTTAGTATTTAATTTTATTCCTTACTATAATTTTAGTAAATTTTTAATCTTTTATTTTCTCAATTTCCATAGTATAATGAAGTGATCTTAATTTAATGGTTTTATTATTTCAACAAAATGCATTCAAATACATCAATGAGAGTTTATACATTTTTAAAAACATTATAATAATTCATATAAATTTTTTTATCTTTGCCAAGGTTGACAATCTATTCAAAGGTGGTTTAAATATTGCAATATATTTCTATTGATTTTATTATATATTCATCTAATTGTTAACTTACAAATTTATAATTAATCCAAAACTTAACACATATTACAATATTTTTTTGGTAAGTTAAAATATTTCATTATAAAAGGCATTTGAAAGGCACACTAATGTCTTATAACATTAGGATAGAAAAGGATGCATAGATCACAAAATAACATCCTTGAGGATCAGCTTTAGAAGAGGAAAATAAAAATAGATAATAACCGAAAAGGAAGAAACCCCACAGGTAAAAAAACAACAACAAAGAAGCCACTCATGTAGTAGTGAGCTCAACAATATCCTATTTCCTCACTTCCTTTGCTTCCTTGAAATCATCCTTAGGAGAATCCTTAAAGACATCCTTAGCGATGTTCACAACTTCATCCTCTTTGTCTTTAGGATAACAACATTGGTAGATTTCACGGGAGTGTCCTCATCAAAGCTATCACAATAGAACAGGAGGCTAAGATCATTCCTGTGCTCTTTCAACTGCAAAATGGCTCCTCCAATAGTAGCATGGGTGGTTTCAAAATGAGAAATTGTAGCTGAAGTAGTCTTGATTACATACTTCTGTAGGAACTTCTCCAAAGGGTCACTGGAGTCATCCTCATCAGTTTCCTCAGTTTCCTTCAGCTTCCCAGGACATTGAAGCTATTTGTTTTTGAGATGTTGGAAACTCCTTGTGGGAGTAACCTCCAGATTTACTCTCTTCCTTTCCAAATCAAGACGTTGATGCTTGTCCTCCAATATCTTCCTCTTGGATCCACGAACCCTAGAAGTAGTAGTTGAGGAAATATCATCCTTTGTATTGTCCGCTTGTGTATCCTAATTCACAACATTTCCCTTAGGAAACTTTTCCAGTAGAAAGGCATACAACACCTTGAAAAGGCCTTTATGGAAATTCCAAGCTTCTTATTTCTTGGCACGAGTTGAGATAATGGTGTAATCTATTGACAAAAAAAGAAACTCAGGGATATTGAGGGGCTTGGATTCCCTAAAGTGGTTGACAAAAAAAATGTGAAAACTATGGAGTTGAGAATTGGGATTGTCCATCGTAATGTATTTCATAATGAATTTCATGTCTTCCTTCCAAGGAGTGGGAAGATCATTACAAAACATTCCTTACTTTATGGTTCTCCTCAATGATAAATTCGGCTCGAACTGGCTCACCTCAACCTCCTAGTTATGTTTGTCTCCTCTCACCATGCGTCCCATAGGCGGCTGTCCAGTGAGTTTTTCCAGGAGATCAATATCCACCTAAAATTTGATGTTGTGGATGATGACCATCCCCTTATCCTAGGAAGAAGAAAAGTCCATGTTAATGTCCTAATACTTATCGAAGAACAACTTGATAAATGGTAACATTCCCCTGTTACAGAGAATATCTTTTGCAACTGGTTCCAAGAAAAGGATTTTAGGCTCAATGAAACTCATCCTTTCAGCACTAGAGATTAAATATCAAAAAAATTCTAAAAAAACATAGAGAAGGTGAATAAGATTAGGGGAAATGCAAGGATCATTTAGATCAATGCTTAAGAAATGTGAAGGAAAAAGAAAATTTATGGAATCTCATCACCGTTCCACTCATGATATGCTCAGATCTTGGGAAGACCACATGTTGGGGAAGGCAGGCCAACGAGAGATATTATTTGGACTGAATGAGTTTCCAATGGAAACAATTTGCCACAAGAGCATAAAGGTGGACCTAGATTTGAAATGGTTGACCAATCAAAAAAAAGGGTTTGCCTAAATTATAAATGGAATAGACCCAAGTAGAAACCCAATGTATTGGGAAGCAAAACTGGACAAGAATGGAAGCATACATAGGGACTAAGCAACTGTGACAGGTATCAAAATATGGTCGTGGGCTAGAGAAAATGGAGTAAACATGGATGAAAACCTGGCTATCATGGACAGAGGTGGAAAAATAATCCTAGGTCATGGTTGGAAATAAAACCCAAATATAAATACTAGGGAATGAGGTGGTGACACGAATGTTTGACATGAGGATTAAGAAAAAATCAATAGGAATATGCAAACAAATCCATTCCATTTCATTACTCCAAAGAGAAAATTGCCTTGGGGAGGCAAAGGTTAACATGGAAAGGGATAGAGCGAAAAATGCGATCGTGGAAAAATATAAATCACATGAGGTATTAATGTTTATAGGACTCCACATTTTTGAAATCATGTGCATCCAATTATGGAAATTATGCATTTTGTTGAATTTGGAATTTTTTCAACCTAGCGATTTTGTTCACTTCACGTAGAAGAGTATTAGTCTAGGTCAACATCTTAGGCCCAGACACACCAATGTTAGAAATTTTATCTGCTACTCCATTAGCTTCCATTAGCTTCCCTGTAGATGTGTTGAATTATGACTTGATGTCGGAGCATAATTAGACTTCGAGCATCCTCAATTAGACTTCTAACTTTCCATGCTGGTGGTTTGGAACTTTTTAGGTAGTTTATAATTTTTAATGAATCCCCTTCAATGATAACTTTTCCTGGGAATTTTTTATGAATTGTAAACCCCTCCATAGTGCTCTGGCTTCCACCATATGATTTGATTGGTCCCCCAAGGCTTCAACAAAGGCAAAAATTGAATTTCCAAGGTGATCCCTGAGATTTACTCCAGTTGCAGCTCTCCCTGGATTTCCTTTAGTAGCTCCATCAAAGTTAAATTTGACCCAACCCTGAGGAGGAGGATTCCACTTAATATTTTCCTTGGAAATTTGGGATTTTCCAGGATTAGGATTATCTAATGAAACTTATTTATACCAAATATTACAATATAATTCACACAAGATAACTCTTAATTATACATCATAATTAGTGAATTAACATCATAGTTGTAATATACTAGTATCATAGTTTCTACATTCCATTATATTATCTATAATTGTTTTTTACATCTATAAAATCACATGTGCACTTGGATTTTTCCACATCATTAATACAATTATATAAAATTATTGTCAAATAGAATCCATCTATATTAAAATCACAAATACAACTAATACATAAATTTATGAAAATTCCATGAATTTCCTAAAGCATATTTACCAATCAATGATTCACCCTTATAAAATAAATTTATAAAACATAATTAATCACATAGACATAATATAACATATCATTAGAAAGTAATTTTAAGACTTGCTACTTTACTATCTACAAAGTTCCAATTGTCATCTCTCAATTATAATTCAATAAGGGATAAAAACATAGGTATTATATCCCCTCCCCTTATAAACAATTCCACTAAAAAAATAGTGAAAATGGTGTGGACAAGTTTGTAGCATTTCATACATGTCTTTCCAAGTTGTAGAGTTTTCACTATAACTATCCCATTCAACAAATGATTGATGAATTTTCCTATTTCTAAGTTGTTTTATCCTTTTGTCAAGCATGTGATTGGGATCAAAATTAATATCCTTGTCCTATTCCACATGTAATTAATTCCAATCAAGCACATGTTTAGGTCCATGGACATATTTTCTAAGAAATACATAAAACACATTATATATGTATGATAAAATAGGTAGTATAAAAATTTGATAAGCAACAATTCCAATTTTCTCAAGGATATCCAAAGGTCCTACATAATGGGGTACAAAATTTCTTCCATTTTCAAATTTGATTGAGATCTTGTGTGGATGAACTATGATGAAATGTTTTTCACTCACTTGAAAACTTATCTATGATCTCTAAGCATCGACATAGATACTTTGTATATCTTAGGCCTAACTAATCCTTTTGTTAAACAAGACAAATTTATTAGCCATATCTTATAACATATTTGGGGATATAACCATTTTAATCTCAACCTAATACATAATTAAATGTGTTTACCCAATTTATTCAAAAAAGTCTTCCAAAATAACTATGTAAATGAGTCCTTATCTAGTATAATTTTTATAGAGACTATATAAATTCTATGGATTTCATTGACTCAAAATAGAGCAACATCCTTAGATTTAAATGTATTTATCATAGGCAAGAAATGAAAAGTCTTAGTCAACTTATCTATGACCACCAATAGGGATTCATATATTTTTTAGGTCAATGATAGTCCTATATGACCACCAATATGAGAAAAAGGATACATATTCTTAATTTTTTATTTATTTTACTAAATATACTTACTTTTTCACCTTCTCCATCCTTCTTATTATAAATATTAGATATGTCCTTAAGGAAACACACTTGGATGAATACAATTTTTATCAAGCAAATTTTGAAATTGTATTTTATAACTCACTCAACTCAATTATTGCAATTCAATATGGTGCCCTAGATATTGGTTCAAATCTAGACACAAAATCAATAGAAAAATTAAGATTCCTTAGAGGAGGTTATCATGGTAACTCATCAAGATGACCTGACCCTTCCTTCTTGGATGGTTTTGTTGCAGATGATATCCTTGGGGTGGGATGTCACTTATCCATTTGTCTTTCCCTTTCCCAACCTAATTGAGGGTTTCTTTCTTAATCCTATGTTATGGGATGTCCCTGGGACCTTCTTTGGGTTTTTTGTGGTGCTTCAGGGATCCCTTTTCCCTGGTGATCTTAGATCTATCCCAGTTTGTTGCAGGTTTTCTACTTTGATCCAGTTTCTAGTGGTTCTCCAGATGTGGTGCTTCATGTCTTTGGAAGAGGGGCTTGAGTATGTCTTTGTGCTTCTTGAGCATAAGCCATTTGGTGGTGGAGTTGGAGGTCATCTAGGATTTTTTGCTACATATTTTGGTCTTGGCAAAGACCTGTGCTTATTGCATACAAATTGTTAACCCTGTGGCTCCTTCATTTTGAGTTCCCTAGGACCCTCCTGCCCCCCTTCCCGTGGCCTGTAGTTCTACTTCTATTGCATCCTCTATTTGTTCTAGTTTTATTGTAGTTCTACCTCATGTGCAAGGGATTTTATGGTCTGTGGAGATCCTCTAATTTGCTACTCCATTTTACAGGCCCTATGTAGGATACTGTTCTGGGTGGGATTCATGTTTTCCTATGTCCTTGCATTTAACCCAGCCCTCCTTGGGTGGGATGATCCTTCGTGGTGGATTTCTTTCCTGGTAGTATTGTATTATAGTTTTTCCTTGGCAGGATACTAGTTTCTAGTTTTCCCCTGAGCGGGATTTTTCAAATTGTATTCTTCCTGCATGGGCATGAATTTTCAAATTTCCTACTTTGGGTGGGATTTTCAAATTTCCTACTTTGGGTAGGATTTTCAAATATTTCTGGTTTAAATTTCTCACTTGGGTGGGTTTTTCTATTTTTCCTACTTCGGGTGAGATTTAAATGTACTTTTCCATTGGCCTATCTTGTGTCCTTTTCTTTTTTTTGGTGAATAGTTGTAAAAAAATTTTGAGCCCCCTTTAAAAACCCACTTTTAATGAAATTTTACTGACAAAAAAAAAAATCCTTTAGTTATTTAAGGATAGTATTAGTGCATATAGTCCATATTTTCTTATCATTCTAAAGTTTGTTTTGATTTTAATTTTTTATATCATTCTTAAAAACTCTACTTAGGGCACAACTATTATTCTTACCTTTATTCCATATTGTATACATATTCTACAATATTAGAGTAAAAATTGAGTCTTTCTTGATGGCTAGTCAACTAGTCCATGTTGATAATAACATCATAAGATCCTAAGGGATCAACAAAAGATCTATATATGTAGTCTAATATCTAGAATTAACCTCATATGTACTTACCTCACACCTACTAAATTAAAAATTGATCAATCCTTTATCCACTTGTGAATGATTACCTAGTTCTTACTCTACTAAATGAAAACTATCAACCAATTTATAATTTACAAATGAAGTAGAGGATTCAAGATCAATACAAATAGATATATGATAACTTGAGATGTTATAGTGGCTTGGTTATTTGTTTGATGGTTCTCCATAACTACATACACCTAATGTTGACTAGGTGCATGACCTCCTATTTGAGTTTATTGTTAATTTACTCCTTGTCTAGCTTGAGTTCATTCCCCTAAAAATTTGGGATCTTCATAAAAAATATCCTCTATGAAATCCCACACTTTGAGAACTCATATCAGGCTTATTTAGATTCTATTGAAAAACCATAGACTAAAATTTTAGTGCTCATTAAGGATATTTAGGAGGTTTTGGAGGCTCCCTCATCTAGTTAAACCTCCCTTAAAAGGGTGTCTTCGTTTAAATTTCTTAATCTCTACTATAATTTGTATGAATTTGATCTCATATTTCACTACTATTATAGGGATTATGATTAAAATTGAGAGTATTATATGATGATCCATGGTATCTATTAGATCATTGGAAATAATTTTGTTCCTTTGTCTTAAAAGGAATTCCTAGACCATCTTCTTTAATTGAGGCTCACTAATAAGCCTCCTACCAATTCAATGTATTGGTCATCCTATTAATCCATGTTATTAAAGGTTACAATCCCATCATAAACCTATTTACCTATATAAACTCAGTTTCCACTAGAGGTATCTCATTCAAGAGCTATATAAAATATTGATTATTTTCCATGTCTACCCCATTAACTTACTAGATATTATAAAATATTAAATTATTTGTTGAATATACACATGGTAGAGGTATTTATTCTTAATCCTCTTCAAATTGTTCCCAAGTGATATATATTATAATAACACATGACTAACTCTTTAATGCACCACCAAGTGGATAAATACCCTTCTAGCTAAAAAGTGATTATCTTTTCCCTCTTGTGGCTAGTATATTTGTATATCTTAAAATAATATTGGATCTCTACAAGCCAATAATTTAATAGTTTTCCATTAGAATACCCTAAGAGCTTAGGAAAATTATCATTTTTTAGGTTCCTATAGATATCCCTCAACTAAATTCTTGAATATTTATAGCTCACTCTCAATAATCCCATTTCCTCTTCATTGCTAATGAACACACACATTCAATATTTTTTGAAGTCCCTTTATCATGATATTACATATACTATGGATGGAATCAAGGGCTTATTCCACTTAATCAAGTCATTTACTCTCTGATATATCCTAGTTATGATTGCCATCCACCATGTTAAATTTATCCTAAGTGGATTTCCTTTTATCCTCTATGGATTGACTACTCTCAAGGTTCTCAATTTTGTCATCCACCATATTAGATTTATCCTAAGTGGTTTTATTTTGATCCTCTATGGATTGACTACCCTCAAGATTCTCAAATTTTCATCTATCTCTTTCTCTTCTTCCATTGACTACATCCCCTTATGGAGTAACCATGCATATATTTTTCTATACGGTACTAGTAATTCAAAGAAATATTACACAAGTCATTCTCTAACTTTAGTAATATGATCCTATTCCACTAAAGCCCAAGTGTTGCAACATAGGTTTTGATATATGTGATGCACCTCCCTTCCACAAATTAGAAATCATAAATAAAGAACTATGAATATGAGTAATATTTTTTATTTGTATAGGCAAAACAATAATACAACCTTAAAATGGAACAATAATTCTAATATGGACAAATATAGTATAGCAATGCTATAAAAAACTTATATTTTTATACCATAATAATAGAAATTATATGACAATCAGTTTGATTATTTTTTTTATTATATTTTGACGAAGAATATGCTATATTTTTAAGGTCAAAACATGATTCTAGTATATAAGAAGACACTTATTTATTGTGTTTTGAAAAATCATCAATGGTTTGATTCTATGATCTTCTAAATTCTATTAGTCTTAGTCCATTAATTTATCAAATAATATTAATTCAAATGGTTGTCACTAATACAAATTATAAGGGCATCAAGCATTGTGTAATGATTTAACTACTATATGAATAATACTTATTTTTATATTAGATATCAAGTTTTGGAAATCACTTTTAATAAATTTAATATAATACTATTTTCTTACATAAAATCCCTCTTGTATTCAACTCAAGTCTACCTATTACTAGGACATCTCTTGCATGAAAATATATAATTAATTGCAAAATATTAGAATAAAATATAAATTATTCCTCTCATCTATAATAAAGTGATTGATTTTAGGTAATAATTTTTCTTCTAATAATGATATTGTAGACACAAAGTCCTAACGCCATGTTGTCCATATAGGTCTTCCCACCATTTTTACCCATTATTTACATATATTATATATAAATGTTTTTAATATATATTTAAATATTCATATTTTATATTATATTTTTATAAATATTTAATAAATGTGTATATATATCTGTAAATTAATCTTAGCCATCTATCTTGGTCTAATATTATCCATTCATCTACCTTAATCCATGCACCTACCCATATTTAATCTCCACCCTTAATCACATTTTAATATTGACTACATAAATTGTGTCGTTGAAACCCTAACGTGCCCTAGGAAATAATATAAATAGGAGTGATTTTGATGACTCAACCCCTAAGTTTTTCTAAGCAATATAAATATTGAGTTTTCTTGAGTCCCTCACATCCTTGACTTCACTTTCACTCATCCTCACCCTTACATCCACCATTGCATCCATCAACGTAGACCTCACTTGAAGTAGATCTACTTTTTTAGGCTTTGCTTCAACCCTTGAATGCCCCTCTACTACACTCGAGCGCCCATTCACTAATTTTGAATGCTCGCCTACTAATCCTAAGCATCATTGGGCACTTTCTACCATTCCTGAGCATCCACATGTGTTCTCTACTATTTTCGAGCACCAACAGGTGTTTTAGACCAGAGTTTTGCAGCCCTACTAACCCTTAGGGGTCGCTAGGGCATTTGCACATCATCTTCCTACAATAATGACTACAGATCAGAAACAAAAAGTTCAAAAGGTAAATATCATTTATTGTGTTTATTTTAATATTCTTAGATTGGCTTATAACTTCATTTTTGCAACTAGGGTTAGTAGTTTTCTTATTGAGGGCCTCACATAGTGGAGCCCTCATAGATATTATTAACCTTTTTTTGTTTTTTTTTGTTTGTAGTTTTAGTGATCTATAGGAGTTGAGTGACTGTTTAAGCTGGAGTGGTTCGATCAAAGGACATCTAAAGCCCACTCACTTCTGTTGGGATAAATCAAGCATGAATACACCAACTTGATTTGTTGGCTAGGGTTTTCGAGTACCCTAGCATATTGAGATTATTATATTGAGCAATAAAGCTTTGTAAAAACCCCAATCTGGGGCATATTTGGTTGTAATATCAGGAATGCACCCAAAAATAAAAATTAAAATTATTTTTGTGCAATCAAATGTGTTTATCTTGCTTTAATTGTTCATTTATCTAAGTTTAGTTATTTGGTGTTGTTCAATTTACATCTACAAATGGTGATCATGGTGGGACCCCTAAGGGTTTCTCATTTTGATTTATTTTGTTGACTAATTTGTTGTTTTTTATCTTATCTTGTAGGGTTTTCAAGAGCATAGAAAGTACAATTTTCATTATATTAGGGCTTTTGAAGGTTCACTAAAAGTTGTAGAAGGTGCGCGAATGCCCTACAATGCTTGAGGGACATCCAAAAATGCCCAAGGATATTTTAGAAGCATCCAAAGGTGTTTTACAGAGAGTTAAAACAAAAATATAGGATTATTTGTAAGTTTACTGTCAAACCCTGACCTCTCTGTTTTTATGTATTCTGGCATTTTACATTTTTTTTCTTCAGATTTTTGGATTAAAAAGAACATCAATAATAAATCTGGTAAAATCAATCATTTTAGTTTGCATTTTAGGCATAAGATTAGTCATTGCATTCATTCACACATTTCCATTTTCCATTTAAATTTTCTGGTTTTATGGTGTATTACAAATGAAAAATCCTAAATTCTAATTGCATGTGAATTATTAAATTGCATAAATTAGACTACAATGTAGGGTTAGAAACTCCTCCCTTTACTGATATAAGTAGGAATATCATTAGTGTTTCAAAAGTATCCCTGCATTGGGTGATTCTAGGTGGAGTGGACGAACCCCCCACTTTTTAGAGAGGGATTTAATCATTGTACTTCACATCCTTTGGAGAAATCCATACTCTTAAGGTTAGCTTTTGATTAAGATTAGTGAAATCAGTTGTTTCTAATATCATGTGTACCATAAAAAATAGAACCTTTAAAAGGAATTTTGCACACACTTCACGTTTCACGTTAAATAATAGTGGTTGGATTTCATCACCAATCACTGCTTGAGATCTAGTGATAGTGGCTTTCATCTCCATCCACCAATATCTACCCTAGATACCTTAGATTATCCCTGAGAAAAATTGCTAGATTTCATCACCAGAAAGAATATCGTTGCCTGATCCTAGCCTTAATCTTCACTCATTTCTAATTCAAATTAGAACATTGAAACACATGAAATAAAAATCTAAAAAAAAATTGAATTCACACTAAAATGAGATAATTAATGAATGAGGTAAGACACATGTGTTGAAAAAACTTAACATTGATTGTTTATTTTAATTTTTGTGAAGTTTCAATTTTACATTTCATTTTTTTGCATAATCTATATGTTCGTTTAGTAGCTTATGGTATTAAAAAGAAATCAAAATAAATAATTAAACCAAAACAATATATTTATGGACTATTCATCTTCATTTCCTACCACTTCTATGGTAAATCCTGTCAGTATGGTTCAGATAGATTGCATATATTTATCTATGGGCCCATCACACATTGTGAAGGCTAATTATGTCCCACATATATACATATCCACATCTATTTTGCAAACCGAATCATCCTCACCTACAATTGACCATAATATTACCCACATAGACATGGCCCAAGTAGAGGTTTTTGACAAATTAGCTAATTATGTCTTAAAGCCCATCCATAATATCCCGGATCAAGATCCTTATTTACAGTAGGAACTTGTTCCTTCCTAGCCATCCAGCTTCACCCAGGTGTACACTAACCCTCTTTTTGAGGCATCAGTTGCACCTTCATCCCATGTCTCTATTCCCCAACCATCATGTACTCCTAGCACATCATATATATCCACCTATACCAACCCCTTGTATGAAGCACAAGTTAATGTTGCTTTACAAGTACCCAGTTCACCAAATCAAGTTGTAATTACCATTACCACTTGTTCCCCATCCACATCATCTATTCCATATTCATCCATATATTCCAATGATGATATGGAAATTAATGAAGCATGGGAACATTTAAACAAATTTCTTAAGAAGTGGTAGACTGCTAAAAAACAAGTCAAGTGAACCTTAGACCTTAGCCAATTTCCACTCAATCCACCTTCATCACACAAAGTCAATCATGGGCACCATAATATTTTATGGTTTCCATACTTATACCTCCATCCACGCACACCCATTCCATTACCATAGGCCAACCTAGCCACAATATTCATGCATTATCCCCTTTTCAACAATCACCATAATTTCTCAATTGATCTCATCATCATCAGTTCCAATCTACTCCACTTATCCATC
This sequence comes from Wollemia nobilis, assembly GCA_028583015.1. Lineage (NCBI taxonomy): Eukaryota > Viridiplantae > Streptophyta > Pinopsida > Araucariales > Araucariaceae > Wollemia > Wollemia nobilis. The sequence continues at coordinate 3,694,088 of JAQPPZ010017010.1, read as the reverse complement.
ATCATATTTTCACTCCACAACATCTTTCCACCCCATCACAAAATCATCAAGTGATTCATGGATTTCACATTCCTAGAGAAGACCCTAGAATCAAGGCTATGCAATGATAAATTTATAATTTTATACAACATACTCTTGGTTACAATAACCAGAAGCCAACCTTACATCAATTAATCAATCAACCAATTCAACTTCGGTACCATCACCACCATATCCTATAGATTTCATAGTACCAAGGTTTGACAAATTTAAAGGGAATGAAGACCCTAAAGAGTACGTGAGCATATTCATGCACTCATGTTTCATAATTCAAAATGATAATGCTCTCATGCTCCACATATTTCCTAAGATATTAGGGGGAGATGCTATAGAGTGATATAACCAATTTCCCAATCATAGTATTTATACTTTCAAACAATTGGTTGACCACTTATTTGAACGATTTGTCCTTAATGTACGAAATAAATTCTCATTGTCTAATATCTATGGTTTAATATAACATGATGATGAGTCTATCTATGATTTTGGCAACCGTTGGAGGGCCATCATAACCAAAATTCCATTCACCCTACCAATGGAAGAGCTAATCAAGCTATTCACTAAGAGTTGCCTAGAACCTATTTCTTGGATGCTTCAATTGTAAACATATCTCTCATTTGAGGAAGCTCTTGCCCAAGCTAGTGTTGTTGTAAATCTGAGTTAATTTTAGGTATTTTATGTTGTCATTGATGTCACATGGATCACATTTGATTTTTGTGGCTAAAATATTTCATAAATAAGCATTTATAATATTTTGGAAAGCATGGTTATTTACAGGGTTTTTATGAAAACCAAGGCAGGCAAAATAAAAGGTTTTATTTAAAACCATGGTGGGTTTATGTGGAAAGGGATTTTCTTAAAATCCAAGGTGGAATTTTGTTTCATCGAAAAAGGACCTCCGATGATGAAGATATTAAATTTTAAAGTTTAAGTTTAAATTAATGGAGGGCCGACCTATGTGCAATTAATGGAGGTTGGCATATATATATGTGTGTGTGTGTGTGTGTGTGTAAAGGTTTCAATCTATTTCGGAAAGGGGGCATATTATATATCGTCAAAAAGCTTATTTCGAGGGCTATTTGACTAACTTATTTAGAAGGAGAAATAAGGTGTGTGTAAAGAGATATTTCTGATTTTGCAAAGGGGTTCCAAAAGTGAAGTTTGTCTTGTTCTTTTTCAAAAGGATTAATTCTTTCATGAGGTGACAAGGTATGCAATATTGTGATTTATTTTATTTTATGGTATAAGTGGTTTTGGGAGTGAAAATGTTATGCAATGTTTTGTTTTATTTTATTTTATGGTACAAATGGTTTTAGGAGAGATAAGGAAGTTGTGCAATTAAAGTCCTTGGTGATGATTATTGAAAAGTGGAGTAATGTTGATTATTTTGTGATCTACTAACCCTTGTGAAGATTGGCAAAATAATTTTGTGATTGTGGCATATTTACAAAGAGGTTTTTTCATCTTCATAAAAGGTATGGGTACATTCTCCTATTGATTGTTTATGGTGGTTGATTTCTGAAATATCATTGGAGGGAAAATGATTTTTTGTGGTTTCCTTTTCGAAAGTGGTTGGTTGAATGCTTCAAGGTTTTTTGAATTGAGAGTTGTGTCTAAACCTTGTTTGATAAGCATAGTTGTTGAAGCCCATTGGTTGTGAAAGAACTTGAGTTATAAAAGAACATGAATATCATTGTTATGTGATATTTGTGGTTGAGCATTGTTGGAAAAATTTGAGTTGGTTGATACATACTTGGACTAGGGTTGTGTGAGAGAGAGTTGTCCCTTGTGGTGATTGGTTGAGTTGAGTTGATTGAGCCTAGTCAAGTGATGTGTGAAGTGATTGTTCAAGTCCTATGAAACAAACTATTCCATTATTCTGATTTGAGTTGAGAGTAAGATTAGAACATATTGAGTCTCTAAAAATTCTCTTTATGATTCTATGAGATTGACTTGAGTTGAGTTGAGATTGATTTGAGTTGAGTTGAGTTGAGATTGAGATTAGAACATATTGAGTCTCTAACAATTCTCTTTATGCTTCTATGAGTTGATTTGAGTTGAGTTGAGTTGAGATCATTGTGGATCATTTTTGTCATCCATTGAAGAGTACATTGCCATTCATTGTTGAGTTCATTTTTGAGCTTTGCCTTGATAGATTTATGGATGATATTTGAGTGCTACTTGAGCATGATTGATTGAGCCTTTGGGAAGGCATTTGTGGATAGTTTTGAGAAAGTTTTGTGGATAGTTTTGGGAAACTTTTAGAGTATATTTGGACAAGTTCATAGTGAGCTTGTTGGAGCAGATTTGGGCAAGTTCTTAGTGAGCTTGCTTGAGCCGATTTGACAAGTTCTATGTGATATTGTTAAACAAGTTATATATGAGCCTATTATGTAGGTTCTGTGTGAGCTTATTATCAGGTTCTTAGTGAGCCTATTAACAGAGCTTTGGAGGTGACAGAGTACATAGGATAGAGTCTTAGTGTATAGAGATACACCATCCAACATAGTTGAAGACAGATCTGAATGAGAAGTATTCAAGTAGAGAGAGGTCCACCAGTCAGTGTAGTAGAGAGACAAAGTCTTTTATAAGATCACATAACTAGATCAAAATGGGAAATATTTCTCCTATGTAAGAGATCCATGAACTTGAGATTAGGGGATCAACATCTCCTTTGGACAGAGATCCATAAACATTGTAATTGGGAGTGATTCCCAAAGATATTGATTGAGAAAGTTTTAGTAAAATATTTTCTTCGTGGAGTACCTCACATTGGGGGAACCACGTTAAATATTATGTCTCAATTGTGTGTGGTGACTTGTGCTCTTGCTTACTACTACTATCTGAGTTATTAATGCACACTGCTATATTTGGTTATTGCAATTAAGGACATTAATTGATATTGGTTTGGAAAGAAATTAAAAAGTGGTCTTATACTGTTAACCCCCCTTCTCAGTATAATTTTGTGTTCTTAAATTGGTATCAAAAAGGGTTCCTTCGAAAAGGCTAATAACTTGAGGGCAGATTCTACAAGAACACATATGGCTTCATAGAATGGATTATCTACAAATAAGGATCTATTGTTTTATGGTAACAATTATGCTTTCTAGAGCATGAGGATGAAGAACTACTTGATATCACAAGGATATGAGGTATGGCAGATGGTTGAAAAAGAGTATAAGGTTGAAGGTGATACCGAGGAAGATAATTCTACCAGGATATTGGTTGAGATAAATGCAAGAGCAATGAATTGTATTTTGAGTGGGCTACGTGAGATAATTTTTTCAAAGGTCATGGTATGTACTTCAGCTAATGAGATGTGGACCAAGTTGAAGAAAAGTTATGAAGGAGATTCCAAGGTAAAGTTGGCAAAACTACAAACTCATAGAAAAATATTTGAGGAATTGAAAATGAAAGATTCTAAAGATACTGTAAAGTTCTTACTTCGATTTGATGAGATTACTAACACTATGAGAGGCCTAGGTTTTGAGATAAAAGAATTAGAAGTTACTCAAAAGGTTTTGAGATCACTTCCCATGAAATATGATGCAAAGGTTTCAACAATAGAAGAAACAATGGATATCAACAATTTAACAATGGAAGAATTGCAAGGGACTCTCACAACTTATGAGATGAGGGTAAGTAAGCATCAAGTTCCAATAAAATAGATTGCATTAAAGGCTTTATAAAAATATAAAGGGAAATTTTTAGAAATAGATAGAGTTTTAGAAAATTATGAGGAAGCTAACTTCATCAAAAGGAATAAGGACTCAAGGAATTTTAGAGATATAAGGAAAGTTAGGTGCTACAAGTGTGGTGATCTTGGTCACTATGCATACAAGTGTCCACATGAAGAAACCAGTGACGATGAAAAATAGGATAACTAAATAAAAGAAGATGGTAAGCATAAGCATGACAAAGATGACAGATTCAAGCAAAATAGGTATGAGAAGAAGAAATTTTTTTGTAAGGCAAAGAAATCTTACTACATTGTAGAAGCAAGTGATAGCTCAGATCATAGAGACGAATCAGATGATGAAAAGGAAGAACATTTATTCCTAGGAATAGAATGAGAAAGAGAACAGTGCTTTGTATGTGGTCAAAGAGATCACAGATCAGGATATTGCAATGGTTTTAGTGATAGTGAAGATGAGATGACACATAAAGAAAACAGGCATGGTCAAATAAATATTGAGAGTTTGTTTGCTATAGAATATTATAATGATCATAGTGACAATGAAGATAAATAAGTCTCACTTTTGGTTATAGAAAAGGAAGAGGATGAGCCAAGAAAACAAAAATCAAAAATCAAAAGGCTAAAAGAAGAAAACAATAATCTTGAAAAAAATATTCGAACAAATGTCAAAATCAGAGAGGAACTACTTCAAACAATCAGTAATCTTAGATAAGAGCTTCAAAATTCAAAAAGGATAGAAGAAAGGATGAATGAAGAACTAAGGGTAACCACGAAAAGACATGATACATTAGATGAAAATGTTCAAAAAGGAGTGGAAACTTATTTTAAAGCTATATCTTACTTCCAAGAAAATTCACACTAAAAAAAAAAGAAGTCTTAAAAGATGAAGGCAAGAAAGCATCTAAGATTTGTGAGGAAAGTTCCAAAGCTTCTATGGCTCCAAATATTCAGTTTGGTTCTTGTTTTGAGATAGGTGAATCAAGCTCAAAGGAAAAATAAATTCTTGAAGAGAAAGGTAAGGAAGAGGTTTTATATGCTACAAAGAAGGTTTAATAATGCAATGCACAAGTTGAAGATGATCATAAGGATAATGGTCAAGAAAGGTATGAGGAACCAAGGCATGAACAAAGGGCTTTTCAAGGATATTTTTTTTCTTGTAATGGATTTGGACATAGTGCTATACACTGTAGGGTTTATGGATCAAAGAAGTTTGATTTTGCTAGAAAAAACTTCAAGGGAAGAAGGTATGGTTTTCGGGGACATTGCTTCTCATGTAACAATATTGGTCATAAAGCTTTTTAGTGTAAAGGAAATGAGCAACATGGTTTTGGTTTTAGAGCTACACAATTCAGAAGTCATGGTTATAATGGTCATGAAAATAGAGCTTCAAAATATAGGGTTCAGGAAAGGAATGGATATGGAAATTATTTTAAGAATAATTTCAGGACATGGGCACCAACCAAAGGCTACAATATCAAGTGTTTTAATTGCAATAACTTTAGGAATATATATATATATATATATATATATATATATATATATATATTTATTTATTTATTTTTTTTTTTTTTTTGAATTTACATGGTGGAATCGGTTGATTTTGGGAATATTGCAATATGGTGTAGGACTCAATTCCAAACAGGTTCAAGGCAAGAAGGTAAAAAATGTTTAAGACAAGAATATCAAGTAATGCATAAATAGAAGGATATCAGAAAAACATGGAAGGAAGTTGATAGAGGAAATAAACAAAGTGATATGGGAGTAAAAGTACTCCCACCCCAAAATTAATCACCTCAAGAGATAAGGGGGTGATGGGGGCTAAGCTTAAGAGTTATATCTTTTAGCCCCATAGGTGTCCCTTTTGCCATTGATGTCAAAGGGGGAGAGATTTGAGTAAGGGGGAGAGCATTGAGTTAAGGGGAGCAGCCTCAAAAGAGAGATTTGAGTTAGGGGGAGCAGCCTACAAAGAGAGTATTGAGTTAGGAGGAGCAGCCTCCAAAGAGATTGTTGAGTCAGGGGGAGCAACTTTGATTCTCAGAGATGGTTTTTGCAGTGATTGTGGTTTTTGCTTTAGAGGTGTTGCCATCAATGAAAAAGAGGGATATTATTGAAAATTTGAGTTAATTTGAGGTATTTTATGTTGTCATTGATGTCACATGGATCACATTTGGTTTTGGTGGCCAAAATATTTCATAAATAAACATTTATGATATTTTGGAAAGCATGACTATTTATAGGAATTTTATGAAAACTAAGGCAGGCAAAATAAAATATTTTATTTAAAACCATGGTGGGCTTATGTGGAAAGGGATTTTCTTAAAAGCCAAGGTGGAATTTTTTTTCATCGAAAAAGGACCTCCGGTGATGAAGATATTAAATTTTAAAGTTTAAGTTTAATTTAATGGAGGGCCGATCTATGTGCAATTAATGGAGGTTGGCATATATATATATATATATATATATATATATATATATAGTAAAGGTTTCAATTTATTTCGTAAAGGGGGCATATTATACATCGTCAGGAAGCTTATTTCGAGGGCTATTTGACTAACTTATTTAGAAGGAGAAATAAGGTGTGTGTAAAGAGATATTTCTTATTTTTCAAAGGGGTTCCAAAAGTGAACTTTGTCTTGTACTTTTTCAAGAGAATTAATTCTTTCATGAGGTGATAAGGTATGCAATATTGTGATTTATTTTATTTTATGGTATAAGTGGTTTTGGGAGTGAAAAGGTTGTGCAATGTTTTGATTTATTTTATTTTATGGTACAAGTGGTTTTATGAGAGATAATGAAGTTGTGCAATTAAAGGCCTTGGTGATGATTATTGAAAAGTGGAGTAATGTTGATTATTTTGTGATCTACTAACCCTTGTGAAGATTGGTAAAAGAATTTTGTGATTTTGGAAGATTTACAAAGAGGTTTTTTCATATTCATAAAAGGTATGGGCATGTTCTCCTATTGATTGTTTATGGTGGTTGATTTATGAAATATCATTGGAGGGAAAAGGATTTTTTGTGGTTTCTTTTTCGAAAGTGGTTGGTTGAATGCTTCAAGGTTTTCTAAATTGAGAGTTGTGTATAAACCTTGTTTGATAAGCATAGTTGTTGAAGCCCATTGGTTGTGAAAGAACTTGAGTTAGAAAAGAACATGAGTATCATTGTTATGTGAGATTTGTGGTTGACTATTATTGGAAATATTTGAGTTGGTTGATACATACTTGGACTAGGGTTGTGTGAGAGAGAGTTATCCCTTGTGGTGATTGGTTGAGTTGAGTTTATTGAGCCTAGTCAAGTGATGTGTGAAGTGATTGTTCAAGTCCTATGAAACAAACTATATCATTATTCTGATTTGAGTTGAAAGTAAGATTAGAACATATTGAGTCTCTAACAATTCTCTTTATGCTTCTATGATATTAATTTGAGTTGAGTTGAGTTGATATTGAGATTAGAACATATTGAGTCTCTAACAATTATCTTTATGCTTCTATGAGTTGATTTGAGTTGAGTTGAGTTGAGATTGAGATTAGAACATATTGAGTCTCTAATAATTCTCTTTATGCTTATGTGAGTTGAGTTGAGTTGAGATCATTGTGGATCATTGTTGTCATCCATTGAAGAGTACATTGCCATTCATTGTTGAGTTCATATTTGAGATTTACCTTGATAGATTTATGGATGAGATTTAAGTGCTGCTTGAGCATGATTGATTGAGCATTTGAGAAGGCATTTGTGGACAATTTTGAGAAAGCTTTGTGGACAGTTTCAGGACAATTTTAGAGCAGATTTGGACAAGTTCTTAGTGAGCTTGTTGGAGCATATTTGGGCAAGTTCTTGGTGAGCTTGATTGAGAATATTTGACAAGTTCTATGTGATATTGTTAAGCAATTTCTATGTGAGCCTATTGTGCAAGTTCTATGTGAGCCTATTGATCAGGTTCTTAGTGAGCCTATTGACAAAGTTTTGGAGCTAACATAGTACAGAGTACAAAGTCTCAATGGATAGAGATCCAACAACCAACACAGTTGAAGACAGATATGAGTGAGGAGTCTTCAAGTGGAGAGAGGTCCACCAGTCAGTGCAGTAGAGAGATAGATTCTTCTAGAAGATCACATAGCCATAACAGAAGGGGAAAGAGTTCTCCTATGGAAGAGATACATGAACTTGAGATTAGGGGATCAACATCTCCTTTGGACATAGATCCATAAAAATTGTAATTGGGAGTGATTCCCAAAAATATTGATTGAGAAAGTTTTAGTAAAATATTTTCTCCATGGAGTACCTCACATTGGGGAAACCACGTTAAATCTTGTGTCTCAATTGTGTGTGGTGACTTGTGCTCTTGCTTGCTACTGCTATTTGAGTTATTAATGGATATTGCTATATTTGGTTATTGCAATTAAAGACATTAATTGATATTGGTTTGGAAATAAAGTAAAAAGTGGTATTATACTATTCAACCCCTCCTCTTAGTATAAGCTTGTGTTCTTCAAGTATCATTGAAGAGATAAAAATACAAGAGGGCATACTTAAGCCAAGAAAAAAGGAATGGAAAAACAAGGGCCAATACAAAAGTAATTATTTTGGCCAAACCAAGTCAACATAGGCCAATAAAACCAATCAAGCCAATCATGTCAATCAAGTGGTGATGATACAATCAGTAATGGCTCAACAACAACCAATGCAACAACCACTGCAATAAATTTCCTATCATGCGGTGCCCTCAGTAACTCAATCCATGCAAAGCACAGTGTCAACTATGAAGAACCACCAACGTTGACAATCTGTTTGACAAAATCATCAATACATGTTGGACATTTTGAGTAGATGAAGTTGTCATTGATGTCAAAAGGTCAAAAGGAGTAATGCAAAAGGTTGGTGGCAAAAGAGCTTCATAATGTTTATTTTTAAATATTATGTGAAGCACAAAATAAAAGGTTTTATTAAAACCATGGTTGGGCAAAATAAAAGGTTTTTATTAAAACCATGGTTGGGCAAATCAAAAAGGTTTTCTAAAACCTAAGGAGGCTTTTATTTTAAAAAGGCCCAAAGAAGATTTAAATATTTAATTTATAATATTTAAATTCTTTTGAATTTAAATAATTATAAATAAAATCAAAAAGGTTTTCTAAAACCTAAGGAGGCTTTTATTTTAAAAATCCCAAAGGAGATTTAAATATTTAATTTATAATATTTAAATTCTTTTGAATTTAAATAATTATAAATAAATATATTTAGAAGGTAAAGTTGGAAGCATCGACGACAACATTGTTTCCTCGACGAATTTCCTCTCCATCGACGTGTGTGACAAGGAAGGCATATGGTATAAATACCATAGCCATTCCTAAGGTTTGGCATCCTTTTCAATTGCATCCACCTTAAGTAAAAAATCTCATGCAATTTTTAAAACGTGTGCCTCCCGAATAGCGTAGTGTGTTTCCATCGACGTCGAAGGAAGAGCCAAGGGCTCTTAAGGGTTTGAAGGAGTCAAAGCACACGTTGTGCTTTGAGGCTCCAAGTGGAGCACGTGGCTCACACGGCGTGGAAGCCACGGCCAAGGCGTTGTGGGAGTATTGCGCCAAGTTTCGAGCCCCATGGATTGCGAAAAGTGGTAACATTAATTTTTGGAAATTATTTTAATTTGCTTTGCTAAGGTTTAAGGAGGGATAAGGTGGAAGTTAAGTTGTGTGTTGAGGAAATATTGTTTTGATATATGAAGGGTTAATTGTTGCTAAAGTAAAATTGTTTTACCTTAGAAAAGTGAGAGATTGACTTATTGCATTATTTTATAAAGTGATTTATTTAATTAATGCAATATTAAGTAGGGAGTCATAAGTAGAGTTTGGATTATTTTTGAGATATTTTTCTGAAAAGGGTTATGATGAAATTGAATTGTTAAGATGTTCTTTTGATGAGTTAGAGTTTTGGAAGAAGTGTTTTGATTAAAGATTTGTGGTGTTGGATATTATTTTAAGAAGGAGAAATAAGGTGTAATTAAGTTTGATTAATTTTTGTAATTGAGGATTATTTTGTGAAGAGGTTAGTGTGATATTTTATCATCTAACTATTGAAATTGGCAAAAGAGAAAATTGTGATTGAGACAGGTTTTCTAAGGTCACTTCTACATCAAATAAAAGGTATGGGCATATTCTTCTTTGGTTGAAGTGATTGATTGAGGTTTTCTGAAAACAATATTGGAGTGAAAAGGACTTTGTTAAGTTTTCCTTGTTGAGTGTGTTTTGAATTAATGCTTCAAGGTTTTCTAGAATAGAGGTTAAGGAAAGTAACCTTGTTTGATAAGCATTGTTGTTGAAGTGATTGGTTGAGTGAAGAACTTGAACTAGGGTTTGCAAAGATCATGAGTATCATTGTTATGTGAAGTTTGCAAAGATCATGAGTATCATTGTTATGTGAGATTGGTTGATAAGCATTGTTGGAACATTTGAGTGAAAGTTCATAAGTTTGGACTAGGGTTTGTGAGCAAGGATTAATTCATTGAGTGAGTGATTGAGTAGAGTTGGTTGAGCCTAGTCAAGTGGATGTGTTGATGTGATAGTTCAAGTTCTGTGAAACAAATTGTTCTATATTTTAAATTGATTTGAGAAAGAGGTTGAGTGTTGATGAATGTGAAACATATTGAGTCTCTAACAATTCTCTATATGTTTCTATGATAAAAGAGAATTGAAAGTGATTGAGAGTTTGTGAGTGTGAAGCATATTGAGTCTCTAACAATTCTCTATATGTTTCTATGGTAAAAAGAGAAATTGAAAGTAATTGAGCATTGTGGTGAATGTGAAGCATATTGAGTCTCTAACAATTCTCTTTATGTTTCTATGATATTGGACAAGTTCTAGTGAGGACTTGTTGAGAATATTTGAGGTAAGTCTTTGAGAAGACTTGTGGATAGATTTGTGTGAGCTTTTGTGGAAGCTTACAATATAGAGTTTGAGGATATAGATAGTTGAGTATATTGGACAAGTTCTAGTGAGGACTTGTTGAGCAATTGGACAAGTTCTAGAGAGGACTTGTGGATAGATTAGTGTGAGATTTTGTGGAAGCTTACAAGGTAGATTTTAGATAAGTCTTTGAGAAGACTTGTGAGCAGAGTTGATTGATTGATTTGTTCAAACCTTGAGTTAAGGTTTGGGGTAGATCTAGCAGTGTTGATTTGTGATTGGATCAAGCTTTGTGTTAAGGCTTGAGGATAGATATTGAGGATATATTTGTGCTAGATCGAAGGATATGTTTAGTACAGATCAAAGGATAGATATTGAGGATAGATTTGTGCTAGACAAAGGACTATGTTTAGTGTAGATCAGAGGATAGATATTGAGGATATATTTGTGCTAGATCGAAGGACTATGTTTAGTGTATATTTGAGGATAGATTTTGGTGCATATTTGAGGATAGGTTTGTGCTAGATCAGAGATAGATATTGAGCATATTTGTGCTAGATCGAAGGACTATGTTTAGTGCAGATTTGAGATAGAGATGAGAGTAAGCTTTGGAGGTGATAGAGTATAGAGGATGATAGTCTCTAGTGGATAGAGATCCATTAGCTAGGGTAGTGAGGATATGTGTCTTCAGTGGATAGAGATCCATTAGCCAGAGTAGTGGGGGTAATAGTTCTTCTAGAAGATCACCAACTAGAGCTAAGGAGAAAGGAGTTCTCCTATGGATAGAGATCCATGAACTTGATTAGGGGATTGGTGTCTCCTTTGGATAGAGGTCCATAAACATTGTAATAGGGAAAGGATTCCCAAGAGATTGATTGAGAAAATTTTAGTGAAATATTTTCTCCGTGGAGTAGCCCACATTGGGTGAACCACGTTAAATTGGTGTCTCTATTATGTGTGGTGATTTGTGCATTGCTTTGATTACTACTATTGATATTGCTATCTTTACATTGCATAATATTGATTGGGAAAGAAAAGTAAAAAGTGGTCTTATATTGTTCACCCCCTTTCTCAAGTATAAGCTTGTGTTCTTCAATTGGTATCAGAGTGGGTTCCTTCGAAAGAGTTTAACAGCTTGAAGGAAAAGCTTTCAAGAACACAATGGATTCTAAGAATGGGTCCTCAGATAATTCAACACCAATATTTGATGGAAGTGATTATATATTTTGGAGTATGAGAATGAAGATTCACCTGAAGGCACTTGGCAATGAAATTTGGGAAGCAGTTGAAAATGGATACATACCACCAGTTGATCCACCTACAGATAAGGAAGGTAAGCTTCTACAACATTACAATTCAAAAGCAATGAATGCAATTTTGAGAGGTTTGCATAGAACATAGTTCATAAAGGTTATGCATTGTAAAGATGCAAAAGGAATTTGGGATAAGTTACAAAGCATATATGAAGGAGATAAAAGTGTCAAGAAGGCAAAGATATGAAATCTCAAGGGACAATTTGAAGATTTAAAAATGAAGGATGAGGAAAACATTAGTACTTATCTACTTTGGGTAGATGAAGTTGTTAACGCCATGCAAGGACTTGGACTTGAGATTGAAGAATCTGATATTTGTGATAAGATCTTAAGATCTCTTCCAAAAAGGTTTAGTGAAAAGATCTCTGCTATAGAGGAATCAAAATATGGTGATATTTTGACAAGAGATATGTTACTTGGTATTCTTACAACTTTTGAGTTAAGAACAAAAGAGGAACCTAATATCTAGAAGGAAGCAACCTTCAAAGCTACTAAGAAGACAAAGGACAAGAAGTCAGATTCAAGCAATGAGTCATCCAATGATGAAGAAGCTAATTATGGTAGAAGGAATAAGGATTCAAGAAGATTTAAAGATGTAAAATCTGTTAGATGTTTCAATTGTGGAAAGTATGGTCACTATGCAACTGATTTTCAAGAAGCTAAAAATAACAATGATGAAGAAAAATAGGATCATAAGAACAGGGAATCAGAAAAATATAGGTACCAAAAGAAAGGTAAGGATGGACAAGGCAGACAAGGGAAGAAGTTCTTTCAAAGACAAAAGAAGAGCTACTATGCAGACAAGGCAAGTAAGTACTCAAGTGATAGTGATAATAGTTTCTCAGATAATGATAAAGATGAAGTCCTATTTTTGATAGAAGAAAAAGAAGAAGTTAAGAAAAGGTCACCAATAATTCTCAAGTGTTTTAGATGTGGTAATTTTGGACATCTTGAAGATAGTTGTACAAAGAATGGTTTCAGTTTTAGTGATGATGAATATGAGGATACACTTGAAGGACCAGAAGAGAATATTCTAATGGCACTAGAAGAAGAAGGAGGTGATCCTATAGAAGACAAGTCATAAAAGAATGAAGATGTTCTCAAAGGTAAACAAATAGAGGAAGAATAAAAAAAGGAGAAGTTGATCTTGAGGGAGAGCTTATTTATGCTCTTAAAACTTTAAAGAAGGTAAGAAAGCAAAACTCCCAACTTGAGATTCAGTTTCAAGAATGTGATGAAGAGAGAGGAAAGATTATAGAGGATCTAAACAAGTCAATGGCTAAGACAAAGAAGTTCAAGGATAAGTTAGAAGCAAAGGTCTTAGAATGTGAAAATTTAGAACAAGAAGTAGCCCTACTAAGGGAAGAAGTAGAGAAGTCTAAGGACAAGCTACACAAGTTTGGAAGAAGTTCAAAGAATTTGGATAAGATTATCAAGTCACAAAAGCCTACATCAAGCAAAATAGGTCTTGGTTTTGAACAGGCTCAAAAGAAACAAGAAGAAAAGTCAACCTCAAGTTCTGAAGAAGAAGAAACTTTAGAAGAAGACAGTGTAAGAGAAAGTGAGACTTCTGAGGATGAGTTGGACAATAAAAATTTCAACAAGGAAAGAAACAATGCACAAAGGAGAAACATATGGAACAGGAACCAGCATAGGGTAAGAGAGACTAAGAGACCAATGAGGTCAAGACAAGGAAACTTCAATGGATGATGTTTCTCATGTCATAGATTTGGGCACAAGGCTTCAGAATGCAGGACACATGAAAGATAGGAATATGGGAATTTCAGAAGCAAGAAGCTTTTTCATGGGTATTGCTACTCATGTAATCAATTTGGTCACAAGGCAATGAATTGTAGGGTCCATGACAGGAATAGATATGGCTTCACTAGAAGAAATCCCAAGATATTTGCACCTACAAGGAATAATAACATTAAGTGTTATAAGTGCAATAATGATGGACATACAACAAAGTGGTGTAGAGCAGACATTCTAGAATCAAGCATGAACAAGAACAAGAATAGGAATATGAACAGGAACAAGAACATGGATATGAACAAGAATAGTCAAAGGAATCAGAAGGATCAGATGAGAAGGAAAGAGGACAAAGGTAAAGACCAATGCTTGCTGGGAGTAGAAATACTCCCACCCTAGAATTAACCACCTCAAGAGGAGGTGGGGAGGGGCTAAGCTAAGAGACTCATTCTTAGCCCCGAGCCCCAAAGGTGACCCTTTGCCATTGATGTCAAAGGGGAGAGATTTAAGTAAGGGGAGAGATTTGATTTAAGAAGAGAGCATTGAGTCAGGGGGAGCAGGATAGAAATAGGTTAAGAAAATTTGAAAAGATAATTGGGTTGCCATCAATGACAAAGGGGGATATTGTTGGACATTTTGAGTAGATGAAGTTGTCATTGATGTCAAGGATGAATTGTCATTGATGTCAAAAGGTCAAATGGAGTAATGCAAAAGGTTGGTGGCAAAAGAGCTTCATAATGTTTATTTTTAAATATTATGTGAAGCACAAAATAAAAGGTTTTATTAAAACCATGGTTGGGCAAAATAAAAGGTTTTTATTAAAACCATGGTTGGGCAAATCAAAAAGGTTTTCTAAAACCTAAGGAGGCTTTTATTTTAAAAAGCCCAAAGAAGATTTAAATATTTAATTTATAATATTTAAATTCTTTTGAATTTAAATAATTATAAGTAAAATCAAAAAGGTTTTCTAAAACCTAAGGAGGCTTTTATTTTAAAAATCCCAAAGGAGATTTAAATATTTAATTTATAATATTTAAATTCTTTTGAATTTAAATAATTATAAATAAATATATTTAGAAGGTAAAGTTGGAAGCGTCGATGACAACATTGTTTCCCCAATGAATTTCCTCTCCGTCGACGTGTGTGACAAGGAAGGCATATGGTATAAATACCATAGCCATTCCTAAGGTTTGGCATCCTTTTCAATTGCATCCACCTTAAGTGAAAAATCTCATGCAATTTTTAAAATGTGTGCCTCCCGAATAGCGCAGTGTGTTTCCACCGACATCGAAGGAAGAGCCAAGGGCTCTTAAGGGTTTGAAGGAGTCAAAGCACACGTTGTGCTTTGAGGCTCCAAGTGGAGCACGTGGCTCACACGACGTGGAAGCCACGGCCAAGGCATTGTGGGAGTATTGCACCAAGTTTTGAGCCCCATGGATTGTGAAAAGTGGTAATATTAATTTTTGGAAATTATTTTAATTTGCTTTGCTAAGGTTTAAGGAGGGATAAGGTGGAAGTTAAGTTGTGTGTTGAGGAAATATTTTTTTGATATATGAAGGGTTAATTGTTGCTAAAGTAAAATTGTTTTACCTTAGAAAAGTGAGAGATTGACTTATTGCATTATTTTATAAAGTGATTTATTTAATTAATGCAATATTAAGTAGGGAGTCATAAGTAGAGTTTGGATTATTTTTGAGATATTTTTCTAAAAAGGGTTATGATGAAATTGAATTGTTAAGATGTTCTTTTGATGAGTTAGAGTTTTGGAAGAAGTGTTTTGATTAAATATTTGTGGTGTTGGATATTATTTTAAGAAGGAGAAATAAGGTGTAATTAAGTTTGATTAATTTTTGTAATTGAGGATTATTTTGTGAAGAGGTTAGTGTGATATTTTATCATCTAACTATTGAAATTGGCAAAAGAGAAAATTGTGATTGAGACAGGTTTTCTAAGGTCACTTCTACATCAAATAAAAGGTATGGGCATATTCTTCTTTGGTTGAAATGATTGATTGAGGTTTTCTGAAAATAAGATTGGAGTGAAAAGGACTTTGTTAAGTTTTCCTTGTTGAGTGTGTTTTGAATTAATGCTTCAAGGTTTTCTGGAATAGAGGTTAAGGAAAGTAACCTTGTTTGATAAGCATTGTTGTTGAAGTGATTGGTTGAGTGAAGAACTTGAACTAGGGTTTGCAAATATCATGAGTATCATTGTTATGTGAGATTTTGCAAAGATCATGAGTATCATTGTTATGTGAGATTGGTTGATAAGCATTGTTGGAACATTTGAGTGAAAGTTCATAAGTTTGGACTAGGGTTTGTGAGCAAGGATTAATTCATTGAGTGAGTGATTGAGTAGAGTTGGTTGAGCCTAGTCAAGTGGATGTGTTGATGTGATAGTTCAAGTTTTGTGAAACAAATTGTTCTATATTTTGAATTGATTTGAGAAAGAGGTTGAGTGTTGATGAATGTGAAACATATTGAGTCTCTAAAAATTCTCTATATGTTTCTGTGATAAAAGAGAATATGAAAGTGATTGAGAGTTTGTGAGTGTGAAGCATATTGAGTCTCTAACAATTCTCTATATGTTTCTATGGTAAAAAGAGAAATTGAAAGTAATTGAGCATTGTGGTGAATGTGAAGCATATTGAGTCTCTAACAATTCTCTTTATGTTTCTATGAGATTGGACAAGTTCTAGTGAGGACTTGTTGAGCAGATTTGAGGTAAGTCTTTGAGAAGACTTGTGGACAGATTTGTGTGAGCTTTTGTGGAAGCTTACAATATAGAGTTTGAGGACAGAGATAGTTGAGCAGATTGGACAAGTTCTAGTGAGGACTTGTTGAGCATATTGGACAAGTTCTAGAGAGGACTTGTGGATAGATTAGTGTGAGCTTTTGTGGAAGCTTACAAGGCAGATTTGAGATAAGTCTTTGAGAAGACTTGTGAGCAGAGTTGATTGATTGATTTGTTCAAACCTTGAGTTAAGGTTTGGGGTAGATCTAGTAGTGTTGATTTGTGATTGGATCAAGCTTTGTGTTAAGGCTTGAGGATAGATATTGAGGATATATTTGTGCTAGATCGAAGGACTATGTTTAGTATAGATTAGAGGATAGATATTGAGGATAGATTTGTGCTAGATAAAGGACTATGTTTAGTGTATATTAGAGGATAGATATTGAGGATAGATTTGTGCTAGATCAAAGGACTATGTTTAGTGTAGATTTGAGGATATATTTTGGTGCAGATTTGAGGATAGGTTTGTGCTAGACCAGAGATAGATATTGAGCAGATTTGTGCTAGACCGAAGGACTATGTTTAGTACAAATTTGAGATAGAGCTGAGAGTAAGCTTTGGAGGTGATAGAGTATAGAGGATGATAGTCTCTAGTGGATAGAGATCCATTAGCCAGGGTAGTGAGGATAGGTGTCTTCAGTGGATAGAGATCCATTAGCCAGAGTAGTGGGGGCAATAGTTCTTCTAGAAGATCACCAACCAGAGCTAAGGAGAAAGGAGTTCTCCTATGGATAGAGATCCATGAACTTGATTAGGGGATTGGTGTCTCCTTTGGACAGAGGTCCATAAACATTGTAATAGGGAAAGGATTCCCAAGAGATTGATTGAGAAAATTTTAGTGAAATATTTTCTCCGTGGAGTAGCCCACATTGGGTGAACCACGTTAATGTCGTAGAAAATGGTAAGTGATACTATTATATTGAACAAATTAAATAGTACATCTTAGGCTCTAATTAGCCCTAATAAAGCGGATCTCATTAACAACAACGAGCCCAAATAAAATATGCTAACATATATTGTTAGCATAGAATAATGTAATAATAGCTAATTTAAAATATATGCTAACATCCCCCCTTATTACATTATTCAGTTAATAATATAACTACTAGCTACACTATTATCCCCCCATACAACAATATTTGGGTAAAGTATATAACTTCCCCAATATAGTGAAGAATATGTTTGATATGCTAGTTGTCACAGTGCTCTGGCTGCTCCTAAGCAAAAAATGGGTTATTCCTCACTTTGGCTTCACATCAACAAATGTCCTTATTGTAATATTATCATCCAACCGAATTGCATGGGTAACCAGCCGCTGCAATCACTAGGTGTAGTAGAGTAGATCACTTCATACGAGGTTCATTCGGTTACAATATGATTTTGCAAAAAAATGTTGATAAGGTAGCTAAGGTGTCGGTCGCTACCGAAAATGCACCCTTATAAGTTCCCCCATTTTGTTGCAAAACATGTTGTAATATCTGCAAGAAGTGTGACTAAGGTGTCGGTCTTGCCGAAAATGCACCCTTATAAGTCGTCCTTCCTTTTTAGCAAAAATAATGTGAAGTAAGAAATGGTTATCCCCCCTTAATTGCAAAATATGTGCAACTCAAGAAGCTTGTTTACAAATATTGCCTCTTAGGCAAATTTACACCAAAAAAATCCCCCCTTCTATTACAAGTACTTCAAACAAAGAGTTTGCTATTTATGAAGCCTAAAAAAGAGATATAATCACCCCTTTACTTCAAACAAAAACTTATGCTATTTATGAAGTCTAAAAAGAAGTTGTGGAATGGTGCTTGCCTAGGATGACAAATTTGTGTCCCTTACAAAGTGATATGAGCCATGAGCACTTTGTGTGCTCTTTCTGAACCAGAATCAGAATCAAAATGAGACACTTCACTAGCAACATGGCCTCTGTGATGTGCCTTTGCCATTTTAGTTTTGCTTGTTTGGAAAAATGAGTATCCCCCTTGGTGTGGCAAAATTATATCTCCTTGTGTGCAAGATAGGAGATGGTGGAGAAAAATGTATCCCCCCTTAGTGCAAAAAAAATGCAACTATAAAGCCACTAAGGCTTTTACAATGTTTCCAATGAAGTGGAAAATATTTGCAAGAATTAAGCCTTAGAAGACTTTTTACAAGTTTACCGCCCTTTTTAGTTGCAAATATAAAGTTTGATCAAAATAATTATAATAATAAAATAATTTTTTGCTGAATAAAATCAATTAAAAAGAATTATAATTGATTTTAATAAAACAAAAATTAATATTAAATTATTAAAAATAAATTGAAAAAACTAAAACATTTACAAAAAAAATATATTACCTTTGGAAAGCAAAACATAAGTGAACCTGGGGCCAGCGGGGATTGATCCCCCGACCTCTTCGTTGCTTACGCCTTAGAGGCAAGCTTACTACAACCTCGGCTACCATTGTCGGTGGTAGTGAAGAGTATAGATGACTCTTTATCTCAGGCCCCTCCACCTGATCTCTCCACGGTGGCACTCTGGAAGTGCCACTTGGACTAGGTAGGTCGCTTGCTTCTCAACGAAGGTTTTGTACTGCTCTTTTTTCAGCCGAAGGTGGCTCTTCCTCCCGAAGGCGACGAAAAACAAATATATATTTTATTTGTTTTACCTCTCAATTCTTATGGAATCTAGGCTTGCTATCTAGAGAAATGGTTTCGATCTCCTATCCCCCTCGGATCGTTGTATCCCTGCTAAGCACAACTGCTGATCAAGGTCATCTCCCAAAATAGAAAATAGGTCTACAAAACATGGTTGTAACTCCTGCAACTGGTTACGCGATTCGATAGGCTAGCTGAAAAATGCCACAGAATATGCTTTAGATAGGACATTAGGTTGGCAGATCAAATCATCTATAATTGAATCACATTAACGAGACGTAGCACTTATATTAGTCAAAAATAGGTGATGCTACCTTTCATTCATGACCTTCTGTCTCTGAATTATGTTGTCCAAAAATGCAATGGTGTCTGTGCAGTGCACCTCTGATCGAAACCTACGACAACTACATGCTCACTGTAAAAACACTCTCCAAGCATGATCTGCTCTAGCAAAATGTCAGGGACCATCACTGTTAGGTGTAGGAATCGATTGTTAACTGTAATAGGTTTGTCTAAAACTTCTTCAGATGGTAGGAGAAACCAAATCGTCATATCAAGTCATTGATATCGTCAAAATTCATCACTCAAAGGTGTATGTAAACATTGTTGTAGATGCCCGATGTGCACTCCCTTGCACATGTTTGGCAATACCACTATAACACCGGGTTTAATAGGCTAGCTAAAGATCTACTTATCGCCTCTCTCGCCATTCATACAATGAATCAAACAGATATCCCATAGGTTGTAATTATGTAGGCGCTGATAGGGAATCTCCCATGCTTTATTATTCGTAGAGATCTATCTGATTCCCTTCAAAAAATAATACTACAAAACTTTGTCTACCTATAAAATCACCTTTGATCGTGCTTAAAAATCTTGATCTTCTTCAAGAAATTTTTGTCTCCTTTGTCAGGTTCTGTGACCTGCGCTTTGTGGTTGTGCTTCGAAGGGATGGATTCCATCGACAGATGTGTCTCGATGTCCCAAATCGCTTAAAAATGAGCATCATCCATTGAACTTGGAGGGCCTACAATGTGCTGCATCTGCTTCCTGATCAATTAGGTGTTGATCTGCACCTTCGTCTGCAAGTATTGCACTACAACATCCAAGAGTTTTTTTGATCATAGCAGATCTGCTATCGTTGTCATGGGGACCTTGGTAGACATTGACTCACCATGAGGGGGAATGTGTAGGCTCTGCACCTCACTATACCACATGCATGATATGACGATCTTGTAGGGGTTTAAAAGCCTCAATTCTCAATTAAGAGAATTACCACCTGTTGGTGGTCCAAACTACCTTTTGTCTACCCACTGCCAAATCATACTTTAGTTGCTGCATTCATCTTAGGCTAGTGACAAAAGATGTCCTCACCACATCACCCGTCTGCTACGTTAGGTCCATGTGGCTATCCATCTTCTTTAGATGTCCCTCCTAGTCCTCCTTAGTCTTGGTCAGCTTGGCCAGCTGTCAGCCAGGTCCACGTATACGGTTCCACGCATCTGGTTAGGTCTGTAGTAGTCCATCCTTAAGGTCTCGTCAGCCTGTGTACATCCAGTTAGCCGAGTCACAGTCCTCAGGATCTAATATTTGGGCCTTATGTAGAGTCCACCATAGGGGTCTATGTCGGTGTCTCCTCTAGTATTGCCTAGAGTCTATCAGATCTAGACCTGTCCAGATTCTAGGTTCTCATCTACTCAGCAAGATTTTTTGGCCTACTAAACTCTCAAGAATTGGACCAAGGTTGACCGATCCATCTAGTTGGGCTATGAGAGCCCCGACAATAGGCTTAGATTAGCTTGTAACTAATGGAGCTAACTAGCCAACATAGGATGTAGTTCAAACGAATATAACAATAACCTAATAATGTAATAACTAACAATATGCTAAATAACATACACTAGCATCCCCCCTTATTACATTATTTGGGTAATAATATAACTACTACCTATACTAACATTGCCCCATACAAAAATATTTGGGTAAAGTATATAACTGCCCCAATACAATGAAAAATAAGAAGAAGAGAAACGAAAGAATGGTGGCATGTGCTTTGTCTTCGTCTTTGGCTCTGGCTCATGGCTCTGGCTCTGGCTCTAAGCATTCCTCTGGATCTATACTTATGGGTCTATCTCTGGATCTGCCTATGAATCTGCCTCTGGATCATTGCATCTGTATCTTCCTGTAGATCTACCTTTGGAAATTTATCTCTGGGTATGTCTTTAGGTATGTCTCTGGGTCATTGTCTTTGGGACTACCACTCGATATGTCACTAGATTTACCTCGAGTTCTACCATAGGTTTTACCTTTTTAGTAGAAGCCATACAAAATTGCTTTCATCATGGTCCATTGTGTGTGATATGTCCATCCACAATCTATATGAACCTTGTTGGCCATTTTCACTTTGTACCAACATCTAGAAGAAGAGTGATTCGTACATCCACAATAACCATAAGGATGTAATCTCCAACACTTAGCTACAACATGTCCTATCTTTCCACAGTGATTGCAACAATGATTTTTAGGATTTGTAGGAGATTTAGGTTTTACAAACATAGAATTACTGGTACTTGCATGTCCAGTATAGCTGAGGCCTTCATGCTTTGCCCTGACACTTAGCATTATTGGAGATTTAATGCCTTGTTCTTGTTTACCTAATCTCTCACCATTGAATCCCATTTTCTTCATAATTTTGGAACCAAATCCTTTGGTGTGTTTTTCAAAACACCCAATTTCATCATCTTCATCAATGCTTTTAACAATATTGCATTTGTCGCTATTGATGAGAGTATGGAGTTCATTTTTAGGAGGTTCAATTTTTAAGTCACTAGTATCACAAGCAAATTCTGCTACTATAATGAGATCACCTATGCTACAACTGATATCAACCATCATAGGCATGAGGTCGCTTGTATCACAATAAGCATTGGCCATCATGGGCTCAAGGTCACATGTGTCACAACAAGAATTCACTGATGAGCACCAGAAATGCTCATATTTTGTACATATTTCTTTGATCAATATGCGGTTGTATGATAAGGATTGCGTACTTTTATGAATGATTATATATATATTTGATATAATTATGCGTGTTATCTAATTTGTGTGTTTTTAGTATGTTTTGTGGAATTGTAGTTGATTTAGTTAGATTTGGAACGGTCGAGGTCCTTTTGATGGACCTGGCACTTTATTTCATCGGAGGTTAATGAAGAGAACACGAGAACCTCCCTGCAGTCGAAAGGTGCCAAATGAATACGAGTGCCTCCCTGCAGTCAAAATGTGCCAACTGAATATGAGTGCCTCCCTCCAGTCAGAAGGAACCAACCGAAGACAAGCACCTCCCTACAATTGGAAGGCGCCAACCAAAGACAAGCGCCTCCCCACAGTTAGAAGGTGCTAACAAAAGACAAGTGCCTCCCCACAGTCGAAAGGCGCTAACAAAAGACAAGCACCTCCCCATAGTCAAAAGTGTTAGCAAAATGCAAGCACCTCCCCAGCCACTGATTCTTTGCCCGTTGACTAGATTTGAATGACATGGACGATAGCGACTTGTGCAGTTCCAGCTCTGCATCATGCAGAGCTAAATTCGAGATTGCACCAATGTATCAAAATGTCTTACTGATGCCAATAAAAGCATGAACTAAACAACGAAAATGCCACCATTAGAACAAAATGTCAGATGTCGATTGCATTTACCAAACTATCTTGATTTAGTCTGGGAGAAATCGACTGTTGTAACTACTTATGTAACAGAAGTTTTATGGGTGTGTTATATAAACACACACAGATCATTCTGAGAAATATATAGAAATAAAATAAAGATCCATTTAGACGTACAGATATAAATTATAGTGTGTTGACGAATATATTAAAGTTCCAGAAGTTCTAAGCGCGTGTTCGATCGGGAAGAAGTTGTTGGAGCCTGGGCCCACTCCAAGCTAGTATTTCTTCCCCATTTCCTTTTCATTTATTAATTTTAATTAGTTTATTGCTTTCATAAGAACATTTGTTAGTTTATTAGTTCCAACATTTGCAGTAGATTTATTTTTAGGAACGCGTACATGATTTATTTTCTTTAGGTTTAATTATGTTCTTCTTACGTAAATCATTGAGGAGTGTGGGAATGATTGACAAACCATTTCAAGAACACCACCCAAAATGTAGGATTAGTAGATTCACCTCCAGTGGTATTGTAGTAACCTAATTCTGACTCTTCACAAGTTTACGAAGCTCCCTGGGTTGATAATTAAATGCACGGGCATGTGACAAAAATAGGAAACCATTCACCTTGTTTGGCCCACAACATTTTGGTGCCATTGCTTGGGAAGCGTCTTAATTAGATTACTTACAATACCCTAAAACCTTCCATCTAACCTTGTATGAGTTCTTCGAGAAGAAGAGGACCTGACGGTCACTTTATAAGAACTAATCCATCAGGACCTAAGTCAGCCGAGTATTTTGGATTTGAGTTAGACTTGCCCGACCTACCAGCAGTCCATTAGAGTGAGGAACCGCACTTTGTGCAAAGTTCTGCCTCATCCCATCAACAAGGGGACAAACTAATCATCATAAATCCCCTATTTAATAGGACTCCTCTAGAGGAAGCCCTATTGTGGAAGGCTGTGGATGATCAGACGATCTCGCCAGACAACCTTAGAGCATTGACTCAAAAAATTTTAAACGACCGGAAGGCCATAAACACTGCATTAAAAACCACATCTCCTAAAAAAATGGTATATAACGATGAAGTCTCATCTGGATTTAGTTTCCCAATAGAGGAGGGAGTAGGAGATACCAAAATGAAAAACATATCCCCTGCTCACCTTCCGTCCTTCAAAGGACACCCGATTGAGGACCCTGACCTGTTTTTATTCAAGTTTGATGTTTTGTGTAGGTCTGTGGATTACAAATCAAACACGCAAAAGTTGAAATTATTTCCTTCTACATTAGATGATGCAGCTCTGCGATGGTTCATTGATCTGTGAGACAAACACATCACCACCTGGGACCAAATGAAGAAGCTCTTTCTAGAGCAATATCAAGATTTCGGGAGAGCAAGAGACTCCAGGGAGGAGGTCCTGAGCATGACACAAAGAGAATATGAGTCTCTCAAGGAGTATTGGGAGAGATTTAGCTTTAATCTTCAACGGTCCCCTCACTCGAAGCTATCTGATAAGTCCCTCAAAAGCATCTTCTTGAGGGGACTTACCAATGAGTCACTGGAGGCTCTCAACATGATCTCTGGAGGTGATGTCTATCAGCATGCTATGGATGACATCCAAAAATTATGCCAGAACTACTCGAGAAGGCGAGGCAAAATCATCGCCAAGACCATGAAGGCGACTACTTCAGTCACAAAAATAGAAATAGGCAACATGCTAGAGGATTTGAAGAGCGAAATGCTCTCATATCTAGCACTGCAGATGGATATGATGTTAGAAAAGAAGAAACAATAAAATAACGTAGCATTAGCCTATTTCTGCCCAAAATGTAGAGGAAGGCAGCAAAGAATGCATGTCCAAAAAACAAGGTCAAAGTATGCACAGTTTGCAGGCTGAATCATAAAACTCGATTATGCCCACAACTGCCCAGTAACCAGGAAGCAGATGAGAGTACGAAGGCCTAATTCATAGGCAATAGGAAGAGTTGGCCATAGCCCCCCATGGGGAATATACCAACTGAAATGCCATCATATGGGGGAGGGCCATACATGCACCAAGGACCCCCTCAACCACCTAATATGGGGTGGTGGGGACCATCACCCTAGACTAATGCACCCCCAATAGAATTTCTGAATCAATAGCCATGGATGCCATATCCATATCCTAGGTAGTAGTGGAGAGGCCACAATGCATGGAATCAGACTCCACAGAGTGCAGTTCCTGCTCACATCCAATAGAACTTACCAGCATTGCCAGCAGCGAGACCTGTGCAGCTACCAGCACAACCGATAGCAAACCTGAACAATAGAGTAAATCAGCCGATGTACAAAATAGAAGGTGAGATTTATCATATGTACAATATTCAGCTTAGATCAGGTAGGTAGCTAGGAGTAGAGACACTGCCTCTGGTAGAAGAGGAGGAATAAATAGTAGAGACACCTCTAGTGGTAGAAGAGGAGGAAGAAATAGAGGAGACACCTCTGGTAGAAGAGGGAAAAACACTTGAGAGAGTGGAGGCTCCATTTCCTAGTTGGCTGTAGGAATAAAGAAAAACAACATAGCAAGAATTCGACATCTTGTTGATCTTGAAGAATATCATAGTGACAATCCCATTATTTTAAGCAATTCAAGATGTCCCCATTTACACCAAGGCAATTAGAGAAATGTGTCTAAGGAAACCAGGACGAAAAGCTACCCAGACTATCAACGTCGTGGGTAAACTGACAAATCTAATGATGGGTGGAACACTTCATTTGAAGTATGCAGATCCAGGCAGCCCAATGCTGACCATAAAAATTGGAGGACATTCCCTGTCCAACACATTGGTTGACCTCGGGGTAGCCATCAATGTGATGCCTCAAGAGACCATGTAGAGGCTGCAGCTCATGAACCTAAAGCCAACCATGACAGTGCTACAGTTAGCCAATCGATCAACCGTGTCATCGAAAGGGATGCTGGAAGATGTGATCGTAATAGTCAGTGCATGGGAATATCTAATCGATTTTTTAGTTTTGCAAACCAAGACCAGGCTGGGTGGTTACCCACTCATTTTGGGGAGGCCATGGCTGGAAATAGCTGATGCTTACATCAGTTGCCAGGATGGGCTAATGACCATATCCAACGAGCAAAACGTCAAGAGGCTGACCATTTCATCGCCAACTCAGTCTATGGACTCGACAAAAGAACCCAGGATCACCGAGCATGGAACTACGAAGTTGTCCATAATCCAACTGGTGATGACCTTGGAGGAGGTGGCAGAAGAGGATGAGGATGGTGCTATCATGGAGTTTCTCCATGGAGAATCGTCCACCCCCACACCTGGATCACCGTTGACTGGTGCCCAAGATTAGCACATCCAACAAATACACGTTGGGCCAGGGAGGATATTAAACATCAACAGCAGGTTGACACCCACACAGCTAGAAAAATTGGAAGAGCTTCTGGTAAAACACCAGCAAGAATTTGCATGGGACTACGCAGATATGCATGACATCAGCCCAGAAATATGTACCCATCAAATTTATTTAGATGACCAAGCAACTCCTAGTCGGCAGCCACAGATGATGAGCACCAAAAATGCTCATTTTATATACATGGTTAAGGAGAATTATCACTGGTTCAATTAGCATATGAAATGTATTTTATATAACTTATGCATATAATTGATAGAAAATCTGGTATTATGCTTGATTGGTGTTTTTAGTGGGAAATGTGTATAAATGTAGGTATTGGTACTAATATGGTGTTTTCCAGTCTACATCCACTTGGACCCGGCATACTTCTACTTACAGAGACTAAGGCAAGAGAGTAGGTGCCTTCCTCTTCAAGGAAGGTGCCCAACAGAAGTAGGCACCTTATTGTCAGCACCTAACTTAATCCTAAGTGCCTTCCTCTTCTAGGAAGGCATCAATAGAAGGCTAGTGCCTTCCTCTTCTAGGAAGGCACTAAGAAAAGATAAGCACCTTCCTTTTCTAGGAAGGCACCACTAGAAGGCAAGCGCCTTCCTCTCGCAGGAAGGCACCATAAGAAGGTGCCACAGGAAGGCACCGCAGGAAGGCATCGACAGGAAGGTGTCGCAGGAAGGCACCATAGGAAAGTGCCGCAGGAAGGCATCAACAAGAAGGCGCCACAGGAAGGCATCGACAGGAAGACACCACAAGAAGGCACCATAGGAAGACAAGTGCCTCCCTGCAACCGAAAGGCACCGACAGAAGATGAGCGCCTCCCTACAACCGGAAGGCACCTCCATGCCTTCATACTTTGCAAGATTTACCAAGTCAACTTTGACTGGTTGACCAAGGACTATGGAGGAGGTTGCACGTGAAGACAAAGGAGATCTATTTTAATCATGCATTTATTAAATAGAATAAAGTGTTTGTTATTATCAACCGATTGGCCGGTTGACCTTGTAAAGATCTTAAAGCATATTATTATTTTTAGGATGCATTAGTTTAGGATTTGTTGTTACGTACACCTAAGGATATTTATATTTATCCTTTTGGTGAACGAACATACTTTAAAATAGAAGAATAAAATATGTGTAGAATCAATTGTAACTAAATCACATCATGTGATTAAAATAGACTGATTGGTTATTGTAATGAGATCTGGCCGCGCTTTATATAAAGACGCAGGCCAGATGAACAAACGAGATCAGATATCAATGATTAATTTTACACAACTTATTTTATTTTATTGTTTAATTAATTAAGAGTGCAACTCCTCTTATTCGAGCAAGCTCTACGTAGCTAGTCGGGCGGACTATCTACGGGAGCTTGGGCCCACTCCCTGCAGTAGTCCTCCCCTATTTATTTTTGTTCTTTATTTTCTATAGATTATTTTATTGCTTTAGTTCTTACTTTATTTAATTTAGGTGTGTGCTTTTATTTTCAACATTTTATTTTCAGCATTGTATTTTATTTATTTAAATTCTCTGCACTCAATTTATTTAGTTTGGTTGGAATCCAATTACACAAACCTCCCCACCAAACTAAATAAGGTACAACCAGATTTTTTCCCCAACACTGCAGGCATATACTATGCGTGACACTCATAAGTTTACGAACTTACCGGATTGATAATTTATGGAAGAGAAATGAATGTTTTTTGGGACATGAATTTCTGCTCACCATTTTGGCGTTGTTGCCGAGGAGTGTCTAAACTGTAGTGTTTCAATTTACAGGTCAGATAAAAAGTTATTTGAAATTACCTGTAAATATTTTATCTGAGAAGCATATGTCCACCAAGGGCATTTTTTTATAAAGGCAAAAAATAGTTGTCAGCACAGTTAGAGCCAAATCCCATAGGCAATTATTTATATTTTTTTTGGCTTCTCAGGTAAATGCGGGAATGAACCTGGTGTACCATAATTAAGTGTAGAAGTAGAAATAAAATGTGTTGTTGAAAAAAATTAAAAAAATCTGGCATTGAAGGATTTCCATCATGTTCTAAATGGTTTCAAGAAATCAAAAGAAAAAGCACAACTCAAGTTTGATTGAAAATTTTTAGGGACGTGTTTTTATACGAAAACCATTGAAAAATTTTTGCCTCTAGAAGCTTGGTTTTAAATTAAAAATTTTTACAGGCTTGAAATTTTTGCAACGTATTGGTAAATGTTTTTTTATGACGAAATTAATAATGCAGGGAAAATGATAGGGCATAATTTAAAGAGAACATCTTGTTATGGAGTATGCTCTTCACTTGCGCTTAAGGCGACCTGGTGAATCAGAAAATAGCATGTGTTTTTAACAGAATGCTATGCCATGTTTTCTTCAGGTTGCTACCTCACGGATAGTCATTTTGTTGGCCTGAACACTTTGCCATTACGTTGAAATAAGTTGGGTTGCGAGGCCATGAAGGAAAATACTCTTCTCATGCTACAACATATTAGACTAGTTGAAAAAATAAAATAAAATTGAGAAGACTAGTTCAGATGTAGGCATGGGGGAGACCCCACCTTCATCAATGCCGCCAACAACACAATGAACGCTATTTATAGTGTTCATGAAAAAAAAAAAAAAAAAAAGAGAAAAAAATAAATCATCTGCTAAAAATGCTCCAAGTTAATGAAGCAATTAAAAAACAGAGTTTTATTCTGCTGCTTGTTGAAAGAGAGTATCCTATTTCCCGAGGACCAGCTTGGTCCAGAAGGGAAATGAGAAATCTCCAACCGGTAGCTAAATAAAATAGGGAAAGAGCTTGGAGGAGATCAGATTTAAAATGTCTGCACAAAGGCCACATGGTGCTTGAGCAAAAAGAAAAAAAATGTGTGAATAGAGCTCAAGGTGGCTAGAAAAATAATAGCACATAAATCTCATCGAGGCATTTTATGAAGGCATCACACTTGAACACCCGACACATGTTGTAGATCATGGAAAATATTTGTTTTTATCCTCACTTTGAGAAATAGAGGATCGTAAGGCCACTCTAACTCCACTTGCGATGTAAATAATTCAAAGATGGAGATTATTCAGATGCACATGTGTCAGGATTAATTAATTGAAAAAGTGATGTGTTTAGGGGCACACGATGAGAAAATAGTGAACGAAGATTAATCCCTACAATGCATATGGAGAGTCCAATACTTTGGATATGCATTAGAGCAGGATTAACATTTTTTTTTATGTGCTAATTGAGGAGGATCTTGGTGTTTCAAAAATGTGAGTAGTTGGTTGTCATAAAATCCTTTCATAATGGTACATGGAATGTAACTTTCACACAGTAGGATGCGTAGTTACCTGAGTCACACAGCCTTAACTTTTGAATGCATAGTGCCAAAATTACAGTTTTTATGGCAGCATTCTCATTCTATTAAAATATGTGAAAAAAATATACAAAAGAGAGGCAGAGTCTCACTATGGTGGAAGATAACATCAACTTTGAGAGGATTTGAAACCATGGAGAAATCTGCTTTTCACAAAAAGTGTGAAGGCAAAGATATTTCAGTACATGGCACATTTTGCAAAATTCTTAGGATGGATCATTGACAAACCTCCAGATGTGAAAATCACCAGCTCAAATGGTTGAAGTTGACATTCCATTCTTTGATGCAGATGATGAAAAAAAAATGATAATCCAAGATCTGTTCTGGTCAAGGCAGAATAGACCAAAAAAAAAAAATAGAGAAAAAAAATTAGTTAGAATTTTATTTTAATGTCTTTAGTTTAGATTTTTCTTTTATGTTTTGCAGGACAACATGAAGTGCGAAGTAGACAAATAAGGAGGTGTCTGTGAAGATCTCATGAATTGAGATTCATATGTGGAGTTCGTAATAGCACTATATGAACTGTCTCGGGTACCTGATCGTATAGCATCCAATCTAACAGGTGAAAGCCAGTGGAGTTTTGCCTTGGAAACATTGGCACTTGAAGGCAGGCTAAGTAACCCTAATCAAGCGAAAGGCTTCCAGCCCAAGGTGCTTGTGGAATTTGGGGGAAAATTTTGCTGGAAAGTGCATGACTGTTATAACCTGGATGATAAACAAAGTCAGCTATGCTACACCAAGTGCAAGAGAAGAATTTTGAAACAATGTTCAAGTAACGGTCAACGAGCTCCATTAACCACTGCCTCACATTCACAAGAGTGGATCAGACATTGGCATGGGGGAGACCCCATACCATACCAGTATCTTGGACGAATGTTCAAACATTCGTCGAGAAAAAAAAAAAGGGAAGAAGAAAAAAAAAAAAACACATAGAACATGTCCTGTTTAGCATAAAAAATTTATTTGTTATTGCTTTGCAGGAAATCATGAACCGAATGCAAGCTACAGGCATCCTGAGAGCCAGGGCCTAACAGGCATGGAGTCATGACTCCTGTTTTACTACTTTCATGTGTGCAGTTTTTGTAGGTGTAGTTTCGCAGTACACAACCATGAGCATGATCTGTAGGTGGAGTCAGATTAAACTAGGCCTAACAGATGTGACATTTTGTGCCCTGCAATTAGGAGTGCGGTGAAGCGGAAAAGGCACTTACTAGGAAGAGAGTGCCTACAATCATCCCAATACAACAGTGCCTTTTTCCACCTGGAGGAAGGCACCAATAAGCAATTTTCTTCTCCCTTGGATGGGGGTACCTATTGTTTAGTGTGGGACCTGACATTTGGAGGGCTAAAGACCTGTTGCGCAGAGGGACCTATTGCTGGTGATAAGGGCATCACCAATTTAAGTGGGGGAAGATGCGGGTGAATCAAAACCTCCCGTAAAAAAAAAAAAGAGTTCAAAAGGCTATTGTCACGAGGACGTGACAATTTTTAGACATGGAGGGAAAAGACGCCTTATTGTTAGCGCCTAACTTACTCCTAAGTGCCTTCCTCTTCTAGGAAGGTGCCAATAGAAGGCCAGCACCTTCCTCTTCCAGGAAGGCACTAAGAAAAGATAAGCGCCTTCCTTTTATAGGAAGGCGCCACTAGAAGGCAAGCGCCTTCCTCTCACAGGAAGGCACTGCAGGAAGGCGTCGCAGGAAGGCACCGACAGGAAGGCACAGCAGGAAGGTGCCACAGGAAGGAGTTGATAGGAAGGCGCCACTAGAAGGCAAGCGCCCTCCTCATAGGGAAGGTGCCCCTATTCTTTGCCCATTGACTAGACAAGCATGACGTGGGCAACAAAAATTGGTGCAGTTCCAACTCTATGGCATGTAGGTTAATTTGGGGATCGCACCAACGGATGAGAACATCCTACCAATGCCAGCACATACAACACATACATCTTAGCAATGCACCTGATAGATGTCGTGAATAATAAAATAAATACTATTTTTCCTCAAAATAAAGGAATGCAGTGTTGTTCCAATTATGCATGCAAAAGAAATAATTTAGAGGGGAGATCATTTTGGACGCACACGTGTTAGGTATAAATTTTAATATTCATCCTATAAATGCATTCGGAGAGAGATACGTCAATGCAGGATTAAAATATTTTGTGTGCTATTGAGAAAAATCTGGGTATTTCAAAGTTTAGAGTCACCAGCTCAGTTGTTGCGGATTGACGTTGTTCTTTGATGCAGAGGATGAAAAAAAAAACCGAAAAAAAAAAGAGAAAAAAAAGAGAGTCAAGATCTGTTCTGTTCATGGCAGAACAGATAAATATACATATAAATAAATAAATAAAATCTCCAGGAGCACCAACGTGAAGACGTCTCACACCACCGGCATCATATATATCAGATTCTATGAAATTCACCTAGGTATGTACTGATTTTCTTATTAATTATGTGTATAGTTATTTTAAAATCATTTCTATGCTAATACTAGTCGACGCCTCCACAGTTTTTCAAAATCTCCCATTATAATTCAAATACATGATGTGCCTTGAAAAAAATATATAATTGAAAAAAAAAGGAAGAGAGATAGGCTATGGCATCTACGTGAATAAATTTGGCATCATTTTCATTGCCACCTCATGACAATGGCAACTGGCTTGAGCGAACACATATAAATGATGCTACTCTATACCACAAAGGAGGTTTTGGAGATGTGAAATACATTTCAAATGTGGGTAAAAGTAGCAACTGGTGACTGCACTTATTTTAAATCAATTTGGTCTCACCAAATATGACCAATGAGCAACATTGGAGAATGCCAGCATTTATAAAAATAAAAAAATGCAGTGGTCATTGGCCCTGAACATTGTGGTCACAATTTAACTATTTTTTCACAATGATTAGTTAGGATGTGTTTCTGACTTCTGTTGGTGTCGCATCACTCTATGGATGAAGAATAGCAACACTCAATAAAATAAAATAAAAAACACAGTGCTGAATAAAAAAAACAGTACTGAGAGAAAAAAAAGACAGTAGTGCTGAATGGAAAAAAATAGCAGCACTCAGCGGCAGAGAAATAGAGATGCTGAAGGCCATTAGAAAAAAAAATACAGTAGTGCTGAATGGAAAAAAATAGCAGCACTCAGCGGCAGAGAAATAGAGATGTTGAAGGCCATTAGAAAAAATACAGTAGTGCTGAATGGAAAAAAATAGCAGCACTCAGCGACAGAGAAATAGAGATGCTGAAGGCCATTAGAAAAAAAATACAGTAGTGCTGAATGGAAAAAAATAGCAGCACTCAGCGGCAAAGAAATAGAGATGTTGAAGGCCATTATAAAAAAAGAGGTGGCTGAATGGAAAAAAATAGGTGGAGAGAAAAGAGAGAAAAAAAGGGGAAAAATATATATATCCCGGGGGTTGTTATCACGAAGACATGACAAACTTTTTGGCATGGTCAGCCTGCGAGAGGGATAACTTCACCTTTTTGTGCCACGAGGGCGTGGCACATGTTAGGCATGGGGGGATGATGAGCACCATAAATGCTCATTTTATATACATGGTTAAGGAGAATTATCATTGGTTCAATTAGCATATGAAATGTATTTTATATAACTTATGCATATAATTGATAGAAAATCCGGTATTATGCTTGATTGGTGTTTTTAGTGGGAAATGTGTATAAATGCAGGTATTGGTACTAATATGGTGTTTTCCAGTCTACATCCACTTGGACCCGACATACTTCTGCTTATAGAGACTAAGGCAAGAGAGTAGGCGCCTTCCTCTTCAAGGAAGGTGCCCAACAGAAGTAGGCGCCTTATTGTCAGCACCTAACTTACTCCTAAGTGCCTTCCTCTTCTAGGAAGGCACCAATAGAAGGCCAGTTCCTTCCTCTTCTAGGAAGGCACTAAGAAAATATAAGCGCCTTCCTTTTCCAAGAAGGTGCCACTAGAAGGCAAGTGCCTTCCTCTCATAGGAAGGTGTCGCAGGAAGGCGCCACAGGAAGGCACTGACAAGAAGGCACCGTAGGAAGGCGCCACAGGAAGGCATCGCAGGAAGGCACCAACAGGAAGGCACTGCAGGAAGGTGCCGACAGGAAGGCACCATAGGAAGGCACCAATAGAAGATGAGCACCTCCCTGCAACCGAAAGGCGTCGACAAAAGACGAGCGCCTCCCTACAATCGAAAGGCGCCTCCATGTCTTCATACTTTGCAAGATTTACCAAGTCAACTTTGACTGGTTGACCAAGGACTATGGAGGAGGTTGCACATGAAGACAAAGGAGATCTATTTTAATCATGCATTTATTAAATAGAATAAAGTGTTTGTTATTATCAATCGATTTGCCGGTTGACCTTGTAAAGCTCTTAAAGCATATTATTATTTTTAGGATGCATTAGTTTAGGATTTGTTGTTACGTACACCTAAGGATATTTATATTTATCCTTTTGGTGAACGAACATACTTTAAAATAGAAGAATAAAATATGTGTAGAATCAATTGTAACTAAATCACATCACGTGATTAAAATAGACTGATTGGTTATTGTAATGAGATCTGGCCACGCTTTATATAAAGACACAGGCCAGATGAACAAAGGAGATTAGAGATCAATGATTAATTTTACACAACTTATTTTATTTTATTGTTTAATTAATTAAGAGTGCAACTCCTCTTATTCGAGCAAGCTCTATGTAGCTAGCCGGGTGGACTATCTGCAGGAGCTTGGGCCCACTCCCTGCAGTAGTCCTCCCCTATTTATTTATGTTCTTTATTTTCTATAGATTATTTTATTGCTTTAGTTCTTGCTTTATTTAATTTAGGTGTGTGCTTTTATTTTCAGCATTTTATTTTCAACATTGTATTTTATTTATTTAAATTCTCTGCACTCAGTTTATTTGGTTTGGCTAGAATCCAATTACACAAACCTCCCCACCAAACTAAATAAGGTACAACCAGATTTGTTCCCCAACACTACAGGCATATACTGTGCATGACACTCATAAGTTTACGAACTTACCGGATTGATAATTTATGGAAGAGAAATGAATGTTTTTTGGGACATGAATTTTTGCTCACCAATGAGATAAGGATGAACCTAGCAATGAAAGACATTGTCAGAGAAGAACTACACAAAATTCTGGCTATCGAATTCATATATCCGATTTCTAATAGTGAATGGGTATCACCATTAGTGGTGGTCCCCAAAAAGAACGGGAAATGGCAGATCTACGTGGACTACCGGGCATTGAACAAGGCGACTAAGAAAGACCACTTCCCGCTCCCGTTCATTGATCAGGTCTTGGACACACTCTCAGGAAGAAAATACTTCTCCTTTCTGGATGGTTTCAATGGTTACAACCAGATTTAGATAGGGGAAGAAGATCGAGATAAAACAACATTCACCTGTCCATGGGGAACGTTTGCCTATAAGGTATTGCCTTTTGGACTGTGCAACACATCGGTCACATTTCAAAGGGTGGTGCTTAGCATATTCTCTGATATGATAGGAGACAGGGTGGAAGTATACATGGATGACTTCACCACCTATGGAGAAACCTTCGAGGAGGCAATGACAAATCTGGAAAGAGCAAGGAAAATCATTTGTCCCTAAGTAATGAAAAATGTTTTATGATGATGCAGGAAGGCATCATGTTGGGACACCACCTCTCTACGAAAGGAATAAAAGTAGATAAGAGGAAGATCGAGGTCATCAGAGACCTACCTAGCCCCATAATGCAGAAGGAGGTAAGAAGTTTCCTTGGATCAGTTGGGTACTACCGGTGATTTATCTTCGAATTTAGTAAGATTGCCAAACCACTGCACACCCTACTTTCTAAGGACGTAGAGTTCAATTGGACGGGAGATTGTGAAGAAGCATTCCAATTGCTGAAAGAAAAATTGATATCTGCACTGGTCTTGAGAGGACCGAATTAGGCCATACTGTTCCATATTTACTGCCATGCATCTAACGGTGCGATCGAAGCAGTCCTGGCAGAAAGACGATGAAGAATTTTACGCCATCTATTATGTCAGTAAAAACTTGGCGGGAGTAGAGCTCAACTATACAGTGACAAAAAAAGAATTCCTCGCAGTTGTCCATGCAATAAACAAATTTTGCCACTATATAATGGGATACAAGGTCTTCATCCATATGGACCACGTGGCTATCAGGTATCTGATGAGCAAGATAACCATTGGTGGCAGAATTATCAAATGGCTATTGCTATTGCAGGAATTCGACATCACTATAGTTGATAAACCGGGCAAGGACAATGTCGTGGCAGATTTTTTGTCCAAATTGATACCAGTAGATCATCAAGCAGTGGAAGATCAGTTTTTGGATGAACATTTATTCACTATTAGTGAACAAACTCCGTGGTATGCAGACATAGCCAATTACTTGGCCATTGAAAGGACCTCACCTACTCTCTCCTACCGAGAAAAGTAGGCGGTCATAGAGAAGAGCGCATCATTCCTTTGGATGGATGGTCTCCTATTTAAAATAGGATAGGACCAAATTATAAGAAGATGCATAGCAGAACAAGAGTTTTTAGAAGTGCTCAAGGCATGTCACGATGAGCCATGCGGAGGACACTTTGTAGGGAAATGAACTACCTACAAAATCCTACAAGCTAGGTATTTTTGGCCCACTCTGTTCAAGGATGTGGTAGCATATACCAGCAAGTGTGACGAGTGCCAGAGGATGGGTAGACCAACCCACCGAGATGAAATGCCCATACAGCCCCAGGTACACCTGGAGCCTTTCGATAAATGGGGCATGGACTTCATGGGACCATTTAATCCACCTTCGATGGGAAGGAGGTTTATTATGGTCTGCACGGATTACGTCACCAAATGGGTGGAAGTGCAGGCATTAAGGAACTCAAAGGAAATAATGGTCATCGATTTCTCATTTGCCCATATTTTCACACGATTTGGGGTTCCACGAGAGATAACAACAGACCAAGGGCCCCAATTCACCTCCAAATTGATTGAGGAGCTGATGGAGCAGTATAGATTTTAGCACAATAAAACCATGCCCTACCATCCATAAGCGAACGGGCAAGTAGAAGTGACAAACAGGGAGATAGAAAACATCCTGACCAAAACCGTACAACAACATAAGAAAAATTGGGCCACACGATTGCCGGAGGTAGTTTGGGCATACAACACCACATGGAAATCCACCACAGGATGCACACCTTTCCAACTGGTCTATGGAAAAAATGCGATGATGCCCATTGAGTTTGAAATCAAAACTCTAAGGATGGCTTCAAAATTAAATTTGAGCTTGGATGAAGCTCAAAAATAGAGGATTCGCCAGCTAGATTAGCTGGACGAAATCTAACTGGATGCTTTGCAGAGGACAGAGATTATACAAAAGCAGAGAAAGAAGTGGCATGATAACCACATCAAGCTGAAGAAGTTCCAGGTAGGGGAATGGGTACTGTTGTACGATTCTCAGTTCCAAGAAAGGAAGGGCAAACTTATGCAGAGGTGGATGGGGCCGTATGAGGTGGCAAAGCTCATTAGGAATGGGGCAGTGTGCATTAAGAAAATTAACGACAACAACACCATGTTCACAGTCAATGGCCACCGACTACGCCCCTATAATACATTCGAAACGTTACAGGTGGAATCTAGAGTAGGTGTGGGGGAGACCCCATATTGCTATATCTGGACCGAACTCTCACAGGTGAAATGGTGGGCATGAAAGTGCTCACCCAAAATTTTTTAGTTAATATAGTTTTTTTTGTAATGTCTGTTTTTGTAGGGACAACGCCCGCATGCAATCTACAGGCATCCTAATCCAGGGCCTAAAAAGCATGGAATGCATCTAACTGCCTTTATTTTCCTTTATTTTTTGATTGCTTTTTGTAGGTGGAGGACCTGATAGCATGAGGGATAGGTATCTAGGAAACCAGGCCTGATTTGGCTCAGCATTCTAACACTGGCTTGTAGGTAGAATCTGGGCAGCATGAAAAACTTGGAAGGCTTGATCACCCTTTTTCCAGTCAAATCGTGATCCAGAAGAAGGCACCTTACTGCATCCGAAAGGTGCCCATCCAGAAGAAGGTGCCTTACTACATCCAGAAGAAGGTGCCAAGTCCACAAGAAGGCACCTTACTACACCCGAAAGGCACCCATCTAGAAGAAGGTGCCTTACTGCATCTAGAAGAAGGTGCCAAGTCCACAAGAAGGCGCCTTACTGCACCCGAAAGGTGCCCATCTAGAAGAAGGCACCTTACTACATTCGAAAGGCACCAAATCGAAAGACAGCGCCTTCCATCCATTCAGAAGTTCTATTAAAAATATATATATACATATGTAGGCCCCTTCCGTGGCAGGAAGGCACCAAGTCTTAAAAAAAAAAAAAAAAAAGCCAGTCGAATATGCCTTCCAACATCAAGAAGGCACATTCATCTAGCCGAGACACCTTCCAACATCAAGAAGGTGCATTCATCCAACCGAGACGCCTTCCAACATCAAGAAGGCACATTCATCTAGCCGAATACGCCTTCCAACATCAGGAAGGCACATTCATCAAGACGAACACCTTCCAACATCATGAAGGCATGAACCAAAAGGAGGTGCCTCCCACATTGGGAAGATGCATGCAGGAAAAAGTGCCTCCCACCAATCAGAGCACCTCGTAGCATCAGAAGGCACATTCGTTCGAAGAAGAGCATCGACAATGTCGAAAAGGTGCTACAAGGACACCATCCACATGGGAAAGGTACCAAAGAATGCCTCCCGTGTGCAACATTTACATCTACCAGATGCCTCGAGCGAAACAAAGCATCACACAAATGAGCGGCATCAAAGGACTATACCCCTCCCTCATGTCACAAGTCAACAAATCAACGGCTACCATGATTACTGGAATGACGAATCAGGTACGCGCATACTAAATAAAATCATTTATAGAATTATTTATAAATACACAGTATCGAAAAAGATACCGCCATCATAGAGATCGTATCCCCCCATAGCCAAAATCGCATGCCAATGATAGGGCGTCTTCCATAACTGCTAGGGTTAGGCGTCTTTTCTATAAGAAGGCGCATTCCTAAAGAAGGAAGGACAAAAAAAATATATAGCAGCAGAAGGCGCCATGGGAGGAAGGTCCAAGAACCACACGATCAAGAAGAATGAACCCAGTGATACTGATGGGATCAGAGGGGCAGTGAAGACCCAATTCGAAGTCAAGGGGTGGCTCGAATACTGCACCCTATTCAGTCAGGGCTAGGACGTGGAGGTAGCTAGAGAATTCGTCACCTCTTTGAGGGGTGATGCGGCCCAAGTATGAGGGGTGGAAATTCTAGTCACCCTTGAGTTCATCTCATAGGTGACTGGATTGCCTCTCACGGGGGAATGTACATACAAGGGCGGAGTGTTAAAACTATACGCTGAAATACTGCTACTAGGAGGAAATGTGCAGATAGACAGGGAGGGGTTACTCAAAAATAGTCTCCCCATGAATATGCGGAAGATGTTCGAGCAGATTGCTCGATTTTTCACATGCACAGGAAAGTATACCCATTTGCACATTAATCATGTGCACTTCATCAATCACCTAGTGCATGGGAGGAAATTAAACATACCTTTCTACCTGGTGAATGCTCTAAAAGATGAAGCGGCTCGGTACTAGAAGGGGGCACCGTCCACCTTAGCCCACCATGGGCTGATATCGACATTGGTCCGCCACGTAGAAGCACAAGGATAGAACCGCGACACAGAGGGAGATGGCAACCAAATAGAGCAACACAATGTGGTTTCCAAATTAGGGCAAGACAAAGCATCCCCTGTAGAAGAGATAACAAACATCGGGCAATTATCATTGCCATATTTTCTAGGAGGAGCAGAGCAGTCACCGATGCCCGAAGACATAGAGGACAGAGGGCATTCCCCAGTGCCCGAGTATGAGGAGGAAGGATCGCCACTCGCTGATGGTGAGGACAAACCAATCCCTAGGAGGAAACATTTGCAGTGATTCCTATCGATAGAGGAAGGACAGAGTGACCCGAAGATAGACGTTGCCACCCAAACCCTCTAAGAATTAACGAACTGGAGCCCATGAAATGAAGGAACTTCTGGGAGTAATGACCAGATCGATGCAGCCTTAGAGGAGGCACTAGAATGGCAAACCAATTGCTGGATGACACAGCAGATTCTGGAAGATTTCCAAAACCAACATAAAATGGAATTGGAGGAAAGAGATAGGTGAATTGCTCAGCTTGAGCAGCTGGTCTGACAGTTGCAGGAAGAAAATCAAATGTTCCAAGACAGAGGAACAGAAAGATAGGAGGTGTCCACTTAAACTGATTGGGTAGAAGAAGTGCCGATGAACTCTCCCACATCCATGGAATGAGTATTCTCTTCGAGGGTGATCAGACGCCCGATAGAGTAGCCTGAAGGCAGGGGAGGATTCCTCTATTTTTAGGAGTGAAAATAAAAGAAGTCCTACCATGCCCCCTGTCATTGTATTGAGTGACATAGAGCAAGACAAAGGTCTCCAGCAACAGATAAGACTAGAGGATAAGGAGGACCTCCCTAGGCCTGAAGAAGGAGAAGATCCTGAGGGGTCGACACCAGGTAGACAGGCGAATGAAGGATCACCCCTAGAGATAGCAGCACAACCGATACTTCAAAGCAAGAAGTCCCCAAAGGAGAAAGGAGAGACCCCTGTCTAAGCCACCACATTTTCTATAGAAGCCAAGGCAAAGAGGCCTAGGACGGCTCGACAGAAGGCAAAAGTGACCTTCGTCGACTCTGAAGAGGATGAATGGGACATGCATCCGTTCACCAAAAGGCAAAAATATTTCGAGCAGCAGGACAACGAAATGAAAGTAGCCAAGGAGGCCAGGAAGGCATCCTCGAGGGTAAAAGGAGATTCTGGCATCTACGTCAATCCGACAGAAGACAGCCAGTTTTGAGACATCTATGGTTCATCCCGAGGGTGG
This sequence comes from Wollemia nobilis, assembly GCA_028583015.1. Classification (NCBI taxonomy): domain Eukaryota; kingdom Viridiplantae; phylum Streptophyta; class Pinopsida; order Araucariales; family Araucariaceae; genus Wollemia; species Wollemia nobilis. The sequence continues at coordinate 3,653,589 of JAQPPZ010017010.1, read as the reverse complement.
CCTTCCATGATGAGGAAGTACTTGGAATGGTGGGGAGTATATGGCCCATAATCGGAGGCCGCTGCGATTGCAAAGGAGAATGTAGGGCTTACCCCTGAAGCAACCATATTATACAAGGCCCAAGTAGTGCCTTCCAGTGGGGATAACTCGGATATCCCTCTGGCAATGGTCATACCTCCAGACATCGACCTCTAGCAAGCTGTCGAAGCTACATTTCAATCGACAGGAACAACGTTGGCTAGACCACCACCAGTAGCAGCGAACAAGAAGAGGACAATTGATAGCCATAGTTTCCCATAGGCAAAGGTGAACCGCACCTTCAAATGTTGACACGAAAAGATAGAATTAGGCTACAGAGGCAGCAGAATCCTCCAAGAGATGGCGACAATGAAAATTCAGAGGGCTACCTGTAGCTTGGATGCCATGAGGGCATGGCATATGTTAGGCATGGGGGGATGATGAGCACCAGAAATGCTCATATTTTGTACATATTTCTTTGATCAATATGCGGCTATATAATAAGGATTACGTACTTTTATGAATGATTATATAGATATTTGATATAATTATGCGTGTTATCTAATTTGTGTGTTTTTAGTATGTTTTGTGGAATTGTAGTTGATTTAGTTAGATTTGGAATGGTTGAGGTCCTTTTGATGGACCTGGCACTTTATTTCATTGGGGGTTAATGAAGAGAACACGAGCGCCTCCCGGAAGGCACCAACTGAATACAAGTGCCTCCCTGCAGTCAAAAGGTGCCAACTGAATATGAGCGCCTCCCTGCAGTCGAAAGGTGCCAACCAAAGATGAGCACCTCCCTGCAACTGAAAGGCACCAACCAAAGACAAGCGCCTCCCCACAGTAGAAAGATGCTAACAAAAGACAAGTGCCTCCCCACAGTCAGAAGATGCTAATAAAAGACAAGCGCCTCCCCACAGTCGAAAGGTGCTAGCAAAATGAAAGCGCCTCCCCACAACCAAAAGGCACCACTGATTCTTTACCCGTTGACCAGATTTGAACGATGTGGACAACAACGGCTAGTGCAGTTCTAGATCTGCATCATGCAAAGCTAAATTGGAGATTGCACCAACGTATTGAAATGTCTTACTGATGCTAGGCAAAGCACGAATTGAACAACGAACATGCTGCCATTAGAACAGAATGCCAGATGTTGATTGCATTTACCAGACTGTCTTGATTTAGTCTGGGACAGATCGACTGTTGTAACTACTTCTGTAACAGAAGTTCTGAGGGTGTGTTATATAAACACATGCAGATCATTCTAAGAAATATATAGAAATAAAATAAAGATCCATTTAGATGTACAGAGATAAATTATAGTGTGTTGACGAATATATTAAAGTTCTAGAAGTTCTAAGCGCGTGTTCGATCGGGAAGAAGCTATTGGAGCCTGGGCCCACTCCAAGCCAGTATTTCTTCTCCATTTCCTTTTCTTTTATTAATTTTAATTAGTTTATTGCTTTCATAAGAATGTTTGTTAGTTTATTAGTTCCAGTATTTGCAGTAGATTTATTTTCAGGAACACGTACATGATTTATTTTTTGTAGGTTTAATTATGTTCTTCTTATGTAAATCATTGAGGAGTGTGGGAATGATTGAAAAACCATTTCAAGAACACCCCCAAAAATGTAGGATTAGCAAATTCACCTCCAGTGGTATTGTAGTAACCTAATTTTGACTCTTCACAAGTTTACGAAGCTCCCTGGGTTGATAATTAAATGCACGGGCATGTGACAAAAATAGGAAACCATTTACCTTGTTTGGCCCGCAACATTCACCACCATGGGCTGAAGGTCACTTGTGTCACTACAATCATCAACCATTTTGACCTCTGTTTCCTCACTAAAGTCCCTATAGATTTTACGTTGGTTAATATCAAGAGAAAGCAATGATATGTAGACTGCCCTTATGACACCTATAGGGATTTGAACACCATTCTTTTGAAGGTCTTCAGAATCTTCATAATCTTTGAGAATGGATTTTACACCACTGCATAGTGTAGAATATTTTTCATCCTTGTAAGAATCCATTCCTTCCATCTCTGGTGGAAAATAAGGACCTTTAACTGATGTAACAAAATTAGGGGCTTGCTTTTTCTTTTATCTGCCCATTTTTAAGGTGTCGGTATCTGTTGAAAATGCATCGTTTACAATGATTTTTGCAAAAAATAATCTAACTAAGGTGTCGATCACTGCTGAAAATGCACCCTTATAAGTCTTCCCCCCTTGTGTTTGCAAAATTATATCTCCCTAGTTTTGCAAGATAGAGGATGGTGGAGAGAAAAAATATTATCCCCCCTTTGTAGTGCAAAAAAATGCAACTATTAAGCCTCTTAGGCTTTTACAAAATCTTGCTTTGGAGGCAATTTGCAAATGGTAGGAATTTTACCACAAAAATTCCCCCTTAGTACATAAAAATGGAGGATGAAATCTGTTTTCAAAAGTACATTTAAAGAAGAATTTTGAAAGTAAAAAAGTTTTAGTTTTTATGAAAAACAATTTGATTTTAAATTAAATATGATATCAATTTCATAATAAAATTTATAAAATTTAAATTAAGAAATTGATTATTTAATTCAAAAAACAAATTATGAATCATAAAAAAAAATTAAAACTTAACAAAATTAATTTAAAAAAAAAAAAAACAAATGTACCTTTGTGGTCAAGGGGAATCGAACCCCTGACCTAGCCGCACCTGCTCCTCAATGACAGGCCACCAACCGGCTATGCTACTACGCTGGTCGGTTATAAGAGTAAAATAACCCTTATTTGAAGATGATGATGTCTTCACTCGAGGAGAACGATGAGCGGTGCCTCCTCCACTCCAGGTGGTGTTATCTTCTCTATGGGTGGTGTTCGACTGCCTAGCGATGGTGAAACTTTGTCTGCAAGTGCATTGGCAGTGATCTCACATGCGAAGCAATTTCCAATGTTGTGCGAGGGTTGTTCCATCTAGTAATTGGCTTCAAAAACCAATTGAACCTCTACAATGAATCTCTGTGGGAACACCTCCACACTGTTGCAACCATTCCTACCTCATATGCACATCTTCGAAGCAATGGAGATCATCGCCGATCATCAAGGGGTTGCGACAAAATAAAATCCCTAAATCACTATGCTCTCGACTATCCAGATCGAGCAATGACTATGTTTCATGTGTTTTGCATGTTAGGTATCTTTCGTGGCTCTTGCGTGAGTCGTATCTTCTACGCCAAGTGATCCTTGGATATGTCACTCACTGTCTACTCTCACACAAAAAAAACACAGAGAGCGATCTTAAGTGATCTACTTCTGCTAGGTGGAGTTTATATGCGCACCTTTGTGGTGTCATCTGGATGTATTCTACTCCATTGAAGACAGAATCATGATTTTGTTAAAGGGGCAAATATCATTGCAATTGGATTGATGCCTTGCTGCAAATTGAAAGCGATTTGCCCAACTTGTGCCTACCAACATCAATTCTATTGTATGACTGCAATGGAGACGTATCTTCGCTAGTCTTCAAACATGAAACATAGCTCCTAATCATCTATCTGAGACTCCAATTCTTTCACCATGCATGATTTAGAGAAACGAATTTCAAACTGCAAATATGGGCTTGAACGTGCCAATCTACAAATCATCTGCTTTGATATGGTTTACCGCTTCAATAAGCCTGCAATCATTGTCAATTTTCTTGGCATATTTGATCCTTTGTGATGAAATCACCACTACACTTGATCCTCTGCATATCTGGACGTCTGATAATGCAATTGCACCTATCTTAGAATGCACAGCAAAAAATGAGTCTCCACGCTTTGAAATTTTTTTTTTGATGATGGGATAAAATCCCACATGGTCCGCGTCGTGGCACCAAGCAAGGTTTAAAACAAAAAACCGACACCAATGTAGGTGTCTACCTTTGGGTAGACTCTACCCGTGCTCACATCCTCCGTCCAGGCCAAAAAAATGCTAAGTCGCAAAAGTTTTATTTGATCCTATTCGTAGTTGTGCACTCTCGATCTGGTGTCCCATGTCTGTGTTTGGTCTTGGCCAGCCTAGGTCTAGGGGGTCCACTAAGTCCCACATGTCACACGATCTGGGCACTAGATCACATCTGATAGACCATCAGTGAAGTCCAGCCTTGTAGTTCCTTCGTCCACACATCCAATCATAGACTAATCTGATCGTTCTCGACCACATAGGATCTGTCCACCATAATATCCAGAGGTTTGTCACATTTTTGATAATCCATGGTCTCTCTAGCATAGAGGTATGTCAAGCATTGTGCTCCCTTCGGTCAAGTATGTCCATCTAGCATAGTGCTCCCTTTGATCAAGTTTGTCTGTCTAGTGCAGTCCTATCTAGTCAGTTCTATTGTAGCCATATCAACTCGCGTCAGATCTGCAGCCAGATCTCGACAAAAATCTGCCCAAGTGTCCAGGTCCCCACTCAGATCTTTGACTACGAATAAGCCTAGAACCACATAGGCTCTGATACCATGTCGTAGAAAATGGTAAGTGATACTATTCTATTGAACAAATTAAATAGTACATCTTAGGCTCTAATTAGCCCTAATAAAGTGGATCTCGTTAACAACAACGAGCCCAAATAAAATATGCTAACATATATTGTTAGCATAGAATAATGTAATAATAGCTAATTTAAAATATACGCTAACAATTAAATTGGTGTCTCTATTGTGTGTGGTGATTTGTGCATTGCTTTGATTACTACTTTTGATATTGCTATCTTTACATTGCATAATATTGATTGGGAAAAAAAAGTAAAAAGTGGTCTTATATTGTTCACCCCCCTCTCAGTATAAGCTTGTGTTCTTCAATACACACCTCTATCTAAATCTTATGCTTCCATATTCTGAAGGTTGTATGACCAATATAATTACTTTGCCTGAGGTCAAACAAGATGATCCCACCATATATGGTAAAAAATAGAATGGAACACTTGTTTTTCCCTTATCATAGATAAAATGGGCATGGCATAAATAACTTCCATGTGTTTAAGGATATAGTACAAGACCTCATTGACTTGGGAGCCATCAATCTTGATAACCCCCGAGCTCAACAAAACCAAAATCTTGGTATCTTCCAAATACCACTTTATCATCATGAGGAGGTGCAATCCACAATGGGAGGGTCTAACATCAATACCCCTCCCAATCAAGTTAACCATGTTCAATAGTACCAAGGTTTTGTAGGTGCCATTCATGTGGTAACCCGAGGTCAACAATGACAAAATGCACAATAGCAACCCATTCAACAACCCATGAATTCACAAGCAAGGGAGTCTCAACCTGTTCCATCACCACCTATCCAAATTTTCCCAAATACTTCTCCACCAATACACATTCCCAATCATTCTAATCCATCAAGTCATCCCATCAACCACCCCAAAGACCAATCATTTCTCTGAGTAGCTGATTAACCACTAGTTTAAAAATGGCTTCATCATAATTTTCTATTTATGATCTAATTCAACAATCTCCTCAACATCATGATGCATTAATGGATATCCTAAAATCCATTGAACTTAAATCTCAAGATTCCCATGCCTTTAATAATTTTTATAGGCAGCATTTAAACATGCATGGAGCCTTCCATCACATTTTATGACTTTCATATTAAACCAATCTCATTAGAATTAGTAGATACTCCATTGCATATAATGGCTAAAATTGATAGGAAGCCATTCAAAAGAGTCTTAATTGACACTGACTCTTCCATTAACATCATCACCACATATGACCTCCATCATATCAATCTTCCTCCATCTCATATAACCAAATCCACCTTCACATTGAAAATCTTTAATGATGCTCTTTTCTTAATAGTTGGCACTATTGTTTTACCCATTGAAGTAGGGGTAAAAATTTTGCATACCTTGTTCCACATCTTAGAAGGATCCATGGTGTACAATGTACTCCTTGGAAGACCTTGGATGATGGAAATGAGATGTGTCCCTTCCATACTACATCAATGTCTAAAATATGTACACAAAGAGTAAGTACATTGCATACGAGTAGATGTTGAACCGTTTAAGTATTAAAACTTCATATTGAATCCTTATGAATCCATGATTCTTTATACCCACATTTTCCTCACATCATCCACCACATCATCAATCACTCCATCCAATCCTTCATCAAAAGCTCCTATTCCTGAGGAGCTTCCCATAACCAATTCCAACCAAGCATCCACTTCTACACCTTCATCCTCATCATCATTGACTACATGTACATGTGGTCAAACTCAATCTATGCCATCCACATCATCATCCCCTTCATTGGCCACACTCATTCCTTCACAACCAAATCCACCTTCATCATCCAATATTTCACAAATCGAATTATCGAACTGTGAGATACCCACATCTTCCTCATATTTCGAGCCATTAGCCAACTATGAGCCTCCCATATCCAATTCATCCTAATCATCCCAAGTCGAGGTCCACCTCACCAACTCTGATATTTGTGAATATGTGGTCCAATATATCACAATCACACCACTCAGTATCTCAACTACCAAGGATTTTGGTTGCCCAAATGACCCACATTTATCTATAGGAGTGGTATACAATATGGGTTTGGTGCCTAATAGCATAAATTTTGTGTATGGGGGGATAGAATATTTGTCTAATACTACTCCTCCTAAAGAACCCAAACAACCACCACCTACCAATATCCAAAAAATGATGGGTTTTCCATCTTGTTATTTTCATAGACATAATTGGAAAATACATGGCTTAGGCCTATATGAACAGGGAGTACCTCAGCTTATTGATGTCCCATATCAATAAGTGCATGATCATTCAGGTCTAGGTTATCACCCACTTCCCACCATATCTTCTTTTGAAAAGTCCTTCCAAAGGGTTAATCTGAATTCAGAAGAAGAAGCCCTCCACCCCGATGACTCTGACAAGGAAATGTATGAATAATCCAACCTCATGTCAATAGCTTCTAATGAATCTTATGAGGAATCAGAACCCATCATTCCCCATACCGAACAAGATGAGTTCTATCTCAGAATGTTCTCCATCCATGAGCCCATATTAAGCTTGCTTATTCCACAAAAGTGAGCAAAACCTACCGGTGAACCACCATCTCCATCTCATTAATCTATTTCATTAGCCAAAATTGTAACATATGTATATAATGTAAAAAAAAATAGAAAAACATAAAACAAACAAAAACACTTTATTTTTCTATATTTTATGTATATAAAATTTAGTTAAGTGCATTTATTGCTATTTGCTTACTAGGTTTACTAAGTTCCTATCATCGGTTCTTAGGCTCTATCCATATATCCATTTCACCTCATCCATTTTCCCTATAAGTCAATATGAATCCTGTTGACTTATTCACCCCCCTTCGTAATCCATATGATTTGGCAAAGCCAATACCAATTGATGTGAGCCTTATTTATATGGATCATATTTCCTCACCACCATTATTTTTTTAGTTTGTTCTATCTGAGGAACTATTATGGGCTTTAGCCAACTACATTCCTCCATCCCCTCCACCTTCACCTTCAAACCTTGAGGTCTTCTAGGTTAATGTAGATGAGGATAAGTTATAAGAGTTTGATGAAATATTATATGACATTCATCTAATCCCAACCCCCCATCAACTTGAGGAACATTCTCACATGTCCATTGAAGATACCATCAATGTGAACCTTAGTTCAGATGCCGACAATCCCCAAATTTTCAAGCTTGGCAAAAGCTTATCTAAAGATGAATAAGAGCAATTAATTTCTCTTCTCAAGAGGAATAAGGGAATTTTTACATCATCCTACAAACATATACTCGATATTTAACCTAAGTTGGTTGTCCATAATCTCACCTTATGTCATGATGCTAAGCCGGTAAAACAAAAACTTAGAAAGATACATCCTACTATTGCCCTCTTGGTCAAAGAAGAGCTTCAAAAGCTATTAGATGTGGGTTTCATTGTACCCATTGACTATCCTGAGTGGCTCTCAAACATGGTTTCCATTTGTAAGCCTAATGGGGTGATACACGTTTGCACTGACTTTCAAGATCTTAACAAAGCATATCCTATGGATGATTTTCCTCTCCCAAATATTAATACTCTTATTGACACCTGCCCTAGCCATGAAATGCTTTCCCTCATGGATGGTTTTTTAGGATACAACAAAATTTGAATAAATCTTTATGACCAACACAAAACAACATTCACTATACCTTGGGGAAATTTTTTTTATAAGGTGATGCCCTTTGGCCTTAAAAATTTAGGTGCCACTTATCAACATGCCATGAAATACATATTCTATGACTATATGCATAATATTATCAAAGACTATGTGGATGATATCTTGGCAAAATCCAAAACTCAACAAGAGCACATTGGTGTATTTGAGAAATTTTTTGATCGACTTCTTGAGCATAATGTAAGGTTGAACCCCAAGAAATGTGTCTTTGGTGTTACCTCTAGCAAACTACTAGGGTTCATTGTCTCCAAAAGAGGCATTGAGGTGGACCCAAACAAGGTCAAGGCTATCATGGAGATGCCTCCCTAAACCAATTTAAAGGAATTATGTAGTTTACAAGGAAATATCCAAATCAATTCATTGTTTCATTGCACAAATTTCTAACAAATGCAGACCATTCAATCACCTGCTACAAAAGGGGGTGCCATTCTCTTGGATAGATGAATGCCAAAAAGCCTTTTATGACATTAAGCAATACCTAGATTCTTCGTCATTCTTAGCTCCTCCTCGATCGGGGGTCCCCTTTTATATTTATGTTTTAGCAATGAACTTTTCATTAGGGACAATGCTTGCATAAAAGTGATCCAACCAAAAAGCGTGCACCCATATACTGTACTATGTCGAATTCATTAATTCAAAGCATAAAAATGACAAGATTGCATAGATTCAAACAAATTAATGTTTCTTGTATTAATAATTGCAAATAATCTCGATTACAATCATGCCCCTCTTAGGGTCACCCAAATGATGATATGATTAATACAATGCCAAAGCCCTCAATAGGGTAGGTGCACTAATAGTGCTTTTCAACTAGTCACAAACTTCTCTAGGGTGGAGTTGCCATCTTCTTCGCATTGAGGAAGGAACTTGATGGTTAAATATTCTTTGAATCTATTCCCTATGATCAAGAAACAACATAATAGTGTCAAAAATATAGGCAACCTCTCATGATGAGGCCCTTTTAGGAAAATTGCATAAAGACACCATGAAGCATGTATAATAAAGAAAGCATAAAAAGCACTTCTAAACTATGTAAATTGAATCAAGATTCATGGAATTACATGAAGGAAGACAATAGCTACACTATGCATAGATCAATTATGTGAAATAAAGCAGGAAAGTGCATAAAGAAACCATTAATTTCCTATTTTATGATTAACATAAAGAAACTAATCTAACCTAATTCTAGAAGTCAGAAGTCTGCTAAACTACAATTAAACCATGAAATATCTAAAATAAGCTAATTAACCAGATAGAAATGAAAAATATAAGGCGGTGATACCTCTGTAGCAAACCACAGCTTTGATGATCGGTTTGCATTGTAAATCGTGGCTGAAAGCCGTGGTTAGCAATCTGATAGGTTTACCCTCAATTTCAAGGGTAGTGGGCTTGACCTCCTTGTCCAAATTTATGTTTAATGGTCACCTTCGATGTCCTTAGACTAATTTGGTTGTTGATTTGCTGTGAAGGGCCTTTGTTTGCCTAAATATGCATTTCTTAGCTCTCCTAGGCTCCTAGGGCATCCATAATGTAATTCATCATGAATATTGGCAAGTAGGTAGGGGATAAGTGCAATAGCTCTCTCTTAGTATACTCGGTTGAGTGTACAATTCTATAGGGCTTCGTTGTTCAAATCTCCAATGCTCTCTTTGATAATTTGTCCTAATTATGAGGGGTACTTATAGGACTACCCAAGGGCTAGGGGTGGCTTCATGGAGAAGCCAATATCAAGAAGGGGTGGTTAGGATAGTTGGAATAGAATCTTATGTCCTCTAACCACCTTCTTCTAGATAAAATGGTCATTCCAAATGATTTGGCTTGGATGAAGGCCAATTGAACTTCAGTTAAGATCACAGGTTACAACTATGGTCTATACTATAAACCGTAGGCCTCAACTATGGTTCAACCTGTAAACTATAGGTCTGGGTTGCAGTTCAGAATAATTAGGCCAAGGAGCCCAAATTGAGTCGTTAGAACCACTGCTCTATCTTGAAGTCTATCCAAGATCCTCCATATGGTCTTGTAGCATGTCCACATAAGTAGTCACCCTCGACATGACATGTTTTAGGTGTCTACAGATGCCCCTTTTGAGATGCATTGTGAGATCAAACAACGCTGAGCAAAAACAAAAATCCTAAAATGATGTTGAAGTTTCTATGATGATCATTAGTCAGATCAAAATTAGATGCCCCAGGTCCTACAAAAGGATGCACATCCTGGAATCATTGCTTCCAACTCTTTAGAGGCTTAAACTTGAAAATATTGCACTCACCAACAGTCATTCGAATAGCGTTTGATGCTACAATAGGATTTAGGCCTATATAACTAAAAGGAGACAAGATACAAACAAATTATCATATTTGCTATTTACCCCAAGCAAAGGGGTAAGCTTATGATAGTTGTTGACAATGATTTGCAAGGACGAACACAATTTTGACAAGATCAAGGGATCTACGATCTTCGGGATCTTCTATTGATTTTGATTATGATTTGATATTATGACTACCCCCTCAAGTGACAAGTCGATGAGGGTAATGACAATGATTAAAGCGACGATGTCGCTTGACCACCATGGATGATATGAACAAATTTATATTTGAGTAAATTAATGCCTTGGCTAGGCCTAATTCAAATTATGATTTCAACTATTAATAGTGATTGCACATTCCTATCCCATGGAGCAGTCAAGCTGCAATAGATGTCTTATGGAATCAAAATGATACAAATCCAATTATATTTATGTTGAATCAAATTATCGATGATTTGTTGAAAATATGTCATAGAAGACATGACATGAAATGCCTTGTTCCCGTGGATAATTCTAGCCGCAAAGGCCTTCTTAGGGATTTGAAATGAAGCATATCAGATCAACGATGATAATTTTGCCCCAAATTTCCTTATGGTAATTTACTCATCTTGTTGGATTGCATGGAGCACAAGTCACTACAACCACCAAGTGTATAGGGTAAATTACTAAATACGAGGTGCATTTGGTGTTTTTAATTATTTGATTTTTTTGTTGTTAATTTTGATTTTTTTAATTGATCATGGTGCTTTGAACATCACCAAATTTTTCAATATTGATTGCTCTTTTTGAAAATTTTATCCAATGGAAGCCATTAATGTGTCTTTTTAGACCTTCCCACGGTGGGATTTGACCAGATTTGCTACCAGTTGCAAATCGTAGCTAGGGCCTAAGGTTCCCAATTGCAATTTTGGGAACACGACTAGGGCCTACGGTCCGCATGGAATAAGAAAAGCTTATAAAGCTCAATTTTCAAATCTCTTTAATTATTCCTTGACAATAACTTGGCATTTGGAGCTCTTACAGTGACTAGTGAGAACTCACCTGAAACCCTAGCAAACTCCACACTCATACCTACACACCGCAAGATGGCAAAGTGTGGGCAAGCTTCTTCTAGCCGTGATGGCCGAGGCTAGGGCAAGGTAATTCGAAACTAAGACCTCGCATCCATTACCAATAAAATGAACCAAATTAATTAATTGGTTAATCAATCGCATTAAAATGTTGGCAATGAACCACACCTTAGGCTAGGTTAGCTTAGGCTTATATTTTTTTAATTTTTTTAATTTTTTAGCCACGGTAAAATACCTAGGGGGATCTCAATCGGAGACCGCAGGTACCAACTGCGGTTTCCAATTGATCAATTGGGAACCACATCTACCAGTTGTAGTCCGCAATTAAAATCCCAACGGTAAATTTTTGACAGCATGCAGACCGTAGGGTTGACCCGCGGTTCGTAAACTTTAGAAAAAAATTATCATATTTTTAATTTTTCTATGGTTTAATAGGCAAATAATGTCATTTAATGTATTTTTGACCTGTCTAAGTGACATTTTTAATTTTTATGATTGCATGATGACATTTTTTTGTATTTTTATCAACTTTTAGATGTTTTTGATGATTTTTAGGTCATTTTAAAATTTTTTTGGTTGTTTTTAGTTTGCTTTTTTCTTATTCTATGCTTTTATTGTAGAGGTTGACCTCTAGAGCTCGAGAGCCTGAAATTCTTAAGACTCTTTATGGAGAGCTTACTCTTAGGGAGCGGGAATGGTTCGGAGCTGTCAGATTTGGTTATTTCCTAGATATACCCACGATTAGGGTAGATCAAGCCTACTTGACTACGTTGGCCTAGTGCTAGAATGCACAGACCAACACATTTCACCTACATACAAGTGAAATGACAGTGACCCTAGAGGACATCTACAGGATCTTCAGGATCCCCATTGATAGTGAGGCTATCGTTTCTTCTAATTTTGGGGCCAAAGGGGCCTATTTTTTATGCTATCTTCTACGACCCGAGCCAGGAGGCTCAGCATAGTATCAATCATGGGGGAGTCCATATCAGATACTAACAAGGGAAGAACATTTCTCTGTACGTGAGGCTGTATTTATGCACCTAGTGGTGCAAGTTGTTCTTCTAGAATCCTCAGGCACAAATATTCCTTGAAACCTCCTAACCACTATTCGTAGAGTGGTTCAGAGCTCGACGACTCAGCCACTGTGACTGGCCTGGGGGAGCACCTTGCTCTGTCAATTATATAGAGAGTTGTACTAGATTACTGATCGTAGCCATTGGGGCATTAACTACAACTTGCTTCTTCATATTTGGGGCTGGTAGCACATCATGATAGAGCATCCTACGAAGCTACCACTGCACATCATAGATATTGATGATGCTTACTAGTGTTATGCTGCCTGATGGACTTGAGAGGAGGATGGGTTCAAGAGCAAGAGCCATGATGGTGACGTCCAACATTATATCACATAGTTTGGATCACTTGGCCTTGATGACATTGAGTGGTGGCCATACATGGATTGCCTAGCATGGGCTGAGGCAAGCGAGTGGCTTCAATAGGATTGTAGAGACAAGTGGCTACTCAACTGGAAGGCCAAGATTAGAGAGTATCAATTCTACTCTCACATCTTATGAAATTTTGGGATACTGCAAGACATCCTAAATATCCCTTTCTGTACAAGTGGTTGGCATTAGAGCAGGATATATCGTGGATTCAACATCTGGCTCTAGGAGATGAGTCAGATGACTTCCAGGATACTAGAGTTGACAAGGCTACGACCACCTTGATATACGATGTATGGTGGTCCATCCTTCGGTAGTATGGATCGGGGAATTTTGGCAAAGTGGTAGACCAGGCAGAGGCAGAGGTGGATCCTGACGGGTGCAAGGTGCACCAGCGGATGGAGGGTAGATGGGGCATAGAGGCCATCACCGAGGAGGCTCCTGAGGTTGATCCTAATGATAAGGATATCGAGGAGGGTGAGGCCCCTCCTGAAAATGTAGAGGTTTTGCTCCTAGCTCAAGTGGTTGACTTGCAAAGTTAGCTCAGTAGATATGTCACACAGTAGCTAGAGCCAGACACTACTATTGCTACCCTATGGGTACAACTAACTTATCAGGACTGCATACTGATCAAGGTAGGATAGCAGATCACTAGCCTTACTACATGGGCTACTACAATAGAGGGGAGGGTCCAGGAGCTCACTAGTGCACGTGATCTAGTAGAGGCACACATAACTACAACTACATCAGAGAGGGACTTGGACCTGGCTCAGAGAGGAGATACTTTGTCTTCCCATGCTGTTATGGCACCACCTGCAACACCAGTACTAGTGCTACCTAGATGCCACAATCCCATGTCAGATATCTAAAATTTACATGACCTCTTAGGGGAGGGGAATGACAGACATACTAGCAGGGTAGCCCATATAGACCAGTTGGAGGGCTACATTAGGTTGATTGGCAGCATGATATCGAAGGATTCTCATGTTGTAGGGTCTCAGCAAACCAGGTCCAAGAATATGGGGTAGTCCATAGCTAGCTCGAGCCAGTGGACCCACAGGACAAAGAGGACGCATATGTCCTCTAGCACATAGGGCGATAGCTCGCACAAGAACCATAGGGAGACAGGCATGACCTATAGCCATAGTACTAGCCACCTGGGCATACCAGTACCTAGTGTGCTAGGCCTCTTTGGGCTAGGTGGTACATAAGACCCTTAATAGGGCACACAAAAAGGACCAAATCAAACTACAGACCAGGCTACAGGTCATAGGGCTGAGGGAGGTGGCGAGAACTCTAGTTCAGGGGGAGTTGGCTAGAGTTAGGGCTCTTATCAGATGACAGTTACTTTTTTGCACATTTATCATTTTTGGTGTAAGGTCGAGGACCTACACGATTGTAGCCTACAGGTATTTTGTACTCATCCGATGTACTTTGAGACACACACACACACACACACACACACACACACACACACACACACACACACAATATATATATATATATATATATATATATATATATATGATCATTATCATTTTGGCTCATTATGTGTACTTGATTTATATGTTTTAATTTTATGTTTATTTGATGCACATGGATGCAATACTTATGTTAATTTGATGCTATATGATGTGATGTATGGATGACATGCACTAGATAGCTATTTGATTTATGATGATGATTATATGTAGTGATCTAGATGTTTTAGATATGCGATTTATGATGGATGCATATGGATGCAATGTTTTCTCTTAAGGCATATTTTATATTGTTTTATTGTATGCCTTAAGGTATGTAATGATTTATTTACATGATGGTAATCTAATGTAAATGAACCTACATGCTTTAATAACTTAAAACATAAGGAATGAATGCAAATATGTTTATCAATCTAATGGATCACACCACATAATGTATAAAAATTATGAATGTAATTGAAAATCCTTAAGATAAAAATTTAATCAATTAATCACCCATATATGAAATGCAACAAATGTAGTTGTTTTGATGCAAATTATATAATGTGTTATTCTATTTTCTTTTGTAAAATTTGAAAAATATGCATGATATAGTCAGTGGCCATATAAATATTATTGCTAATATCCATCTGGTATCTATCCTATATTTTGATTGTGCCTTATATGATAATGTATCATGGATTCAATACTTTGCAATTTGATGATTTATATGGTTGCGATATTTGACATTTTGTTGCTATGAGAGAAATTTTTGAGGTTTTCCATGAGACTCAAACACCCTAATAGACTTATCAAAAGTTGCATACTAACCACACTAGACTTTTGAGATAAAATAATTTTGCTAGGATAGGTCCTAACTGTTCATTATACCTGTGTGTGCATATGATTATTTTAAGATAAGACACGAGCGTTCATTGATGTCAGGCGAGATTCTTTCAGCCCATTGCTAAGATAGGGGTTCCACAAATGTCTTATCCAATCCCAATTTTAGATTTTAGTTGGACTAAGCCACTAGGCAATGCAAGACACCTAAAGCTAGCTCTTCCACATTCAAACATTGGTCTTGTTCATAAGTGAGGTGCTAATGCATTAGACATATTGTCATGCGTAAGGTACTGTAGTACTGATAATTCCAAGGATTCAGGTTCATTCTTTTCTATCCTTCAATTTTTGGGATACTTGCTCATATGTAGTGAAGCAAGGGAGTTGATTCCATATTCATTCTGAACTATCTTTGGATCTTCATTTGATCTCTCTTTGAACTGGATTTTGGATCTTCATTTTATCTCTGCTCGAACTTTGATTTATGGTCTTCATTTGATCTTCACTTTGAACTTAATTTGAGCCTACTTTATGATCTTAATTCGATATTCACTTTTCGGCATTTATATTTGATAATTTTCTTTAGAAACTTTCCTTTGGGGAGATTTACTTGGGAAAACTATTTCTGGTATCGATTGAGAATATCGATCTTATGATATCAATGTGGGATATCAATCTAGGGAAGTTGATCTATGATATCGATCTAAGGTATCAATCATGAGGATTGATGTGGGATATCACTTTGGGATATTGCTCATTTTATCATAAGAAAGGGATTTTGAATAGGGAACTAACCTGTACTTTTTCCAACTGCCAACATTTTCCATACCATCCGCACATAGGGATAAGCAAGAATAACTCTTTTCGCTTTAGGATACCTGGTCCTGCTTCGTGACTTTCATCTTCCCATAGTCCTTGTTAGGATTGTTTAATTTTTTTATTAGTGATAAGCTTCTGATATACTAAGGGCTATACTAACTAAACCTTAGCTACAAAATCAAAGCAAGCTTTCTACCAACTCTTGATAAGATCACTAGGTATGGTTGAATGACTAGAAAACCCTAGTATATCTCCATAGCAACATTATAGGTTGTGTTGAAAAACATAATTACTCACATGAATGATGGATCATGATAAATGCAAAGATGCATGATTTAAACACAAACATGGTGTTGTTTGTAAGACTAACAAACACAATCCATCCTACTATAGAATGCAATGGATGACGAATGCCTATATGCAATATAGTAATGCAGCGAATGCATGTGTGAATGTAAAATGAGAATGCAAAATTCAAATGCGAAATGCAAATGTTTTTGGATTTTATGCTTTACCATTTTTTTTGGATTTTATTGACTAACTTGAATATTTACAAAGAGTTGTGTGAAGCACATCTCGTTGTTGTTGCAGCTACAAAAATACCAAACATTTGAAGAGGCCTTGGCACAATTTATAATTTTTATGGGTTTTGAGCCTCATAATTGACAAAAGTACATGCCTCTAGAGCCATTAGTTTGACCAAGAAATTTTTAACAATCCTTGGAGCTTTTAGGATTGACTGAGTCATTTTAAGCAAACCCTCAAAGATTTTGGGGTTTGACCAAAGGGATTATGGGTACCTTTGGGGTGTTTTGGGATGACCAAGCGATTTTGAGAATCCTTGGAGCCTTTGGGTTGACCAAGCAATTTTTCAAAAACTCTTGGTACCTTTTAGGTTGACCAAAGGGCTTACAGATGCCTTTGGTGCTTTTTTATTGACCAAACCACTTATGGGAGTGTTTGGAGATTTTTAGGATGATCGAGAAGTTAAAAGTAGCTCTCAGAGCCTTTTACTATGCTCTTCAAGCATAAAACACCTTAAAATGGATGATGTTGAGAGGTTCAGGCTCTTCCACACCCCCTAGAGATGCTACGTGATAGGTTCCCAAACCAATAATTTCAGATATGGTGTAGGGTCCTCGCCAATTAGCTACGAATTTGTATCACATATCTAGCAGTAAATTAGAGTTCTGTTGGTTCTCTTTCAAGACAAGATCCCCAACTTCAAAGTCTCTCTGGTGGACTTTGATATTGTAAGCTCATTTTAGTCACTCTCAATAAATGCAAAGATGCTCCAGGGCATTCACATGACGTTCATCAAGTAGCATCAGTTGATACAATCGAGCTTGTTGCACAGTGTCATCATCGATGAACTCTTTCAATGTGACACACAACGTTTGAATTTCTAATTCCAAGGGCATAATGGCCTAGTGAGAATGGCATTGCCCCAGTGGGTGTCTGAATATTGGTCCTGTAAGCCCATAATGCAAGGGGTAGCTGGATATGCCAATATTTGTGGTTTTCTTATATCATCTTTTCAAGATGGCTACCACTGTCTTATTTTAAGCCTTAGCCTACCCGTTTGCTTGTGGATAGTATGGAGTCACAAAAATGTGTTTGATTCTATATTTAGATGTCAAAGGTCTCACAATTTTGTTCTTAAAAGACGTTCCATTATTCGATATTATTTTGGATGAAATCCCAAAATAACTTATGATATGCTCCAGTATAAACTCTGCTAGACGAGATCCAGTTGTCGTTGTTAAGGGTATTGCTTCCACCCACTTTGTAAAATACTTAGTAGTCATGATTATGAATGTATGTCGGTCTGATGACAGACGAGAGATCTTGCCTATAAGATCTAATCCCCACTGAGCAAATGGCCAAGCATCTTGGATGGGTTGTAAGGCCTGCTATGGCAAGTGCGTAAGATTAGCATGATGCTGGCATTTAACGCATTTATTGATATACACATTGCATTACTTCTCCATAGTGTGCCAATAGTAGCCCATTTGAAGGATGCACTTGATGATAGCCATGCCACTAAAATGGCCACTGCACGTACCATCATGGGCTTGTGAAATCACCCATGATGCCTCTTGGGGCTCTAAGCAACTAAGTAGAACTCCATCGTAGCCTCGTCGGTACAAGATGTATCCTATTAAGATATATTTGGCTACTTTCTATTTAAATGTGTGTTTCATAGCACGCAAAAATCCCTCTGGTATTATACTAAGCTTTAGAAAGTCTTTAATTTGTGACATCCAATTTTTATAAATCTTAGCTTTGACTGTTAAGACAACTTGCTCCCCCTGTGTATTTACCTTTGAAAATGCATACTCAAAAACAAACATGTGGTGAATGGTAGTACCACTTCCCATAGGACTCTAAGAGGTTAATGACCCCCAGGGTGCCTTCTTAAGAAAGTCTTTAGCTTTGTAGAACCATTTAGCTTTTGGTTCTACACTAATCATGTTGACCGATTCTTTGTTATCATAAGCTGCACGCTCGATTGTTGGATGTGAGATCATCTTGACATGGATTGTAGTTAAATCATAAGATGGATTCTAAAGCATTAAAGATCCCAAAAAATCCATGGTATCTACAAACCTATTTGATGATCGAGGGATTTCCTTAATGTCATACCATTCAAATTTGGCCAAATATGTGTCAACTAGATCTTTATAGGCTTTCAGTACGGGACATCGACATTGAAAAAGCCCCTTGAATTGATTTACTATGAGAAAGGAGTCACCAAAGATGCTCAATATCTTAATATTCATGGTGACGGTTGTGTGGAGGACCAAGAGTAGGGCTTTGTACTCAGCATTATTGTTGGTGCATGAAAAATCCAACTTAAATGAAAAGGGCATTGGAGCTCCTTGTGGTGTGAAGAAAACTATTATGGCACCACCTCCTTGTTCGTACTTCGAACCATCGAATAACAGAGTCATGTTAGCATTGTTCTATGGTTCTTCAAGTTCAAGAGCTACAGATATGATGAAGACTACATCATCTAGAAACTCAATTGTTAGAGGCCTACTGTTTGACAGTGGTGCCTCAGCTAATTGATCTGCTATGACCTGTACCTTAATGGAATTTTGGCTTATGAATTCTAAATCAAACTTCGTCAATACCATGATCCACTTCACAATACATGTATTGTGATAGGTCTTATTCATCATGTACTGCAAAGGATTCTGTTTGGATATAACATATGTTGTATGACTTAACATATAGTGTCATAATTTCTTTGTAGCGAACACTACTGCTAAACACAAATTTTCCACATATGCATACCCGAGCTCATAGCTCACCAAGGTTTGACTAATATAATATATGGCATGTTCTTTGCCTTGCACATTATTTTGGGCTAACATGATTCCCATTGCAAAGTCAATTGCCAATATATATAGTAGAAAAGGCACTTTTGGCCTTGGTGGAGCTAGCACTGGCGACATCACCAGGTATTTCTTTATTTAAGTGAAGGTTGGCTTGCAATCCTCGTCCCAGTTAAATGGGACTCCCTTATGTAGTAGTCGATTCATGGGTCAACATTTATCCAATATTTGGGTGATAAATCATTTTATCGAGGCTACCTTGCCCTGAAGGCTCCTTAATTATTTAATATTGGTGGGAGGACGCATTTCCAAAATGGCCTTGACCTTCACTGAATCTACTTCGATGCCTCTCTTAGAGATGATGAATCCTAGTAATTTTCCAAAAGTTATGCCAAATATGCACTTATTAGGATTCAACCTGACATTATGCTCTATCAGGCAATCAAAGACTTTTCTTAAGACCTTTGCATGCTCTTCTCGTAGCAATGACTTGGCTAACAAGTCATCAATGTAATATTCTAGAATTTTGTGCATATAGTCATGAAAAATGTATGTCATGGCCCACTGATATGTGGCACCAGCATTTTTGAGACCAAATGGCATAACTTTATAGCAAAACGTTCCCCATGGTGTTATAAACATGGTTTTATGCTAGTCTTTGGGTTTAATATGAATTTAATTGTAACCAGAAAAACCATCCATTAAGGAGAGCATTTCATGACCTGCAGTTGCATCTACAAGAGCATCAATATTGGGCAACAAAAATGAATCTTTGGGTGTTGCCTTATTTAGGTCTCTGAAATCTGTGCAAATACGGATTTCTCCATTAGCTTTTCCCATGGGTACCATATTGGACACCAATTCTAGATAATCAATGGAGATCACAAATTCCACATACAATAGCTTTTGTAGCTCATATTTTACCATTAAGGATACTATTGGGTGTATTTTTCTAAGCTTTTTCTTGATAGACTTCTTCATCAGATCTAGCGAAAGGTTATGTGTAACCAATTTTAGGTCTAAACCTAGCATATCCTTGTACGTCCAAGAAAACAAATTTGATCTCTCTTTCAACAGAGGGATGAGGGTAGACGCCTCATCTAGAGTGAGACTCTCTCCAAATTTAACCTTCTTTGTACTGGCAGGATCATTATTGATATCCACCTCAAAGGTTTCCTCTACTGACATAAACGATCCATTCTCCAGTTGGTGATGCATAGGAATTAGGTGGATGTCATCAGTCAGGTTGATCTGTTCTACGTTGGAAGTATTTTTATTATGATAAACATCATATGTGCATCTTTGTGTAAAATGGAAAGGTTGCAACATTTCTTTGTTGGGGAAGAAATCCTCAAGCTCAACAGGTGAATCAGCGTGATCCCAGTCGATAGCATATTTGTTAAGATACAACAGTTTGGATGGATCTTTTGGATTGCGAAAGTGGAGTGGTCAAATCAATGGAGACCATTTTTATGGAATAGAATTGATCTCCAGTACCACACAGACCAACTCCTACAAAATTTGCATAGTCCTCATACCCACGATCTGGCTCTAATGGCACAGGCACAAAGGGGTCTTCCCTATGAGGACTATGAACAACCGGATCCTCCCTATGCACTAAATGCAAACTAGTATCATTTGGCTCACAGAGATCCATGTAGGTCGGTGGAAGGGGATTAACCAACCGATGAATTTGATCCAAGTTTAACCATATTTCTCTCATACGAGGACCAACACATAGCTATCGATAGACCTCATCAATGTCGATGGGTTGATGATGATACTACAAATAATGAGGGCTAAGGTAGGCTCTATCTAGCTCATATTCTTCATCACTATCATAATAGAATATTTCATTCACCCCCACTCCTAGAGGGCGCTCTGGCAAGTGCGGTCCCATGAATCTGACTGCTTGATTAGTGTCATCACTATCTGGTTAAATAAAATAATTATATCATAAGTGTGATATAGCCAAGAAATCTAGCTTTGCTTCTTCCCTTGAATGATCAATGTTGGGAAGGATCTCTTTGGTAATTTGTACCGACTCAATAGGCAATAAATGACATGCATGCCAGGGCATTTCATAGGTGCCTTCAACTTCATCCCCATATTCATCATCGTTTGAGGATTCTTCATCTGCGTCATAGCTTGGTCCACTCATATCAAAGGTGGACTCCACTCCATATTCATTACAAAGATCTCCTAGCTCGATATCACTTGCAGTAATAGGGTTACATCCTTGCACGTCTATGTCATTGAATACATCATGAGTTTTATGCCCCAATTGATCTCTAGGGTTCATTTCTATCTTAATTTTCTCAAGGAGCCCTTCATGGTGATATTCGAGTGGCTCAGTGGTGACGGCATATATCATAGGGTGATTCCTCCAGAATTTGGAAGGATCCGGATGATATGGATTAAAATCCACATCGTCCGCCATACTAAGGTACAGACAATATAGGGATTCTATGAGTAAATTGTCCTGCCCCTATATCTATAACCCTAAACCAAATCCATCAGTGACTAACTAATAATGATGTTCTAGTGGAGTCCTCCATCCTTGTTCAAAGAGACCAAGGTCATTTCTATGCCAATGATATAACTCAAAAATATGCATGGCATACTCCAGATTTTACAGGTAACAAATGTTTACCGTGAAATGTTCCTAGTCATATTCATCCATGGGCTCTTGCATTGGAAGCTAGTCTTGCCCCACATAGATGAAGTTAGTTTGGTTAGGTGGCTCTCCCAATGGAACTACCAGTCCAATCGGATAACAATGAGTGGATGGTCATCCCATATCTTTCATAGTATTTAGAATTGGTCCAAAGGTCACATTCTACACAAGGTACTTGCCTAATCCGATGTTAGTGAGATGTACCGTCACCCACGGTGTATATGACCCTATTGAAGATGCAGGTGAGGTAGGCTGAGGTGCCTCCTAGGCTTTGTCTTGGTATTCCTCAACTTCCATAGGAATGGGAACCTCCTCAGTGATTTGCTCAGGCTCATACTCCTCTTTCTCACCCATTTTTGCCTTCAACTTCCTATCATCCCAATGCATGATTGATACTGATAGTTTCAAGGAAGTGGCAGTGGTGTGCTTTGATATGTGTGACACAGATGGCATTGGTTGAGCACATACTACTAGTTTACCTCCTGGTTTCTTTATTGGCAAAGACAACTAAAAATTTGGGTGCATTTATGGGAGGATGAAACCCCCAAGAAAATCCACTAGGATCACGAACTTAAATGGTTCTTCATCTGATGCCACTACGTGAACCCGTACCTCATGAATATACTTCACACACTGATGCAATATCGAGGGAACGCAACGCATTTCATGAATCCAACACCTATCGAATAATATGTTGTATTGCATGGCCCCTTCTATCACATGACACATTACTAAGATGGTATTCAATACAATCTATACGGGTAGGACAATTGTGTGAATAGTCAAACATAGTGTGTCGTTAAACACTCTCAATGTAAATGTAGTGGGCATAATGCATGATTTGGGTAGATTCAAATGACTCAGCATCTTGGTCGTTATTTTGTTGATCGATGAGCCAGTATCGATCAAGACCCTTTTAAATGGCATGTGATTCACACATGTGATTATGTGCAACGACGGGTCATCCATAGTCATAGAAACCATATGTATCTCATGATCGTAAAATTGGATCATCAGTTCCTGATACTGTTGTACATGTCCCATGAAACTAGTAAATGCTTATGCATCCTATGACTATACTTCAATGGACCTTAAAATATCCATAAGAGTCTGTCTATGCCTCGAGGACTACTGTATTAGCTCATATATCAACAACTTTGCGAGAGTTTTCTGCAAGTTTTGGACCAGCCTGCTCCTTATGGTCACCACTGGTCTTGTTGGTGGGCCTAGAATATTCTGCATCGATTGTTGATTTTGTGTGGCTTGTACTTGAATGGGAGTATGAGGTTTATTATGTTGCTCATATCTCCCATGCCTAGTGACAATGTTGACCATTCCTATGAACCCTTGGGTAGACGGTTCAACTCGCACCTAGTTGAATTGGCCAACGTTTTTGTGAGGTGCCTCATGATTTGGCAAGGGGTTTTTGTAAATCCCCATATTCTAATTATCCAGTTCCTGCGAGTTGTATGACACTACAAGCTCACCTTTGTCAATAATATTTTGCACCATGTTTTTGAAAGTATAGCACACCTCAATGTCATGGCCTTTTGTTCGATGAAAAATGTATAACAGATCTTATTGGTACCCGTTTGGTTTGGGTTGATTGGGGTCTACCATCTTGATTTTGGGTAATATAATTGCCCTGGCCTCGTACAGTTGATGGAAAATCAACATTAGCAATTATGTCAATGGTGTGAAATGAAGAGGTGGGCTTTGGTCTTTTTTCTTGCCCTTATAATTGTTGTTGCGCTTTTCATATTGCGCAGGGGGAGGTTGGGCCTATTAATTCTATTTTTGTTGCCCCTTGTTCTCCCTCTGAAGATTCAACACCACTTGATTCACATGGGCCTGTTTGCCCTATTTTTTTGTGTCACTCTTCTTTTGTTCCTCTCTCCTTTTCTTGAGCCTCAAGTTGCCTTCCTGCAACTTGATGTCCTCAATCACTTTGGCTTGCGCCAAAGCCTCTTCAAATATAGGATACTGCTACAGCAGTAGCAACAATGAGATGTACTTGGCACAACTCTTCATAAACATTTGGGTTAACTCTGTCGTAGGAATAGGGAATGGAAACTTTACCATTAGTCCCCTCCATACCTTTTCATATTTATCTATTGGCTAATCATCACGCTGAGCTAGTACAGCCAAGTCAAAAATATTGGTCTGTTTCTTGATGCCAAAGGAATAGCGTTCAAGAAAGGCATCAACTAATTGCTCAAAATTGGTTATGCTATGTTTATTTAGATGATTGAACCACTCTTGGGCTGAACCTGAAAGTGTTGTGATGAACTTATGCAACAATAATGCATCATTGCTTACTATCTAAAAACAAGCATCCATGAAGCTCATGACATGTTCCTGTGTATATTCATCACCCTTAAACTTGTCCAACTTGGGCATATCAAAATGCTCAGGGTAAGCCAAAGTAGGCATCAAAGGATCCAAAGGCTCATTATGGATTTTCCTTAATGTCGGCTTTTGAATAGCCACACCTTGTCTCTCGATGGCTTTGATCTTCTTGGCTAAGGCCTTATAGGCCTTTGAAGACAAAAAGTCCTCCTCCCTAAGTTGACATGGAGGTGGCTTAGGAGGTATTGTATTCCTTGTACAATATGGAGGGCATTGCTCTTCCTCATCCTCAGCTCGAGAGCTCTCAGTATATTCTTACTCTTATCCATATCCTTCTGCTTCTTCATGCTGCCTCTACCTCTGATTATCGAGCGACAGTGGTCACTCTCTTCGTTTGGCACTAGCATGAGTGCGAGTGTCTCTTTTCTCTTGATGCCTATCGACTTGAGATAAATCCTTCCTACATACATGCTCTCTATACTCACCATGAGGATATAAACTAGCCCTAGCTAACCTATCCTCCTACTCCACACATTTCTTCTGGGTAAGGATACACTCTTCGCGCATGCACTGCTCATATAGTCTCTATCAAATGAGCCTCTGCACTTGAATATTTTTATCTTCAATGCATTGACTCTCTAGGTGAGTGTTCTCCAATTGATCTTGGAGGAGTTAGAATTTTTTCTTCGATACCAATCGATGTGACCTATCGATATGATCGGTTGTGGGAGGCCTCTGGTATCCCTGCTCTGTATGAGTGACCTTGTGGGTTTTGTACCCATAGGAATGATGTGTTGTGCCTTTGTCTCTATTTTTGAAGATGACATTAGCCTCCTTTTGTGTCCTATACTATGAACCACCATGTGTAGATAGTGGGTGTGTGATAGGAGGGTGTTTAGAAGCCTCTCCATGCTCTCTAGTAGTCCTTATGAAACTCACACTATGCTCACTTAGGGTACGAGTGGGTGGAGCAGAAGGCTTACAACCTAGCTACTCTAAAACACTACCTAGAACCTCTAGTTGTTTATACTACCATCTCTCATACGATGTTTTGCCATTATCTCCCACCTTTGATATATCAATGGTGATCTTGCGTGGTGGACCATGCATGAAAGTATGGTTAGAACTATGCTCGATAGTGAGCCTATTTGCCTACTCCTAAATGGGCGGATCTCTAGTCCTTATATACTCAGAAGGTGGATCTATGGATCCTCCTATGGACTTAGTATGTATGGGCACCAACCTGGTCCCCTTCACAATAAACTCTTCGGCCGATCCCATGGATGCACGTGTATTGTGGTCTCGATAATGGCTCTCAGGTGGAACACCCTCATGCTAGAAGGATTCTTGTTCTATACTGTACCTAGAGGAGTTTACTAAAGCTTATATATTCGAGGTATGCTCTATATGCTCCCCTCATGTCGATTTATCTCCTCTAATGCTAGCTAAACGACGTTCGGTTCACTCATGTGGTTGAGGAATTGACACGTGTTTTTGTGGATTGGTTAGGGGTGGTCATCGGTGTTAGGTTTAGACCTTTGTTGACCACCCCGTGTATCCACCATTGTGTACCTAGCATCTAGATGTATCTTTTATTATTAAGCAAACAAGGTATACAATAATGATTATCTCATTTTAAATTTTGAAAGTGAGTCCTAAACTGTTTGATGTGTTTTCAAGATTTGTTGTATTAGTGTAGAAACTTTTATCGTATTTTGCAAAATTTGTTGGATTTTATTCTCAGTTTAATGGCTTTCACCTATACGCTCACAGCTCGACAAATTGTCTATGAACTCCAAGTCACGTAATCAAACCTATAATGTGTGGTAATGAAGCCCACACATTCAAGGAGCACATGTCCTCCCAAATCCTCACCCGTTTTCCCCCATTCAATGTTATACCCTCAAAAGAGAATACACACAAATTTTCTAGGGTACGAAAGGTTCTCGGATCCGGTATTGGTCTAGTATCCAAAAGGTTCACGAGATTTGGGCCAACGGATGGAAGTTACACCCACCATCGTTGAACCCTACTAGTGGTTGGATGTCAAGCCCAAGTCACTAGCGTTTAAGTGCCAAGTGGTGTGTGTGGTTTTTTTTAATGTACATAAATAAATGCATCATATAACATTCATGCTCATTTTATAAATTCTATGCAAATGAAAGAATGATTCAAATTCAAAAAATGCAAGCTATTCTAGATGCTCTTTGAGACCATGTACATTACGATGATAATTAACCACTAATTGGGCCTCACACATGCAAACCAATCACATAAATTATATCAAGCATGCTGGATTCTAGGGCGGATTAAAATCAAAGATATGCTATTCCTAGTAGTGCCTTTCTAATGAAATGAAATATAAATGCAACTAATACCTAATTCATTTCTTTTTCTTTCTTAATTTCTTAATTGCATTCACAATTAGACTTTTTGAAAAAACACAGAGACTGAGAAATTTAGAGAGAGTGATGAATAGGGCCTACCTCAAGTCCACATTTGAATGAGCTTTATCCCTTTGCTGTCTCCTATGTCTATTGGAAACTACAGATCTGGGCTACGGTTCTGACTATGGCCCATGGGTTGAACCTGTGGTTCAATTTTTGGCCCGCATCTGGTAGTTGCGGTCTATACCTGCAAGTCACAAAAACCAAAAAACATAGTCAGATGCTATAATTGCAGAGTTTCACCATGATCGCCTTCTGATACAACCAAAAATTGTGCACCCATCTACTGTACTATGTCGAATTCATTCATTCAAAGCATAAAAATGACAAGATTACATAGATTCAACAAAATAAACATTTATTGTATTAATAATTGCAAAGAATATCTATTACAATCATGCCCCTCTTAGGGTCACCCAAATGATGATACGATTAATACAATGCCAAATCCCTCAACAGGGTAGGCGCACTAATAGTGCTTTTGAACTAGTCACAAACTACTCTAGGGTGGAGTTGCCCTCTTCTTCGCGTTGAGGAAGGAACTTGATGGTTAAATTTCCTTTGAATATGTTCCCTGCAATCAATAAACAACATAAGAGTGTCAAAAATATAGGCAACCTCTCATGATGAGGCCATTTTAGGAAAATTGCATAAAGACACCATGAAGCATGTATAATAAAGAAATCATAAAAAGCACTTCTTAACTATGTAAATTGAATCAAGATTCATGGAATTACATGAAGGAATACAACAACTACACTATGCATAGATCAATTATGTGAAATAAAGCATGAAAGTGCATAAAGAATCCATTAATGTCCTATTTGATGATTAACATAAAGAAACTAATATAACATAATTCTACTGGTCATAAGTCTGCTAAACAACAATTAAACCATGAAAATAGCTAAACTAAGCTAATTAACCAGATATAAATGAAAAATATAAGTTGGTGATATCTCTGCTGCAAACCGTAGCTCTGGTGAGAGGTATGCATTGTAAACCATAATTGAAATCCATGATTAGCAATCTAATAGGTTTACCCTAAATTTTAAGGGCAATGGGCTTGACCTCCTTGTCCAAATTGATGTTCAATGGTTGCCTTCGATGTCCTTAGATTTATTTTGTGGTTGATTTCCTGTGAAGGGTCTTCGTTTGCTCGAATATGCGTTTCTTGGCTCTCCTAGGCTCCTAGGGCATCCATAATGTAATTCATCATGAATCTTGGCAAGTAGGTAGGGGATAAGTGCAATAGGTCTCTCTTAGTATACTCGGTTGAGTCTATAATTGGATAGGGCTTCACTGCTCAAATCTCCAATGCTCTCTATGATAATTTATCCTAATTCTAAGGGGTACTTATAGGACTACCCAAGGGCTAGGGGTGGCTTCATGGAGAAGCCAAGATAAATAATGGGTGGTTAAGACAATTGGAATAGAAGCTTCCCTCCTCTAACCACTTATTCTAGGTCAAATGGTTGTTCCAATAAATTTTGCTCAGATGAAGGCCAACTGAACTTCAGTTAAGAACACAGGTTACAACTGTGGTCTATACTGTAAACCGCAAGCCTCAATCATGGTTCAGCCTGTAAACCATAGGTCTGAGCTACGATTCAAAATGATTAGGCCAAGGAGCCCAAATTGAGTGATTAGAACCACTACTCTATCTTGGATTCTATCCAAGATCCTCCATATGGTCTTGTAGCATGTCCATATGAGTAGTCATCCTTGACATGATGCGTTTTAGATGTCTACAAAAAGAATGAAGAAAATTAAGAACAATTTGTCTATTACATTAGCCAAAAATTGGTAAGCTATGAAACTAGATACACTAATGTAGAAAATTATTCTTAGCAGTGGTTTTTACCACTAAGAAACTTTGATATTACATGCTTAGCCACACAACATATGTCATAGCTAGAGATAACCATCTACGTTATATGATATCTCACACTTACAATAACACCCATACCACTAAATGGATAATCCTTCTTACTGAATTTGACCTTGAGTTCATTATACAAAAATCCATTAAAATTCATATTATAGCCGATCAACTTGTAGAAGATCCACTACCTAGTGATTATCCCTTGATTTTTGAGCTCTTAGATGATTCGATATTTTTTGTCATCAAACAAGAAGAAGATGTCATTATGGAGGAAGACATCAATATCACACTATTCTTTGATGGATTTAAGTGCGAGAAAGTTCAAGGTGTCGGAATCATGTTTCATACACCCCAAGAGGTGTCTATCCCCTTATAATTCAAACTTGAATTCCAATGCACATACAACACTATAGATTACAAAGCCTTAATCTTAGGACTTCAATTAGATATAGCTATGGGTATAAATCATATCAGGATATTTGGTGATTCTCAACTTGTTGTCAACCAAATCAACGAAGAATACCAATGTAAAGAACCTACCATTAAACTTTATCATGAAGTAGTAATGAAATTGCTATTTAAATTTGAATGGTATGAAATTGATAGTTTTCCATGTTTGAATAATAGATTTGCAGATGTGATGGACTCTCTTGGATCATTGATTCCAAATGATACCTTAGAAGAGGTACATCCACTCATTATCTCTACAATTTCTAAATCTGTAATTATCCATTCTGAATCTAAGGATAAAAATGACATTTTATTTATCCAGTCGAATCCATATGAGCCTTGGTCAAGTCAAATAGTAGTCTTTCTCAAGTTTGGAACACTCCCATATGACATGTCTCAAACTTCTAAATGCACTTTCAAGAAAAAAATAGCTCATTTTTCTCTCTTGGGGGACATGTTGTATAAACATGGTTATGATGGAATCCTCCTTCAATGTCTCGAGGTTGTTGAGGCAAAAAGATCCATAGCTAAAGCTCATGATGGTACTTGTGGTGGTAATTTTAGTGGGATGGCTATCACAAAGTGTATTCTATGCATGGGTTATTATTGGCCCACCATGGAAATATACTATTGCACTTATGTTAAACATTGTAAGCAATGTCAAGAGCATGCAAATTTAACTCATGTACCATCACAAGAATTATAGGCTATTTAAAGCCTTTAGCTATTTTCACAATGGGGTCTTGATTTAATTGGTAAAATATTACCTCCTTCCTTGGGACAACATACATTTATCATCACAGCCATTGAATACTTCACAAAGTGGGTGGAAGTAATTCCTTTAACTAGTACGATAGGACCTAGAATTGTGGAGTTTATACTTCACCATATCATTTGTCATTTTGGTATTCCCTCAAAAATCATCTCCAACAATGGTAAGTATTTCAAGAAAAAGGATGTTCGAACACTTTGAGAGAAACATAACATCGAACACAGTTTCTTGACTCCTTATTACCCACAAGCAAATGGACAAGTTGAGGCTACCAAAAAGACCTTAATTGCTATTCCCAAGAAACTCATCAATGAAAATCATAGAGATTGACATACAAAAATTCCCTTGGCATTATGGGATTATTGAAAAAGCATCCACATGCCTACTATGGCAACACCATTTTCATTTGTCTATGAAGCTAAAGCAATCACACCTCTTGAGCTTGATATCTCATCCTTACGAATTTCTTTG
The DNA here is from genome assembly GCA_028583015.1 of Wollemia nobilis. NCBI lineage: Eukaryota > Viridiplantae > Streptophyta > Pinopsida > Araucariales > Araucariaceae > Wollemia > Wollemia nobilis. The sequence continues at coordinate 3,623,004 of JAQPPZ010017010.1, read as the reverse complement.
CAAGAATTCATAGATGATGATATTGCTAGATAAGCATGTCTTGACCAACTCACACTCCTTTATGAGAGGCAAGTCAATGCTTTAGATGATTTATGACTTTATCAAGACCACCTAAAGCGTGCTTACAATACCAAAGTTCATCTTCGTGAATTCTAAGTAGGAGATCTTGTCCTTAGAATCAATAAAACACCAATGCATTGTTGCATCTTCATGATAAATTCATGGCTAATTGGTTGGGTCCATACATCGTCACTCAAAAAGTGGGTAACAATACTTATAGGCTTTCTAGTCTAGAGGGAGAGGAAGAACCTAAACCACTTAATGTTATACACTTGAGAGCATTTTATGCTTAATGATATATATATCATTATATATATATATATATATATATATATATATATATATACATGGCTAATACACAAAAATATTTTGCATTTCATTTGCACACATTTCATTCAAAAATATTGCATTTCATTTTGCACACATTTCATTTAAAAACAATTGCATGCATACACTCCATTTCATAAAATTGCATTTCATACATTCCATCCACATTTCACATCTCATATTAGGGATCATTGATTCAGTTCAAGGTTTTAATTGGTCCAATAAAGTCATGTTGCCTTAATTAGGGGCACCTTCACAACATCATTTACACCATTCCACCAAGCCAAATTGTCATTTGCCTCCATATATCCATAATGCCTAGGTTTTTTCAATCACTCAACCAATCCTAGTGTTTTAAGCAAACTCCAAACACATGTCAAGTTTTCTTTAGGACCAAGACACATTTTCCACTAAGAAAATATTGAGTTCTGGGAATTGACTCCAAAACATTATTGAACCAAAACATCTTGTGTTAAAGAGAGATAACACTATACTTGGATTGAAACTCAAAGTGAAAAGGAGATTCCTTTCTAGTCCCATCATGCAACATAGTCCACAAAACAATGGTTTTCACCACTATCACAAATTTCAAAATAAAAGAAAGAGGAAGGAAAAATCCCTTAAAAACTCTAAAGATTTTACACATCATACACCATTGATTATTGGGTTGTAAGGATCATACTACATTTCTAGTTATATGGTTAAGTAGTCATCCCCAAAACATAAGAGATCAAATCCTTGGACTATGGAGTTAGTCTCAACCGAAGCTATAGATGCTTGACTAGCAGTGGAGTACGCTCATGCGTAGTGACGTCTCTTTTAAAGAGACCTTTGACCGCACATACGGACAAGCTAGCTTCTTGGTTTCATCCATAACAGGTCACCTCAATTTAATAAAGATGAGTTAATGAACTCACTTTCACACACATTGGTTCTGGATTACCTCGAATCATTACCATGCTCTTAATTTGGTAAATGAATTCACTGCACACACATTTGGCCCCAGAAGAATTAGGTAATTTTAGGGAGTTTGTTTGATAGCACTAGTATGTCTAAGTCTCTACAAAATAGTCAGTTTTCCATATCAACATCTATATATTCTTCCATATCAACATCCATATCTTCTTCTATTTCAACATCAATGTCATTCCATGAGTCATCCACATCATATGCCACCAATTTTGGTACCTCTGATTAAACAACAATGCTAGAACATGGCCAAGAAAAATGTAAACTATAAATGATCATTAGAAAACTTTCATTCCATAACTTGAATTAATCATCCATAACATATCATATGCATTAATAATTCATATACACAAAAGCATTCACACAAAAAAATAACACAAAAGTAAATGCCATGTATATATATATATATATGCATAAATATCACATATACAATGAGTGCCCAAAGGCTACATACAATGGAGCACCAAGGCTCATATACAAAAAGTGTATCTAAGCACTAGCTAAGCCCTCCAAGAGGACCCTTGTGACCTAGAAGGAGCCCTAGATCTAGAGCTATACCTAGAATCACTATGCCTAGCAGCCTCAGATATAGATGAGGTAGGAGTATCTGGAAGTAGAATATGATGCTCCATCGACATATCCTCCAAATACTTGATATACCTTTGTCGAGACCAAAGGTGTGCTATATCAACACTATGATGATTCTCCCTCTCTAGTAGCTCTACCTAGAGCCTCACAATCCTCTCATCCCAAGCCATCACCATCGCATTCCACTACACCACCTACTGCTCCAACCTCACCCAATCCTCCTCACTCCAACCTGGAGGTCCATTCAAAGTCTCATCCACATTGTTCCTATCTCTACCGTCTCCTCCACTCCCTAGAGCCTACCTCATAGTACCCTTAGCTCTCCTTCCTTGATTGTCATATCAAAGGCACCTCTACCTCTTAGGAGCCTCGATCTCCTCAACCTCAGCCTCATCCCCATCTCCACCAGCTACTACTAGAGTTAGTTCCCATGGTCGATATGTAGCAAACCATGCATCATACTCCATAGTAGTCCCTGCATCATCCATATTAGGGATATCTATCTCCTCTTCATCCTCATATGTATCCCTCCATGCCTCAAAAAATGGTTGTCTTGTCTCATCCTTATGCTTCCTATAGAGCACCCATGAGAATTGAATATATTCAGCCTCACTTTGATACCTTCCAACCACCCACCTAGCTTGCCTAACCCATCACAACTGCTCTCCATATCTCATCCACCTAGAACCCTACCATGGCCTCCATATCTCTTGGAAAAATGTCAATCTAACCCATAAATCCCTGTACCACTGACTTGTTTGCACAGGATGACTTGACTATACCTCCTCTAACATTTCCCATATCCTAGCATAGGGATGCTCCCTATCCCAATTTGCAATTGGTAGACCCTATGATGATACCATCCCTAAAACTACAGTAACAAACTACATACCAAACCCTTTCTCCCTTCCTCGTCACCTCATAAAGCTCTCGGTACACATATACGACAATAAGGCAGGAGCCCATACAAACACGTGTGATGTAGCGAGCATATCACTCACCAACCCTATTAGGTTCCAAGGGAACCTATAGTCGGTACTATTTGGGACCATGATGTTGACCAACATGAATATTACCAAATCCAATAGAACATTCATTTCCTTGTCCACATACATGGACAAGTATGAAATACCCCCACATATCACCATCACACTCTGCCAGTTTTCACCAAACATCTTCCTCATATCTATCCCCCAATCGTATCCAACCTCAACACAAATCCCCTCCATCAAAAGATTGATGATGTGATATGCGTCCTCAAGTGTGAGGGTAATATCTCTAGTAGGGAGATAAAAGGTTCCCCTATTTGGATCCCACCTCTCTGTCAAGGCAGAGAGGTACCCCTCATCCACCCTCACCACATCTATTCGAGATACCTCTACTAGCACCATAGCCTCCAGTAAATCCCAATCCCCACTCTACAATGCCTTTCTCATCCCTGGTATGAGAGGTGAGAACTGGTTCTGAGCCTAAAAAATCCTAAGCTACAACACAACACAAAACATTTGTTGCTAATACATGTTCATAATTAAAAAAAAAATAAAACAAAAAACATAATTTTTTTTTTGCATAAAACCAATAAAATCTTCAAAGAGGGAACTTACCACAACCGCTCAAACTTCCACTTTAGCCGTACCTTCCACCACCATAGATTCCATGCTCACTTCACTCCCCTTAAATCCACTCCACTCCACCTCACTCTCCTAGATGCAACTTCATAAATTTGCAAACGCAACAATGAGCTCCATCATTTCCCTGAAAGCTATTTATAGTTGCTTCAAGCACCTTGAAATTCCCATGTGTGTTTACTGGTGCATTGAAGTACCTCATGGTATTTTGGAAGTTCCCAAACACCAGTGGGCATTTGTGCATGCAGTAAGCACCAACCGATGTTTGGCATCAAAAATGACAAGAAACACCAAATCAATGCAAAACAGTGGCTTACCCCCATAAAATCACTCCAAATTTCATCCATGCATCCATTTCATCACATTATCACATTTTGTGAAAGTCCAAACCTATTTGGATGTATAATTTTAGTTTACACCCCAATGACACAACAATCACTTATGAAATTCAAAAGTATTCCAAAATGGTCCGATTTTCACAAAATGACCATAATCATCATTCTCATCATCACTACTTCATTTTCACATCATTTACAATCATCAAATCATAATATTTACACATTTTCCAAGTTCACCTACAATTTCAAGTGAACTTCGTATCTAATGGTTTATTCTATCCCCTTGGCGATTGCAGTGATTTGCATCCATGCAATTTGGTAAGATGAATAAACAACCATAAGGAAACTTGGCCATTTTTCATCTTCTAATATATCATTGCTCAAAATCAAAATCAACACATTTGCTTCTGCATCAAGCCAAAACAAGTGTCTCATATTTTTGCACCACATTGTGTTTCACACAATGCGGTACAAAAAGGGGCATATATAGACACCAAATCCTAGCCACTTGTCATCCATCCAAGTCTTCTTGCCATTTTTACCCATTATTTACATATATTATATATATTTGTTTAATATATATTTAAATATTAATATTTTATATTATATTTTTATATATATTTAATAAATGTGTATATATGTGTAAATTAATCTTAGTCATCCATCTTGGTCTAATCCTAGCCATTCATCCACATTAATCCATGCCACCTACCCAAATTTAATCTCCATCCTCCATCACATTTTAAATATTGATCATATAAATTGTGTCATTGAAACCCTAACGTGCCCTAGGGAAGATTATAAATAGGAGTTATTTTGATGACTCAACCCCTAAGTTTTTCTAAGCAACCTAAATCCTAAGTTTTCTTGAGTCCCTCACATCCTCACCTTTGCTTTCACTCATCCTCACCCTTACATCCGCCATTGCATCCATCGTTGTTGCCCTCGCCTGAAGCAAATCTACTTCTGTAGACTTTGCTTCAACCCCTGAATGCACTTCTACTACTCTCGAGCATCCATCCGCTACTTTTGAATGCCCACCTACATTGTTGGGCACTTTTTATTATCCCTGAGAGTCCATGGGCATTCTTTGCTGCCACCAAGCATCCACGGGTGTTTCAGAACAAATATTTGCAACCCTACTAACCATAGAATATCTCTAAGGTATCCATGTACCATATTTCTACAATAATAACTATAGATTAGAAAATGACAAGTTCACAAGGTAAATCTCATTTATTGTGTTTATTTTAATATTCTTAGATTTTCTTGTAGCTTCATTTTTGCAACTAGGTTTAGTAGTTTTCTTATTGAGGGTCTCACGTAGTGGAGCCCTCATAGATATTATTGACCTTCTGTTGTTGTTTGTTGTTTTTAGGTTTAGGGATCAATAGAAATTGAGCAGTTTCTTAAGATGGAGTGGTCTATTCAAAGGATATCTAAAGCCCACTCACTTCTGTTAGGATCAATCGAGCATGAAGACACCACCCTAATTTGTTGGATAGGGTTTTGGAGAACCCTAGCATATTTAGATTATTATATTGAGCAAAGCTTTGTAAAAACCCCAATATGGGGCATATTTGGTTGTAATATCAAGAATCCACCCAGTAATAAAAATCAAAATTATTTATGTGCAATCATATTTTCTTATCTTTCTTTAATTGTTAATTTATTTAAGTTTAATTATTTGTTGTTGTTGCCCCCCCTCATACTTTTCAGGTTGAGGACTGGAGGAAAATCTGGCACTCTAAAGTTGGTCGAAAGTTAATTTTTTTGCCTGGCAGTGCATGCATAATGGAATCCTCACTTTTGATAATCTCATATCAAAAGGTATCATTGGACCTTCTCAATGTGTACTATGCTACAAGAGCGAGGAAACTGTTGACCATTTGTTGTTTGGTTGCCCTTTCACCCGATAGATTTGGTTGCGTTGGTTTGCTTACTTTAAAATTCAAGTGGTGACCTGAACCGGATGAATATCTGGGCAAAATGGTAGAAAGGTAGATTCAAATCTAAAGCTCTTCATTTTGGCTGGGAGCTCGGTTTAAGCTTTATCTGGTGGCAAGCATGGCTGGAAAGAAATGACAAAATTTTTAGAGAAACTTTTACTGCTCTAGACGGGGTTTGGCAGACCATTTGGAGGAAGGTTACTGAAACTGTGGCTATTCATGCTGAGGAGGAAGCTCAAATTGGCATTGGAGCTTTGGAAGAATGCCCTGAATTGCAAGAGGGACAAGACAAAAATTGTTGGAAACCTCCCCCTGAAGGTTAGATTAACATCAATACTGATGGGGCTGCAAAAGGCAATTCAGGTAGATCTAGAATTGGAGTGGTGTGCCGAAACCATGCTGGGACTGTGCTCTATTGGGAATTGCAAGGCCTGGGAAGATCCACTAACAATGAAGCCGAAGCCATTTCCATCAAGTCTGCTTCTGTTTGGGCAGTGAAACATGGCCACCGTAGGATTATTCTTGAATCAGACTCGTAAATAATGGTTGGAGCTCTAGACTGCATGAGGAACTTTGATCTGAAAGCTTGGAGGTTGAGGGCTCTTGTTACCCAAATTAAAGAATTATGGAAGGAATTGGAGGACGTGATCCTAGTTTATGCGAGTAGAGATTTGAACAAAGCGGCTGACTTTCTGGCTAAGATGGGTGCGGAAAAGGAGGTTGGAGTTCAGTTGCATAGTGACATGGATATTGAGGATGAGGTGATTAGACAGGGTCTAGAAAGGTCCTTGAGCCAATGATCAAAGAAAAAGAAAAGGGAGGAAATTTTTCGTGATATCGCGACATGTTGTGCCATCGTGGTCGCTGGAGGAAAGTTGTCGTGATATCGTGACATGTTGTGCCGTCGCGGTCGTTGGAGGAAAGTTGTCACGATATCGCGACATGTTGCACCGTCGCGGTCGCTAGAGGAAAGTTGTCGCGATATCACAACATGTTGCACCATCGCGGTCGCTGGAGGAAAGTTGTCACGATATCGCGACATGTTGCACCGTCACGATCGCTGGAGGAAATTTGTCATGATATCGTGACATGTTGCGCCGTCACGGTCGCTAGAGGAAAGTTGTCATAATATCATGACATGTTGTGCCATCGCGGTCGCTGGAGGAAAGTTGTCGCGATATCGTGACATGTTGCGTCGTCGTGGTCATGGGCGAAAAGTTGTCGCGATATCGCGACATGTCGCTTCGTCGCAGCCAAGGGAGGAAAGGTGTCATGATATCGCGACATGTTGCTTTTTCGTGGCCAAGGGAGGAAAGGTGTCGTGATATCGCGACATGTTGCTTTTTCGTGGCCAAGGGAGAAAAGGTGTCACGATATCGTGACATGTTGCATTTTCACAGCCAAAGGAGAAAAGGTGTCGCGATATCGCGACATGTTGCATTTTCGCAGCCAAGAGAGAAAAGGTGTCGTGATATCACGACATGTTGCATTTTCGCGGCCAAAGGAGAAAAGGTGTTGCGATTTCGCGACATGTTGCATTTTTGTGACCAAAGGAGAAATGGTGTCATGATATCGTGACATGTTGCATTTTTGCGGCCAAAGGAGAAAAGGTGTCGCGATATCGTGACATGTTGCTTCATCACGGCCAAGAGAGAAAAAGTGTCACGATATCGCGACATGTTACACTTTTGTTCCCAAAGGAGAAAAGTTTCGCGATATCGCTACTTGTTGAATTTTCACGGCCAAAGGAGGAATATGTCGCGATATCGTGACATGTTGCTTTTTCATGGCCAAAGGGGAAAGGTGTCATGATATCATGACATGTTGCATGTTTGCGGCTTAAGGAGAAGAATAGTGTCGCAATTTTGTGACAAGCTGCATCAACTGTCCATGCCGACCCCCTGCTAGCTAGTTAATGGTTCAGGAGATTTGGCTCAATTGCAAATATTCTTCTACTATTGTAAGCTCGTGTTCTCTCTGAATTCGGCTAGGAAGAGTCTCTTCCCATATTGTAATTGATCTTTGTTTTAATACAAGTTTTTTCAAAATTTTCAAAAAAAAATTATTTGTCGTTGTTCTATTTGCATATACATATATTTATTTATTTAACCTCTACAATTGTGCAACTAATGTTTCAATTATCTATTCTCTTTGATTTCATCAAATTAAAAATAAAAATTATAATTTAGTCCTCTAATCTATAATATAGAGATTTATTTCACGTAATAATATTTCTTCTAACAATGAATTTATTTGACTAACCTATATGTAATTATACAAACAATATTTCAATTATTTATTCTCTCTATTTTTATCAAATTCTTGATTAAAGTTAATCATCCAACATCCACACATTTGTTGAATCTTGAATTATATGACCTACTTTTTTTCGAAGCCAAATACTAACTATTAATTACTAATATCTATAGAATTATAACTATATGTATTTAAATGATACAATCCTAACTCAATGAATTCTTAAACATAAATTTTAACAGAATTATGTCTATTCTTTAATCCTTTTATATCTAGAAACTACACTTCCTATAAATTACCAACTCTTTAAAGTTTTTTATAAAGGAAATTAAAGGTATCAAAGGCCCCATATGGATCTTGTTCTCGTAAATTACATTTAACCATACCATGTAGATAACATCCAACCAATTTAATTATCCCATCTCCATTTTAAATGATTGATAGATTGACACTAGAATGAATAAGCAATAAAGTCTCTATTGGTATAGGTAAGAGGTAGTTTTAAGATATACCATTGACATTTCATTATTTAGCCATTGGATTGGATCAAGGACAATAAATCCCCTTGTCAATAAATATTGAATATCTCTATATCCACATGAATAAAATCATGCTTAGATAGAATGTTTGAAGATATTTTAAAAAAAGTACCAAATCTAAATTAGATTGTCTTGTTTACAACTACATGACAACATTTTTAGAAAGCAAAGATTTCTCTTAGGTGATTACATGGATAATTATTTTGATATTCTCTTTTATTCAATATGACTTTAAGTATAAATCAAGAATGGATTTAATGATAATTTAACCTATTAATAGACATATGCAAATAGCATAAAAAGAAGAGAAATTTGATGCAAGAGTGTGACAATAGAGCATAAATGATAGATTGGATATTACAATGCCTTCATCTCATCTTAAATTTAGAATTCATATTTCCTTCTCCATGCCTTTAGATGGAGTTAATATACATTTAAAGTACTCTTTTCACACCAATATAAGGCAATAAGGCATGGACAATATTTTTCGAAACTTCCACAAAGACATAGGCAATTCAACCAATTCTCAAGTAAGTGGAGGTTTTTAATACATTGAAATAACTTATTATTAGTTTATAACGATAAGAAAATAGTAATGGCTGAATTACCATATAGTGCCTAGGTTACCATGTGCCTGTATCAAGACATCATTTGAGTTAAACATAGGATGCTCAAAACAAAAATGTCATTCAAAATTATTACATGCTTCACACAACACGCATTTGATAATAACAACCTACTTATTGAATTGATATCACCTTAACTATAATTTTTCTAGCATGCAAAGTCTTGGATTCAAGATTAAGGACATGAAATTTTAGAATATATAGAAAAAATGAGATATTTTTGTCAAATTTAAGGGATGTATCAAATAAAAGTAATAGGTTTCAAGGTAAGGATAAATATTGCAAGATTAAAAACCAACATTTATCTTAACTATATTTATTTAATTATAATTCATCACAATATTTGTTTACATGAAATTTTGTCATATTATTTGCATGTATAATATTAAAAGGAGTATGTACAATATGCTCGAGAAGATTATAGCTGAGTAGATTGCTCTAGACAATTAAGGTGTAACAACTATTTTGGAATATAGTGATGATTGTTACAAACATAATTGTACCCTAAAAATATATTTATGTGGAAAAAGTACAATAAGAATGTGTTAATTAAGATAGGTCATGGTAAAAATGTAAAATTGAATAGTAAATGTATCATCATCATGGTAAATTGTCTTTGTCACAAGATCAAGTGTCTTTAAATATGATATAGGTAAATAAATGTATGACAATATCTTGTAAAATATTTAAAAAATATCTAGAATTCTAAACATATATTTTAAAGTATTATGTAGTTACTAAGATATAATGAGACAAGTCTAAATGAAGAACATACAAAAACATGATTTATTTTGACTATCTCATATATTTATAGATATTTCTAAGAAGAATATAAAATAGGATGAGAAAGAGTACAAAAATAGATCTCTAGAAATGTTACGACATGTCCATCTATAGTTTCCCATCCATTAATATCTAACTCAAATAATCCTATAAACAAATGAGAGCTTTCCCATGGGAGATAAGTCAAGAATTTAAAAGCTCTATAAAGTAATAGTCATTAGGCTTAGTAGGTTTAGCTAGCTAAAGGGTGTGTACATATTTGATTATGTTTTAGATATTATCTAAGTTGAAGTACATGATAAAATCACTAGGTGACGAGGGATGGAAAATCAATAGGGGATCTATGTTAGATTTTGATGTAATAAGAACTAGGAGATAACAATCACAAGATGTAAAATAATATGAAAGAAAGTAAATCTGCTAGGTGACTAAAATATGCAGTAAATATAAATGACATAAAAGAATACAATGTAGCTATGGAGGAAATAAACACTCCATTAATAAATCTACTGAAATACATTGTACCCATCACCAATGGATGGTGATCTACACAAAAATGTACTATGCTCTAAGCTACACTATTTTACTATGTCTCTTGAATCTAATTATATCAATCATTTTTGTTCTTCTTTTTTTTCTTTGTAGTGTTTATATGTGAGCAGTACCATGTATAATATGGTCACAAAGTATAAGTAAAGTGAAATATCACTTTTTCCTTTATCAATTGCTTCATTGAGATGGGTTTGAAGATACCATTCCATAGTATCAAAATTATCTTCTAAGGCTTCACTATGAATTACTTTTGAAGTTAGATCTAACTTTCCTTCCAATTTTTGGAGTATATTCACGATCCCAAGTTTTATGGCATTGGATTTTTATTTTCTGAAGCAATTATTCTTATAGGTATTTTGGGAAGTAGACATCCTTATAACTCCTTATATTAAGATATTTGATCCCTAATTGAAGTATATAAGCTTGATTTGATAAAACCTTTATTAATCCTTAGGTTTGTAGACTTCCTTATGTCTCCCTAGGTATGAATACCTAATTTTAGGTTTTTGAAGAAATCTTATATCTTCCCAACTTGATAATATTTGATGGATATTATTATTATCAAGTTTTGTAGAATGCCTTATGACTCCCAAATGATTTTGGAGTATGATATAGTGCTTTTGTAAAATATAGTTCAATTTTGGTTGATTTTGTATAGTTTTTGTAAAGATCAAAAATCAAATTTTCTAACACCTTATTACTCCTATTGAACTAAGCACTTTTCAATTTTTGAAGAGGTTTTAATGTTGGATTTCTTTTATCCCTTTTGAGAAAATTTTGAGACAAGAATATTATAAATTTCCAACTTTAACAAAAGATCTTAATAACCCCTTTTTGTAACCCTTAGGATTTTATTCAAGTGTTTCTAATTTCCAATAACCTAGTTTGATGTTGTAACCCTTATCACTCCCAAATTTGGAAAATTAGAACACATTAATATTTGCAAACATTAAATGGATTAATTCCAAGTAGTATCCCTTATTTCTCCTAAGTTGTGTTTTGCAAATATTATATTAATTTCCCTAAGTTTTGCTTTCAAATAAAGATTGATTTCATTTAATATCTCAACCTTAACATATAACCTTATAACTCCATTTTTGAATGAAAGCAAATTAGATGAGGAAATTTTACCTTAATAAGGCTTTGTACCTTTATGAAGCCGGATGAATATGGCAGTAGTTTGTCCTTCTTGAGCATGAATTCTTCAACGTGTGCTTTGGATTCAATGCTATCCTTTAATGTTGGTTGATCGAGAGTGCTTTCGAATACTCTCGACTTGCTCTGGATCGTTACCGGATCATCACTGAATTGCTACCGAACTTCTACCAAACTACCGTCAAATTGTTGTCAAATTACTATTTTTCCAAGGTCCAAGGTGCCTTTAATAGGTGGTCAATTGAGTAACAAGTGTCATAGTAGAATTTTTAATGCTCCATAGATGCTTTAGCTGTTTGGTGGAGACGCCAAACTTACTCCATTGCTTGTGACAAATGTCACCTTTAGTTGAGATATTTTTATTCCCCTTTGAGTGTTGTCCAAGAAATGTTTCTTCTTCAACGTCTATGAGACTTCCTTGTTGTAACAGATGTATATCAAGCTTCTAGCTATAAGTAACTCCTCTTCTACATGGAGTATGGGTGCCAAGATAGTATTGTAACATCTTCTTTGTGAGCATTATTTAGAGTTATTTTGGAGAATGACAAGTGGCGTCTGCATGCCCTTGTCTTTATCAACACCTTCTTGAAGGTCTTCCAACACGTTTTTCCACCTTGTTCTTTGTTGTTCTATGTAGATGCTAAAATATCTCCAGCCAAGCAATGCTTATGGTGGAGTTGTGGTGGAGATATGGAGGAGCTTTGGTGGCCCTTGAATGGAGTCCGAATGGCAATGCTTAGATGAAGACTCTGTGATGCTCCACTTAGGTATTGAATGCTCCTTGATTTGGATGTGTAGTTCCACTTTGCTTGCTTTGATTTCCTTTTCTTCTACACTGCTTAATTTCTCCCTAGATTTGTGCCTTATCTTTTGTAGGTTTGGCCATCCAAGATACGTAGAATATGAGCCTATATGAGTGGCTCTTTGCTATGCTTGGGAGAATGCTAGCTTTCGACCGCCTTTGGCTGGTTCAACCTGCTAATATTGTGCCTTTGAGGCACTTTCCAATCTACCTTTTTCTTGCGTAGAATGAGTTAGAGAAATGCAATCCAATGTAACAATATTTGTAAATAAGATACCTTTTGCACCCTTTCTTGCACTCCTTTTTGCAGGTCTAATATTCTGATTTATATGGAAGAAATTTTGAATGCAGTGTAGGGGTTTTGAGGTTGTCTCTTTGCTTAGACACCTTCCCCTTTTTCTTGGATATTATGATGACAAATCCAAGATTAGATAGAAGTAGATAGAAGCTCCTTATAAGATGCAATTTTCTGCACTTTTCTCCTTGCAACTAACCCTGTAATGCTTTGGATTTGAGACTCACCAAGTCTCAATATTTGAAGCTTCTATTTTTTATTTTGGTTAGTTGTATTATTCTCCAAGTTTTGGAGGATTCTAACCTATTTTTGTGGCTTCACTTGGCCACAATGTGTTGCAGATTTATGTGCTTTAATAGTGTCTTTAGACACTTGATACAAATCAGATTTTGTGCCCTTCAAAAACACAAAACTAATTTCTTTTTGAGAGTAGTATAATAGTGCAAATGAATCTAATAATATTTCACTTTTAATGCACTAATAATTACACCTTATCACTCCAATAAACTCTCAAATTAATGCACTTAATCAATTTACTGCAACTAATCAAGAATAATCTGAAATGAATCTTCAAGAGTTATTCTACAATTTCACTACAATTTAGTATTGTAGGACTTAGTCTTCTTTTTCTTTTTCCAAAGTAGATGATAGGTAGTTGATAGATATAATATTGAAATCTAATAAAATCCTAATTAATGTGCAAATGAACCTTAAAAAGAACTTTTATTTTTTTGCACTTTTTGAAGACTGTAATCCAATTTTTCTTCTTCTTGCAACTTTAATCTAAAATAAGGTGCTTTAACAAATCTGATAAGTAATCCAATTAACAAGTTTATTTGCACCAAAATTTGCTTACCTTTTTAAATCTTTCATAGCTCTTTTGTCGCTTCTATAGAGGATGTGAATCTTGGTGTCTAAGATCACCAAGTTGCTACTTCGAGTAGGATCTTGTAGCTTTTTGTAGACTATCCTGAACAACTCCTTCTTCACCAAAATATGGTCTCGAAATTTCTTTCACGAGCCTAAGATTTGGTGGCTTGTTCTCCTCTTGTGGTCTCCTCCTTCTACTAGATTTAGAGAAGTATTTGTCTCTAAAGCGGTGCCTTCTTGTTGTGAGAGGTAATCTTCAAATCTCCTAGATTTGGTGAGCTTATTCTGTCTTCAAGTCTTCTTGTCGAATTTTGACTTCAAGTAGGATCTTCTTCTCAAGATTCTAAATGTCTTGAGGTCTTCACTAGATTATTCTTCTTAGATTTGGTCTCCTTGCCAAATTCTTCTTCTTGGATTTGGCACTCCTTGCCAAATTCTTCTTCTTGGATTTGGCACTCCTTGCCAAATTCTTCTTCTCTTGGGCTTGTTGTCGGATGGTGATAATTGTCCCAAATCCTTCACTATCAGGAGCTTCTCCTTGGTAGTGGATTTCTCTAGTGAGTTCTCCTTTGATGATTTCTTCAGTAAGACTCTCCTAGCATTTTATTAGGATGCTCATTGAGACCTTCCCAAGGTCTTTGATCTGGCAGCTTCTGCTGGTCTTCCTTGAGACATTTTATTCAACCTTCTGCTCATGGAAGTGTTGGTGGTGAGATCTTCTTCTGGATATCTGATTTCACTGCTTCTGAATGTGAGCAGGACTCTCCTAGTCCTTCTTCTTCTTCCAAGATTGGAAGTTCTTCAATGAGATCTTCTCCTGATCTCTTCGATTTTGCTTCAGGTGTTGAGTTGATTCTGAAGAAGATACTCTTCCTAACTTTCTTGTAGGAATTTTCCCAACTCACTAAATCTTCTTTCCTTGCAATAAAATATTAGTACTAAAATATTTAGTCTACTTATGAATCAGATATTCTCTTTGAATTCTTCTTCAGGATCAAGGCTTTTGTGGCCTTTTTTTAGTATCAAGGCTACTATGGCCTTTTTTAGTATCAAGGCTTCTATGGCCTTTTTTTAGTATCAAGGCTTCTATGGCCTTTTTCAGTATCAAGGCTTCTATGGCCTTTTTTAGTACCAAGGCTTCTATGGCCTTTTTCAGTATCAAGGCTTATGTGGCCTTTCCATTATTAAGACTTCTATGGCTTCTCCTTCAAGGCTCCTATGGCATTTCCTTCAAGGCTTCTATGGCCTTTTTGCATCAAGGCTTCTATGGCCTGTTCTTCAACTTGTGAAGTTCTTCAATCTAGCAATGGAGATCTTCAGTCTCCTGACTTCACCACGATCCTTCACCGAGAAGTCTTCTTCCGTAGTATTCTTCTCTTGCACAAGGAACTAATATCTGCACTATGAAGGCACACCGACCTTCGGGCAACGAAGTTGGAGTCTCCTAGATTTCTATTGTAGGAGGAGTCCCAATCCTCTGAGAATTAATTTTCTACAACAAAAGAAACTTTAGGTAATAGTTAGCAAATTCCAGATATCCTGGATGATCTTCACTAGATGATTTGTCAATCTAGTGGATTGAATGTTGAGTCCTAGTCTTCACGAGTTTTTCTTGCAACTCTATGGAAAAGACTCTAGTCAAATATAATCTCAGTATTTTTGGAACTAAGATTTCTTTTCAGTCCTCACTTGGGCTCTCCCTAATTCTACCACCTAGACTCTTCTGAGATATTTTGACAGTGGTTGGTCCAACAGTGTGTCAGGTTGACAAAAAACTCAGGCTCAATAATAATGGTGGTTTTTCTATTGACCTACTATGGCTAGATCTATCGTGGCTCTGATACCACTGTTAGCTTTTGATGTAATGAGCACTGGGAGATAGCAATCACAAGATGCAAAATAATATGAAAGTAAATCTGCTAGATGACTGAAATATGCTGTAAATAGAAATGACATAAAAGAATACAATGTAGCTATGGAGGAAATGAACACTCCATTAATAAAGCTATTGAACTACATTGCACCCATCACCAATGGATGGTGATCTACACAAAATTGTACTATGCTCTAAGCTACACTATCTGACTATGTCCCTCGACTCTATATCTATCTAACAATGAGGTCTTCCTTATATAGGTAAAATAGGTTACTTGGCCAACACTCTACCTAGCTGTGCAAGGGACAACTTGCACATATACAACTTGCACATTGACACTTGTGCATTTATTACATTGCATGAAGTAACTAGATAACTTCCCCCTAAAGTAATCTAATGTCCTAAGTATGTACCTTGGAAGATACATTTACATGACCCAAATGATGTAATATACTCTATTTCTAAAAATAAAATCTACTCATCAATGATAATATGGTCAATATCTAGGTACTCTATTTTTACTTTATATACTTAATAATTTTTTTGTTCTCATTGCGTGATAATTATGGTGTTATCTTTTATCATTGATTATATTTGTTAAAATAATTATGTGTATCCCATTTGCATTCAATTTTGTATGGTATAATACCATCATTGTTGAATTTTATGCATCAAAGTGAAAACCCATAGGAAGAGGAGGGATCTAGAAGAAATTTTATTCATTTTAAAAATTAACATTTTTGGTTCAATTATGGGAACCGCTTGTTTTTTATGGTATTTTTATTGATAACAATGTATTTACCCCTTTATTCCATAGTAAAAACTAATCAACTGTATCCCTACATGCTCTTTTGTACAATTTTTTATTACCTTATCTTAGCTTTTTGTCTATTTTTTCTTATCTCTATTTGTGTTTTTGCACACAATGCATATTATTATAGATTTGAGTGGTAAAACCTAGTAGATTTAGTATTTATAATACTTAGTAGATAGATTCAACGATAAATTCTTGTTACCTAGGATAATTCTACTATATATTGATATCTAATTACACCTAGGAAAATTACACTATAGAAAACATGAGAAAATTATTTTTTTATTAACCTATCATGGCCCACCTTGGCAGGACTTGCTATATAATATGGACTATGTATTGATCAATATTGTTTTAATGCTTATATTTGATGCTTTTGATGGATATATGTTGTATCAATTTTATATAAGGACATGGTACTACTGATGCTCTGCATGGTTGTAGGATTAGGTACTCTCATGGGTGGATAGATAATTGGCCACAAGGAATGAGAAAACTATATAAAAAAGTAAGTGATGACAATGACTTGTTCATCAAATAACTCAAGGTAACATGGATGAATACCCTTCATGTAGGTGCATCACATTTTCACTTATAATCTATGTTAGCATCATTGGACTAGGAAGTTGCTTGCAATGAGTCTCCTTAAAGTAAGTTAGTGATAGCTTAGTCTATCTTAAAATATACCACCTACTTAAGGATAAAACAATGGTGTGAAACATCGAGGAAAGGTATTTGCATTGTTTATAGCATGTTAGTCTTGAATGTTTCTTCCTTGTTTTGCTAGAGGTGTTTTTATTTCCTTGTATAAATATTTGGTTGACTTTGATTTATGCTTAAACCATGCTAAGGTTGGTTTCCCTTTGGTTGATTATTATTAACCTTTTTCAGTTATGTTGGTGGAGCTACCTTAGGCCCTTTTGAATGCTTTGTCTTTATTTTCCTTGTTGCTTTGAGTGGTTTTGCTTGAGGTTGGATGGCATTGGAGAAATGCTCTTGAGCATTACATCATGAGCACTCCTTGCATGATGTCACTCAAGATTCCCTCACTTTTAAAGGAGAAGACACTCGATTTAAAGAACACTTTTTGGTGTTAGATAAAAATAAGAGCTAAGAGGACAAAATGAGTGGATTAGTGAAGCGCAGTGTGTGTGGTGGATTGGAGTTTGAGTGAAAGAGAAAAAATGATGCTTTGCCCTTACTATGGATTAGCTAGGTAACCCTCATTGCTTTGATGGCAATGTTGCTTGGTGTTTTTGTTTTCCATCTTACATTTGTTCTCCTTGGCTCCTATTCAACGTGGCAATGTGCTTTAGTGTCTTTGCATGGTTATTCTATGCTTTGAAATTTATGTGCTTATTTTCATTAGGTTGGGACCTGTTCCCCTTGTGCAACAAGAAAGAGCATAGTGGGATTGTAAAATTTAGTTTTGCCTCATTGGCCAAACCCTTACATCATCCCTTTTGACATTGAGATCAACACACCTTTGTTAACTTACCACAGGATTTAAGTCTCCATGGTCGTCGGGGTCCTCCGCAAGGATGGTGCCCTTTGAGTTTTATTTTCTTAGGTTAGGGTTGATGCAAGTTCAATGCCTTGGTTATTCATAGATTATGTTGTAATATTTTGTTGCTAAGGTTAGATTAAAGTATTTTAATCTTTTATCTTATGATATTAGATTAGAATGATCTAATCTATAGTTTTCATTTGTGGTTAGATTAAAATATTTGATCTAATTTAAGGGCAGATTAAAATGTTTAATATTTTATATTTTCATCATAGATTAATTATTAATATAATGATGGATTAATTGAGTTAGTCTTAGATTCATCTAATGGTGTATTACTTGAATTAATCTTAAACTAGTCTAACGATATATTAGTTGTTAATCTAATGATAGATTAATTGTTAATTGAATTAATCTTAGACTAATCTAATGATAGATTAATTATTAATCTAATGATGGATTAATTGAATTAATATTATACTAATCTAATGATATATTAGTTATTAATATATTGATAGATTAATTATTAATCTAATGGTGGATTAATTGAATTAATATTAGACTAATCTAATGATAGATTAATTATTAATCTAATGGTGGATTAATTGAATTAATCTTAGACTAATCTAATGGTGGATTAATTGAATTAATCTTAGACTAATCTAATGATAGATTATTATTAATCTAATGGTGGATTATTTTTAACTGGCCTTAGTTTTTGGGTTAATCTAATGATGGAATATTTACTAATATTTGGATTATTCTTTGTAATCTAGTGATAGATTCAATGGATGTAATTCCTTCTATGATAGATTCAAGTGATTTATTCTTTAGATTGTTGTTGGTATACTAATGCTATATTAGTGGAAGATGATCTTTAGATGTTTTTACTTGTCTTAAGGAATTGAAAAATATTTTGGATTATTCTTTGTAATCTAGTGATAGATTCAATGGATGTAATTACTTCTTTGATAGATTCAAGTGATTTATTCTTTAGATTGTTGTTGGTATACTAATTCTATATTAGTGGAATATGATATTTAGATTTTCTTACTTGTCTTAAGGAATTGAAAAATATTTTGGAAAGAAGTATGGGCTTATTTTTCTTGTGTTTGCTATTGAATTGAATCATATAGAAATGCATGGTTTTGTTAGAGAAAGGAATTGAAAAATATTTGTGGAAAATATTTTGGAAAGAAGTATGGGATTATTTTGCTTGTGGTTGTTATGCAATGAATCATATAGAAATGCATTCATACCTGTGTACGAGTTGTTTAGATCCCTACCTTCCTATCAAAATGACATGGAGGCCAAAGGAAGAAGATGAAAAATCATGATGTTAGATTCTTCATTTGTTTTATGGAACATTATGATGGTTAAATAACTCTTAGTGGAAGAGGATTTATTGTATTCAAAAAATACTATTCATTGTAGTATCTAAATTTCTAAATGAATGATTATGCTTGGTATCATGTTGGTTATTGTTATTTCATGGCTCTTATCTTTGATGTTGGAACTAATGCTTTGATCTAAAATATTATGCTAGATTTATTTGCATGCTTAAGTTCAATCTAGATAAGAAAGTATTTTTGCTTCCAATTTTGGAGAATGCTCTTGTTTAGATGCTTGAAGAGAGAGAGAGAGAGAGAGAGAGAGAGAGATTTAATCTTTAGGCGAGAGGGTTTTCTTTGGGAAGGGATCTAAAGGTAAAATTATCTAAAATTCTCTTTGTCAAGCCTAACTAGAAACTATTGTGGGGTATAACCACCTAGTTCCTATGTCCATGAGAAGACAATCATGCAGAGTGAATGATGCTTAGTCACTTGTCATGGAGATGAGGAAGATAAGTATTAAGTTTGGTGGATCATCATGGAGGTGCAAAAATAAACTCGAGGTATTACGCCCTAAGGGACCCAACATAGATTGACTTATGTATGGTAGAAATAATTGGTGTTTCTCCACTCTAAGGATTGAGAAGGGATAATCCAAACACTAAGGTCAAGAAGTCTACTTTTCATGGAGAATGCCAAAAATATGGGGTGACATTTTCAAGTACCACAGAGGTATACAAGGTAAATCCCAATACCTATGAAATCTTGACCTCTCCTATCCACTTGAGAGATATTTGTAGCATCATAGACTCAAAATGTGGATATGCCTAGTCAAATATATTCCATGGATACTCTTGTTGAACCTTGTTGAGTTCTTCAATATATATCTTGGGTTGGTTAGACTTTTTTGATTGTTACAGTTCGTATTAGAGCTCTAGGTCATAGTACTAGAAGCTTCCCTTGAAATAACTTAGAGATGTTTTGACTTGATGGATGACTTGTGGGAAGAAATATCTTCTCTTGGGAGATGGAATTTTATGTGGGATTAGAATATCCATCAATACTATCAATGGATGATAGTATTTATATGTTAGTACTTATGGACAATGTAACTAGCTAGTAGGCAGGAGGTAATGTGAAGGAGAACTGCAGCCTAACCTAGGAACTTCTATGTGGCCAAAAAACTATGGCACTAAATTTAAGGGGAAGAAGAAGAAGATCTTCCATGCCACCAAGACAGACTAGGTAGGATAGTGCTGAGGTTAGACCCTCAGGAGAAAGTTTAGAAAATTCTAGCAAAGAGGTGGAGAACCTCACTACTATTATCTCAATATTTCAAGAGCAAATAGAGCATTAGAGGAAATAAATGGATCAACATAAACAACTACTAGAAACTATAGTGGGTCAAAATAGAAATCCTAAGGCTAGATAGGAAGAAAACCCTCCATCATATGAACAAGAAGTTGTTAGAATATTATTATTGTTATAATGTGCACTATGCCTATACTTGACAGGTTGACATTTTTCTTCTTTCACTTGTCCCTATCTTCAGTTTGAGTTGGAGTGGTGTCTTCTGAAAGACACTTGGAGTGGAGCTTATGACACTTGTCATATCTCGCTCCTAAGCTTGATGCTTATATATTGTACTATAACTTGTAAATAAAGTATACCTTTTGTTCAGTCCCAACATCATGTGGTATCAGAGCAGTGAGATCCGCCTGTGGGATATGGAGTCAGGGAGTATGCTCTCCATTCATTAAGTGGATCAAAAACTAGAAAATCCATAGAGGACAATCCTCGCCATCCAAGAATATGAGAATTTTTTTTAAATCTGTGTGCATTTTTTTAGAAAAACGGTGTTGAAGTTTTAGCACAAGCTTCCAAACACAACGACGGTCTATTTTCTGGATCGATTTATGAAGAAGAATTTTTTTTGTTGCATAAGATATAAGAGTCGTTGAAATAGCATTTTTTCAAAAAGAGGGTCTGGTGTTACTATTTCTCAAAAAAAATATACAATTATTGTGTATTTTTTGGATTTTTTTTAGTCTCTGCCCATCTCTCCGCATTCGTTAAAAAAATGATAAATCTGCGTTGCCGCTGGTCATAATTTTTTTTTAAATCTGTGTAACAACCAGATTTGTTGCGCTGTATTATGATCTGTGTTCACTTGCTGCCCAGCCCAGCCAGATACAACATTGTTTCTCGAACCAGCTCCGCCATTCTTGCTGCTTGTACCACATTTTTTTCGGCGAGATTTGAGACCTTCGGGAAGATTGCTGTATTGAACACAAAAAGACAGTGCTCCCTCAAACGACCGATATCTGTCGGTTTTTTCACTACACGATCTGTAGATTTCTGAACCTTCGTTCTGAAATATTGGTAAATTTTTTTAGACGAATCCCCTTATCCATTGTGGTAGTTGCTGCAAAGTCGGGCCATTCTCTCACATCGTTGGAGGTATCCTGCCTCACTCAGTCGTCCGAAGCAGATTGGGTGTTTCATGCTGTGAACTGGACTGCTATTACTAAGTTGCAGAATTTTGTAACATATTATGGACCTCTGAAAATCCAGAACCTGATGTTGCACCTGTGACAAATTTCCAGCCGCTGCATGTTGAAATTCTGTAAAAATTGAAATATGCTTGTTCCTCGATCGATTTAAAACCAGTGCATTCCGGATCGTGACGTCAAGGTTTCAAGCCAGATCTGGAAACTTTTCCGGAGGGATCGTCTAAATGACTCATCTGCAACCCTGATATCGCAGTATTTGCAGCTAAACGACGTCCATATCATTTTTTAGGGTTCTTCAAAGTGAAGGCTATAATAAAATTTCTGTCGATGCACAAACAAAATTAAAGGAGGAAAGATCTGTGTTTTACCAGATCTCTGTTTTTTTTCAAAGCTCCAGATAAGAACCAGCATTTCTGACTAACACGGTGAACTGGACTTCAGAGGACCTAGAGTGCATCGAAGCAGCCGGAGAAGTCAATTGCTAACGACGGGAACGAATGGTTGAGGGTTGTTTCATATTTCTGGTAAAACCCTAACTACTGTGTTCCGTTCGAAGATCCTGACGCCGTCACTCTTCTTGACTGCCCTTCACGTCGCTCAACGTGCTGCCAGTCTACCAGTTTCGAGCATGCCGATGTGGACAACAAAGTCATTTTTGTCTCCCGTCGAAGTTTCAAATTGCCCACTCCCGCTGGGACTTCAAAATTTTTACCGCTGGGAATTTCTGTCGAAAGATGCATGCACGAGTAATATCATGAGGTAAAGGCATTGGGGGAGTTTGAGTTTTTGTTATAACAAAGGAGGTCCTCTCATTTTCCCCAAAGCAATAAAAGAAATTAAATACAGGTGTCCCAATTCTAAATTGGGATTTAATATTTTATATCACTATCTATTTTAAGGTGGAGCCACGATTCATATGAAAAAGGATATTAATTTAAATCTATTTTTTTATTGATATCCTAAATTCCACTCTTCGAGACTTCTATTTTTTCAGGCAGTAAATTTTAATAAAACTCCCAAGTTAAGCATCAAATTTTAGAGCACAACTCGGATGGGTGACCATTTGGGAATGTCCCGGAGCTGCACACTTTTTTTTAAAGGTCATTGTTTTTTGCTTTTTTGAAGCATCAATTTGTATCCGACTATAGGCTTATATATAGTCGTTGGAAAGAGAATTTTGAGGGGGATCCATTGGTGAAATTATTTTTCAGTTTTGAGATCATTTA